>CM035140.1:56242971-56657971 GCA_020205605.1 Panax ginseng
TGAACGTTTCTACCGTTCTTAACCAAGCAATACATATCGAACTTATACGCGATGGTTTTAAACTTGTCCATCAACAACAATCATCCTATGATGGTTTTAAATTTGTCCATCAACAACGTTCTTCGTGTTCTTCTCATGTTCTTCGTGTTCTTCGTTCGTTCTTCATTTTAATCGATATTTTGGATTATGATTTCACTTTTTATTGGAATTTGATGTTATAGAACACCATTCCTTACTTATTTCACCTACTTATTCATATAATCCACTCGGATCGTTCTAATTCATTACGAATCTTATACTTCCTTAAGAAATTTATTTACTAAACTTTTAAATTCTTATTTCTTCATTTTCTTATGATTTCAACCATATGAAATCATCTCAATCTTCTTTTACTTCTTAATCCTATTAAGTTATGTTTTTAAACATAGAACTTAAAGAAATTAAAAAGCAACTAAGTTGGACACTCGTGCTTCTTTAATCTTCTCCTGTCGAACAAAGTTTGCAACCGAGCAAGCTTTTCCTCCTCCTTCTCCCTCCCATCCGAACCCTCTCTCTCTCTCAAGTGTGGGAGGATTTTCAAAATCCTCAAAATATAGAAATGAGCTTCCTATTTATAGAAAATCAAAGTTAAGGGCATTTTAGTCATTTTGCCCACTTAACCTCCTTACTATTCCAAACTTAGCCACCAAGTTTACTTAGCCCCCACATTTACCTAGCCATTAAGTCTTCTTAGCCCTTAAGTCTTCTTAGCCATTAAGCATAAGCACTTTACTTAGCTATTAAGTTTACTTAGTCCTTACTTAACTTATCCTTTACTTTGCTTTTTAAGACTAATCGTATTCTACGATCTTATTCTCGTATTCTCTTCGTATATAGTTCGTACGATATTCGTATTATACGTCGTAATAATCTTCTTGCTATACGCGTATTCCTCACACATAATAACCCTAATTATTATACGTAAACATTAAATCGTCGGAACTCACTTTTCCTAACCCTTAGGTTTTGAGTCTGTAGGCGAAAACTTCGTTTTTGCCATAACTGAAATATTATTGAATATTCCATCACGTCTCAACATTTTACGTAATCAATAACTTCTCAGAATTTCAAAATAAATCTCCGAGCAGAAACGGATGAATAGTGCCTATTTCGTCTTTTTCCCCGAAAAATATTTTGTTACCGAAAAACTTTTATTTTCGTCATGAAAAATCTTATTCGCTCAGACTAGCTCTTAGCCAGAATACTCCCGGTTTATAATCATCCTAGGTTATAGAACGAATAATAAACACATAACACAAAATAGTATTAATAAGAATTCATTTTATTAATAACTATTTCTTTAAACCTAAATTCAGGATAATCCAAAATTCCGGGTTGTTATATTCTTCCCTCCTTATAAAAATTCCATCCTCGAAATTTCTTTAAACCACACCCTTACCCGGGTCATCACATTCACCCCTTCTTCACGGAATTTCGTCCTCGAAATTTTTAGCCTACCTTTCTTCTCAACTTCCCTTCAACGGAGTTCTTATATTTCCCTCATTCCTAACCCCCATAATCTATCAAGAATCATGAAGCAGAAGGAATAACGAGGAATATAAAATTTCCTCTTACAACGTTTTATGCTTTTGCTGAGGGGTCAAATCGACCATGAACTCTTACTAGGTTAAACAACATTTCGCCGTAAGCCCTTCTTTAACGGTCAGTTTACAATCACAAAGAAAGTAACTACCTCTTCCATGTTCTCCTCAGACTAAATCATTAGATTCCGCACCAAAACAATTTGGTTTGGCACAAGTTCTCAAAGAAAGCTCAATGACATACCATTTGTCTAGCCGAATCAAGTAGCTTAGACCATACCAATAAATTGGATTTCAACATGAAACCTTCGTTTAGTCAACTCAATTGACATCGACTACTTCCTTAAATTATTTTCACAATACATCAAAACGGTTTATGACGTCAGGATACCGTACTTTTTACAGTACGTTGAGGACTTCGTCAGTTTGTGATTTCGTCATTATACATCATACCATAGCGGGTTGTTGATCCTAAGATCACATCCAACATCAGGTTCAATTGCATTAATAACTCCATCTTTTTTTCTTTTTTTTTACCATCCTTGCATCAAATGCACTGATGATATAAAATTCATTTTGATATTCTTAAATCAATTTCTGTCTAGTCGAAGCAATTAGCATAGACATACCAAGAATATCTCTTTTAAAAATTCTATTGATTCCAAAAGTTGAACCAATTCTTTCTCTTTTCAAAATGTACATATCAGCACGAGTTCAATAAAGTTCGAAATCTAGCTTAGCTAGATGACTTGGAATATCCTATTTCTCCATCTTCCTTCATTGTCTTACTGCGATAATATTTAATCTTCTCTAGCACCTTCAATACTAAATCTACTGAAAGCAACTCATTTTCAGTCTAAACATTCCTATACCTTAGTACAGTCCATCAACTTACCACACATTATGAGTTCAAGAACTTTCCACAATAATATGAGTTTAAGAACTATCCAGATGCACTATAGGCGCCCATTCACGAGACGTTCGAAAACATACCATATTATTATGAGTCATGAACTTACCATAAGTATGAGTTTCAAGAACTCGCACCTACCTTATCATTCTCTACCTACCAAGTATATACAAGAGAAAAGATTCACCTTCTCGCCATATATGTGACAACCCGAGAAATTAGAAAATTATTAAAATCTTAAAATGATTGGTTTAAGGTCAAATAATAGACCTAGACAGAGAATAAGTGTATGTGTTTGATGTTTTCAAAAAGGAATTTTGAGGATTTAAAATTTCTTTTAGTGAATTATTAAGGATTAAAGGTATATGAGTATATGTTCAGGATTACGGTATCATGTATACGGAATGTGGTTAAGGGTCAAGTGTTGACCAGATAAATTATATATGTGTCAAACCCTAATATTATTAGAACGTCAACGCTCATTTATAAAATTATTACGTTTGACAAGAAACCCTAGAAATCGGTTCGAAACCCTAATTTTAATCTAGGGAATCCAAACCCTAATTTCAAATTATCGAACTTAAACTTTTCCGTCAGGAACCCTGATGACTGATTTGAAAACCCTAATTTCTAATTAGGGAAAAGAAAGTGTTAATTTAATATTTTAATGTTAATTAGGATATATTAATTCTAATTTCAAGTTAAGTAATTAGAAAACCTTAATCTAATTACTTAGATTTAATTCCTAAATTAGAAAATTTATTTTCTATTAGAAACCCTAGTTAGTGGGTTATAAACCCTAAGGGTTGAAAAGTTGTGTGTATGGAATATGAACATTATGTGATGGTTTATATTTATTTATTATATAAACAAACAAAAGAAATTCGTGTAAACCTAATTATATATTAGGAATGAAGGATTTAATAACTTAAGGGTTATGGAAAAAGAGAATTGTGGTATTTAGAATACTTACTAATTCTAGGAGATTTATTTTATATATCTCAAATGATTAATTTTATAACCTAATTTTAGCAAGTCTAATTGGGTTAAGGAAATAAATGTGCATGAGTAAGGATTTAAGTTATAATTGAGGAAATGAAAACCCTAATTAAATGATTTGGGTTGGATAAAATTAAGAGTGTTTGACTATGTTAATTTACATGGCCCAAAGAATTAAATTTTAAGTCCAATATATTATTTATTGATAGCCAAAAGATGGAAATGGTGGCCCAAATTTAAGCCCAATTAAGGAGGACATATTGGACATTTGGTATGCTAAATAAGAATTAAAAAGAAATCAATTAATAATGTGGAAATGTCCATTTTACCCTTTTTGTATTATTTGTAAATTATTGAAACAAATCTTGCAAATCTAGCAATAATGGAGTGGGGAATAAATCTAGCCATGTGCTCTATATTAATTAGCATCCAATGTTGGTACATAACAATTAACTAAGCTATGCATTATTATCAATTCATTAGAAAAAGAGAGAGAATGAGTGGAGGTATTACTAGGTCACATGGTAGGATGATCTAGGGAAGAGAAAGGAGGAGCTTGTGATATATCTAGCTCACTAAAGTAAAGTCATCTTATTTTCTTTTACTTTTTCTCTTTCATTTTACTACCAAAGTTAGCTAAGAAACAAGAGAGAGAGAGAGAGAGAAGAGAAGGCCATTTTCGGCCACTCTAAGGGAAGAAGAAGGGAGATTTAGACTTTCATAAAATCAAGATCCATCTACAATTGTGAAGGAGAAAGAAGATAGAGCTAAGGTATAACAAAGATTTCTTCTTATGTAGTTTATTTTCCTAGGTAGTTTGATTTGATTTTTGACAACTTGAAGTTGTGATCTTGAGGTTTAAAACCTTAGATCTATGTATATATAAGTGTTTCATGTTTAGATCTAACAATATTGGGTGTTGATTTTGGTTGGAATCAAAGGTATAAAATTTCCTAAACTCAAAACTCTAGTTAGTTTATGTGTTTTGTGATGGTTGTTTTTCATCAAGTGTTGAACTTATGATCCATATGAGGGAAGATCTACATGATATATGATATTTTATGGTTAGATCTTGCCATTTTAAGGGTTGATAAGCTTGAACAAAGAAGATGAACCAAAACAGTTTTTTTTTGTTTTAAATGAATTAGTGAACTACTGCTCTAAACAGAAAATTTCGGATTTGTTAAGGTGCTCTAAAAATTCTGGACTTGTGATATGTTATAGTACACTCAATAAGCTTTCCATAGACTAAAGCGGACTAAATCCGATATCGGAGGAGCAAGTTATGGGATTTTTACCAAACTACACAAAGTTAAGAAAAACTGCTAGAAGGACAGTTTTTTACCAGCCACTTCGGGCTAAATTCCGGGAGCTAAACATATCCAAATATGGATTGTGATATATGAAAACTATAGTTCAGAAAGATACGAATCCAACAAAATTGACGGATCATTAATCGGAGTTACAGATTTCGTTTTATTTAAGTTTTGGTGAAGGACTCAAAACTGCCAAAGTGCAAAAAGTTTCTGGCCAAAATTTTCCGAGGGCTGTTTTGGACATTTAGTTAATGAGAAAATTACAGGCTTTTGGGAAATGAAAATATATGGTAATATGTAGCTCGTGTCCAAAAATGAGCTAATTCCGCTTAAAACGACCAAGTTATGACCATTTTAATTTTTGTGATTTTCCGACGGAAATCGCTATAACCGGAGTTCTACAACTCCGATTGCCACGAAATTTAAAATGGAGCATCACGTTAACATATATAAGGTTATGTCAAAAGATGGACATCTTTGGAGTTAAGCACGAGGTAGCTAATTTTCTTAAGTCACACACTAATTATGATTTTTGAAAAATAGTAAAAGAAATTGAAAAATTACGGAAAAATATTTTTTATGTATGAAATACATGTATATATGTTTGACCAAAGGATAAAAAAATAATAAGTTAATTTGGTATTTTTCGTGAAAAAGAATAGTGATTTCGGGATACTCCGTCTTACTGAAATGGTATTTCGGTTTACTAAGATGTTATCTAATTTACTAGGATAACATATAAAAATGAATAACTTATAAGTATAAGTTATGATGTGATTAAAAGAATATCAAAGTATAATAATAATATTAAGACTTAAAACTAATGTCTAATACTTAACTATATGTTATGACTAACCAGAAAGATCTATTATAGGTTTTATATATGTATATGGATCGATAGAGTATGTGGAAATATGTTTAAGTTATTTTATAACAATGATGATATTATTCTAATATTGGAGATCTATATTATTAATATTAGGTCTTGGAGAGAAGCGTATTATATTGCGTTACTGAGAATCAATCTGTTCGTGCAAGTTTTTTAAGTTCTTTTTACTTAAACTCTTTTAAGAGTGGTTTCGAGATGAGATATGCTTATGAATTGTACTACTGTACATATTGCATGTATTCATCGGTATGAAAAGTCGATCACCTTCATTACCGATCGATTCCAGATATAATTGTTATGTTCATTTTCATGTTCATCAAACTTTGAAATTTTGTTCATGCTAATTCACAACTACATTGTGAAGGATAGCTTGACTTATTATTCAAACTCTTTCAATCATGATATATCTTTACCTTGTTTTTTAAACTTCTTTGGGCAACTTTCATGCTCACCCTTGCTATATCATGATAAAACATTGCAGATATAAGGTGAATACTACGAGATCTGTAAAAGGATAATGCCAAGTTCAACTTGGGATAGAATGTCAAATTAGATTGTAATGGTATAGTTTGTAATAGTATAGTTTATGATTTGTGTATTAGTTAAGGTTACTCGATTTTGGGGAATATTGTGTAAAATGTAATGTATAAACAATTTATGTTTATATCTTCCGCAACAGTTGTAGAAATAGCGAACCGGATCCGCGGCGATTCGGGACCCGGATTCGGTCACTACGGTTGGTATCGAGTTTGTTGGTTATGAAGCTTAGGTAGCAATACACGAGACCAATAAATAGCGATGATTAAGATAAGTACTAACTCACATAGAGTTAGTTGAAGAATCTCGCAGGGTCAAAAAGTTAGGTTTAAGTATGGTACCATTGTACTCGAAACTAGTTGATCTATGGTATCTGGGCTAAACGATTCCTTCATAGAGCGGAGGTATATACGAACTAGCAACTCGGAACCTAGTTTGTTGGTTGTTTGTGGGAAACCACTCAGCGTACCATATCGAAAACTGTTAGAGATTCGATGTGTACCAAGTATAGGAAAGAGATAGATAGAGTCTAAGAGATTACAAGTGTAAGGATGGGAGATCGTAAAATAAAACGATCACAGAATAGCAATGAATCGTAATATATACGATGAGTTCACTCCGTGATCTGAGAAGGTTATGGTATGAAGAAAGATCTAGAGAATGATGAAAAGTTTACAACAAGATTGCTGTGTATGAATTGTACTATAAATTGGTACAGATCCAGAAAAGAATTATAAATACGAACTAAATTCGTATGGAGAAGGGGTTAGTGTTAGGTGGGGATTCAATTGAGGACTCATGTCGGCAATTTGAGTTGTATGATTCTTCTTATGGGAGTGAATTGTACTTGGTGTAAAAACCACTTAGTTTTCGCAATCGATATTCATTGAAATGTTTATGTCGCTATTTGTTATATGCATGTTGAGAAGGTGATTCTTTTCTCATGTGTATAACGAATAGAGTAGAGGATATAAGGTTAAGTTGTGAGTTCTTAAAACTCATACTTATGGTAAGTTCATGACTCATAATCATATGGTATGTTTTGAACCCCTCGGTGAATGGACGCCTATGGTCCACTAGGATAAGTTCTTAAACTCATATGATTGTGGCAAGTTCTGAACTCATAATGTGTAGTAAGTTTGATGAGCTGGGTATAGCAAAGTGGTGAATGGAGCATTGAGGATTATAAGAATAGATAGATCTATTAAGTAATGGATCAGTAGAAAAAGTGAAGTTGATGATGGAAGCATAGGTATTCCAAATCTTCTAGCTATGCTAGACTTCGAAGTTTTTGACATCAAGCTAAACACGCACTATGTGCTTTTGAAAATGAATTTTATTCTCAACTCCTGGTGATTATTGTGTGTGCGTGGACTTCGCCATCGACACCTCGTTACTGTTGAGATGATAAACCGATTTGCAAAGATTTTTGAAACGATTTAAAAAGTGATCTATGCTACTTATTTGGCTGAGACACGAATGATTTGAAGTATCAAAGTTGTTTTTATTTATCACTTATGTACCATGCAACACAGAAAAAGAGATGATAAAAAAATGATGGAGTCATCAATGCAGTATTACTTAGTGTTGGATGTGATCTCAGGATCGTCAACCCACTATGGTATGATGTAGTATGATAAAATCACCAAATGACAGAATCCTCAACGGACTGTAAATACAGTGCGGCATCATGACGTCATTCTCGAAAAATGTTTTCAAAATTTTAATTTGCCAACGGGGTTTGGCTATACTTAAATAATTCTATTGAACTGAATTATCGATATGAGTCTATGCTTTATTCGATTCAAATTTAGACTAATGTTTATGAAAACTCTAAGTGTTCATTGAAAGAAATTTCCCGAACCAAATTGTTTTGGTGCGGAATCCTATACTAAGTCTGAGGTGAACAACCCTGAAAATGGGGATATACTAATTGGATAGAATATTCCAATTTAAGGACGCATATAGTCGTTCGGATTACTAAGGTACAATAGACTGATCATCTAAAGTACCAGAATCGGTAGTTTACCTTCTTCGTGATTGTAAACATACCTGTTAAAGAAATGTTTAAGAGGTAGAGTACCTTTCTTTCTTAATTGAAAGAGGTAGCAGGTAGAAATACCCCTAAACCTCGGAGTTCAAAGTTCATAATTTTTATGATCCCTCGAATGATGATATGAAAAGTTTTTTTTTTTTAACTCTTCAAAGTAATGTTGTGGTAGAATGTGATGATGGATATGAAATAGTGTAAACTCGTTGCGTACGAGTAGAATCTGAGATGATTAAATAAAGGTTATTATGACAACCTAGTTTTGATGAATGTTTAGAAGATGTAAACTCCTAGTGAGTAGTTATGGTGAAATGTGGTAATAGATGAGAAATCCTCGAATGAGGAAATTGTAAAGGTTAAATTGAAAACCTAGTTTTGATCAAGAGAATGAGCAGAGATTAGGATGCTTTAATTTCGAGGACGAAATTCTTAGAAGAAGGGGTGAATGTGACAACCCGAGAAATTAGAAAATTATTAAAATCTTAAATGATTGGTTTAAGGTCAAATAATAGACCTAGACAGAGAATAAGTGTATGTGTTTGATGTTTTCAGAAAGGAATTTTGAGGATTTAAAATTTCTTTTAGTGAATTATTAAGGATTAAAGGTATATGAGTATATGTTCAGGATTACGGTATCATGTATACGGAATGTGGTTAAGGGTCAAGTGTTGACCAGATAAATTATATATGTGTCAAACCCTAATATTATTAGAACGTCAACGTTCATTTATAAAATTATTACGTTTGACAAGAAACCCTAGAAATCGGTTCTGGAAACCCTAATTTTAATACCGGGAATCCGAAACCCTAATTTCAAATTATCGAACTTAAACTTTTCCGTCAGAACCACGATGATGATTTGAAAACCCTAATTTCTAATTAGGGAAAAAGAAAGTGTTAATTTAATATTTTAATGTTAATTAGGATATATTAATTCTAATTTCAAGTTAAGTAATTAGAAAACCTTAATCTAATTACGAGATTTAATTCCTAAATTAGAAAATTTATTTTCTATTAGAAACCCTAGTTAGTGGGTTATAAACCCTAAGGGTTGAAAAGTTGTGTGTATGGAATATGAACATTATGTGATGGTTTATATTTATTTATTATATAAACAAACAAAAGAAATTCGTGTAAACCTAATTATATATTAGGAATGAAGGATTTAATAACTTAAGGGTTATGGAAAAAGAGAATTGTGGTATTTAGAATACTTACTAATTCTAGGAGATTTATTTTATATATCTCAAATGATTAATTTTATAACCTAATTTTAGCAAGTCTAATTGGGTTAAGGAAATAAATGTGCATGAGTAAGGATTTAAGTTATAATTGAGGAAATGAAAACCCTAATTAAATGATTTGGGTTGGATAAAAATTAAGAGTGTTTGACTATGTTAATTTACATGGCCCCAAAGAATTAAATTTTAAGTCCAATATATTATTTATTGATAGCCAAAAGATGGAAATGGTGGCCCAAATTTAAGCCCAATTAAGGAGGGACATATTGGACATTTGGTATGCTAAATAAGAATTAAAAAGAAATCAATTAATAATGTGGAAATGTCCATTTTACCTTTTTGTATTATTTGTAAATTATTGAAACAAATCTTGCAAATCTAGCAATAATGGAGTGGGGAATAAATCTAGCCATGTGCTCTATATTAATTAGCATCCAATGTTGGTACATAACAATTAACTAAGCTATGCATTATTATCAATTCATTAGAAAAGAGAGAGAGAATGAGTGGAGGTATTACTAGGTCACATGGTAGGATGATCTAGGAAGAGAAAGGAGGAGCTTGTGATATATCTAGCTCACTAAAGTAAAGTCATCTTATTTTCTTTTACTTCTTTCTCTTTCATTTTACTACCAAAGTTAGCTAAGAAGACAAGAGAGAGAGAGAGAGAAGAGAAGGCCATTTTGGCCACTCTAAGGGAAGAAGAAGGGAGATTTAGACTTTCATAAAATCAAGATCCATCTACAATTGTGAAGGAGAAAGAAGATAGAGCTAAGGTATAACAAAGATTTCTTCTTATGTAGTTTATTTTCCTAGGTAGTTTGATTTGATTTTGACAACTTGAAGTTGTGATCTTGAGGTTTAAAACCTTAGATCTATGTATATATAAGTGTTTCATGTTTAGATCTAACAATATTGGGTGTTGATTTTGGTTGGAATCAAAGGTATAAAATTTCCTAAACTCAAAACTCTAGTTAGTTTATGTGTTTTGTGATGGTTGTTTTTCATCAAGTGTTGAACTTATGATCCATATGAGGGAAGATCTACATGATATATGATATTTTATGGTTAGATCTTGCCATTTTAAGGGTTGATAAGCTTGAACAAAGAAGATGAACCAAAACAGTTTTTTTTTGTTTTAAATGAATTAGTGAACTACTGCTCTAAACAGAAAATTTCGGATTTGTTAAGGTGCTCTAAAAATTCTGGACTTGTGATATGTTATAGTACACTCAATAAGCTTTCCATAGACTAAAAGCGGACTAAATCCGATATCGGAGGAGCAAGTTATGGGATTTTTACCAAACTACACAAAGTTAAGAAAAACTGCTAGAAGGACAGTTTTTACCAGCCACTTCCGGGCTAAATTCCGGGAGCTAAACATATCCAAATATGGATTGTGATATATGAAAACTATAGTTCGGAAAGATCTGAATCCAACAAAATTGACGGATCATTAATCGGAGTTACAGATTTCGTTTTATTTAAGTTTTGGTGAAGGACTCCAAAACTGCCAAAGTGCAAAAAGTTTCTGGCCAAAATTTTCCGAGGGCTGTTTTGGACATTTAGTTAATGAGAAAAATTACAGGCTTTTGGGAAATGAAAATATATGGTAATATGTAGCTCGTGTCCAAAAATGAGCTAATTCCGGCTTAAAACGACCAAGTTATGACCATTTTAATTTTTGTGATTTTCCGACGGAAATCGCTATAACCGGAGTTCTACAACTCCGATTGCCACGAAATTTAAAATGGAGCATCACGTTAACATATATAAGGTTATGTCAAAAGATGGACATCTTTGGAGTTAAGCACGAGGTAGCTAATTTTCTTAAGTCACACACTAATTATGATTTTTGAAAAATAGTAAAAGAAATTGAAAAATTACGGAAAAATATTTTTTATGTATGAAATACATGTATATATGTTTGACCAAAGGATAAAAAAATAATAAGTTAATTTGGTATTTTTCGTGAAAAGAATAGTGATTTCGGGGATACTCCGCTTCTTTGAAATGGTATTTTGGTTTACTAAGATGTTATCTAATTTACTAGGATAACATATAAAATGAATAACTTATAAGTATAAGTTATGATGTGATTAAAAGAATATCAAAGTATAATAATAATATTAAGACTTAAAACTAATGTCTAATACTTAACTATATGTTATGACTAGCAAGAAAGATCTATTATAGGTTTTATATGCTGTATAGACTGATAGGAGTATGTAGAAATATGTTTAAGTTATTTTATAACAATGATGATATTATTCTAATATTGGAGATCTATATTATTAATATTAGGTCTTCAGGAGAAGCGTATTATATTGCGTTACGGTAATCAACGGTTCAGGCAAGTTTTTTTTAAGTTCTTTTTACTTAAACTCTTTTAAGAGTGGTTTCGCAGACGAGATATGCTTATGAATTGTACTCTGTACATATTGCATGTATTCATCGTATGAAAGAAATTTGATCACCTTCATTACCGATCGATTCGAGATATAATTGTTATGTTCATTTTCAATGTTCATTCAAACTTTGAAATTTTGTTCATGCTAATTCACAACTACATTGTGAAGGATAGCGACTTATTATTCAAACTCTTTCAATCATGATATATCTTTACCTTGTTTTTTTTAAACTTCTTTGGGCAACTTTCATGCTCACCCTTGCTATATCATGATAAAACATTGCGAGATAAGGTGAATACTACGAGATATGTAAAAAGGATAATGCAAGTTCAAACTTGGGATAGAATGTCTTGACTAGATTGTAATGGTATAGTTTGTAATAGTATAGTTTATGATTTGTGTATTAGTTAAGGTTACTCGATTTTGGGGAATATTATGTAAAATGTAATGTATAAACAATTTATGTTTATATCTTCCGCAACAGTTGTAGAAATAGCGAACCGGATCCGTGGCGATTCGGGACCCGGATTCGGGGCTGCTACAATATACATCTTGATAGCGCGACCAATTCCAATGATTATCACTGTAATAAGCTAAGCAGTTGTTACACCAAGCACAAACCTCTGCCCATAACAAAGGTTCATACAACTCAGCTATCACATGAGTCCTCAATTGAAATTTTACAACTTCTAAATCTCTCTCTACTTAATACGAATTTTCTTTAATTCATATACTATCCTTCATAACTCAATCTGAGTTCTTCTTCCCGTACTACTTCATAGTACCTTCATTCATAGCACTAGCTATAAATCATTCATTGTTTAACAACCCATCTGTTACTACGAGTCACTATGATCACGTGGTGATCTTCTTATCCTTCTCTCTACGATTATAGTCTTAGGTACTCCTACCTAAGGTTTATAACATATAAGCTCTAATACCAACTTGTAACACCCAAAATCCGGTCTATCTTCACACCCGGATTCCGTACGTCACGAGTACATCCTTCATCCAACATACATCATTGTATACCGAAATATAACAACATACACTCTCAAATCCTGTGTTACGAAACCTTATAACCTTTTTCATTACAAATAATAATAAATACATTATTCATTTCATCTTACGAGAGTGACTTTTATCAGCCACCAAGGATACATAATAGTTCATTAAACTAATCTATAATTCAATTTCATCTTTTTACATTACAAGTCTTCACTTGATCTTCTCATTTCATTCACCTTACGAATGGTACTTTGTCCGGATACCGTCGACTTGATCTTTACGAGATCCTTAAGTTCTCGCTTAACCTTGTTCATTTGAAAATTGTTTTTCATTTAAAACAAGTGTGAGCATTCAATTGCCCAAAGAAGTCATAACAGTTGAACAAACAACTTTCGAATTAAAACATTTTTTAGAACTTCTATAACAAGAACAAAGGTTATGAAGCGACTTGAATAATAGGAATAGTCTCGATTCCTATCATCTTAAAACATCGGTCATTTTCACTTGGAAATACTTTTATTCTTCTACTTTTTTTATACACGCCCTATCCGGCTAGAATCATTAGCACGGACTTAACAATAATGGTTCATGTATAAGCAGAACATACTTGTATTGAGCGTACTCAATCACGAACAATGCATATCATAGAAACATGAAGTGTTCAAATTGTGGCTCAAGGCCTCATACGTTCTACCACATTGTACAAATATCGCACATTCACACATAGACAGAAATTCTCAAGTACAGCATCTGAGAAGTGTAAGAAACTAGCATTCATGTAATATGAATGAAGTTAGGAAACTCGCTTTTACGCCTATAGCTACAAACTTATTATTTGATTTGCTCATTTCAATTCCTATATAACACATAAGGAGAAAACATAAACACCAATTAGTCATATATTGAACTTACATATGGGTTTACTTAAGTTTACTTCTTAGGGTTCGCGTTCTTGCAATATAAGTTTACGCGACTAACTTCCTTTACTAGTTTACGACTTTATGACATACGGAGATGTCTTACTCAAAACGTTCATCATCTTGGATGATTTATATTTTTATATTCTTTTTATAACTTCTCTAGGACTCAGCACACATCGCTTCTCTGCTAGTAGTCCATATGGTACTCTGAGTGGTTTCCCACAAACAACCAATAAACAAGTTCCCGTCTCATCTACACCGCCATCATAGTGAGTTAGATCGGTTGTCAGTTTCGTATATACCTTCGCTCTCTGAAGGAATTGTTTAGCCCAGCTCCCATATGTCAACCATCAAAGTTACGATTGTACCACAACCTAACTTCTTTTAACGTATACGAACTATTAAACTATAATATTCGATTAAGTCAATTTCTTATCAACTCACATTCAGCTTTCATTAATCTTATTACCGTTAATTTATTACGGCTTTCTTGATAGATCATATCTTATTAATACTTTCATTATCCATTACATGAACCCCATGTTCATTACCCTAGTCGCTCAATGTCTAAGGAATCACAACCATAACAATCCCTCACGTTCGTTCATCGCGACTACGGTCCTCGGATATCGGTTACGTAACCCGCGTTTATATTATTTGTCATTTACTCTTTATTAATCTTTACGTTCAACCTTTAATAAAGGTTTACATTACTTGATTAAGTGTTACATTAGTTGAACATTATATTTTTTATCTTCCCTTACATTTCCCCCAAAAGCTGAGCAGTTAAAAGCTCATCTCTGGCATTTTCCCAACACCACATTGCCAAGCACTCCACTCCCTTCTCTAATCGTACTGCAGCCGCCATACCACTCGCAGAAGTTTATGGTCGAGCTCATATTTTGTGGCTCGCCTCCCAATGCTCATTTGTATTTGTAAAGCCGAGCCTAAACCCTAGAAAAAAATTCTCTAAGTGTTAAATCTAATTTGAGACGCTTAGTTCGCGATCTCATAACTCCTTCGTTATAACTCAGAACGAGGTCGTTCCAAAGCCATTCTCTTACTTATCTTACGTAATTTAATACCACTCAGACAGAACTTTGTTCTGAATCCGTTAACGTGCCATTCGATTGGCTTGATCTTCACCATTTGTTCATTTTTATTGTAACGCTCTTCGTTTGTTCGTCCATAATTCGGTCATCCGAACTCGAAACTCGTTCATTATTGAGTCCACGACTCATGTTTTCTATGTTCTCTTACTTTCTTATGAAACCCTAACCACTCGGGATCATTTACTAACTTTCTAATTCTCGTTTGTCTTTTATGAAATTTTTGCCATAACTTCGTTATAGCTAAGTTTTAATCCGTTCTTCATGAACGTTTCTACCGTTATTAACCAAGCAATACACATCTAACTTATACGCGATGGTTTTAAACTTTTCCATCAACAACAATTATCCAATGATGGTTTTAAATTTGTCCATCAGCAACGTTCTTCGTGTTCTTCGCGTGTTCTTCGTTCGTTCTTCATTTTAATCGATATTTTGGATTATGATTTCACTTTTTATTGGAATTTGATGTTATAGAACACCATTCCTTACTTATTTCACCTACTTATTCATATAATCCACTCGGATCGTTCTAATTCATTACGAATCTTATACTTCCTTAAGAAATTTATTTACTAAACTTTTAAATTCTTATTTCTTCATTTTCTTATGATTTCAACCATATGAAATCATCTCAATCTTCTTTTACTTCTTAATCCTATTAAGTTATGTTTTTAAACATAGAACTTAAAGAAATTAAAAAAGCAACTAAGTTCCGGATTACCGTGCTTCTTTAATCTTCTCCCGTCGGACAAAGTTTGCAACCGAGCAAACTTTTCCTCCTCCTTCTCCCTCCCATCCGAACCCTCTCTCTCTCTCTCAAGTGTGGGAGGATTTTCAAAATCCTCAAAATATAGAAATGAGCTTCCTATTTATAGAAAATCAAAGTTCAGGGCATTTTAGTCATTTTGCCCACTTAACCTCCTTACTATTCCAAACTTAGCCACCAAGTTTACTTAGCCCCCACACTTACTTAGCCATTAAGTCTTCTTAGCCCTTAAGTCTTCTTAGCCATTAAGCATAAACACTTTACTTAGCTATTAAGTTTACTTAGTCCTTACTTAACTTATCCTTTACTTAGCCCTTAAGACTAATCAGATTCTACGCATCTTATTTCTCGTATTCTCTTCGTTATATAGTTAAATGACGATATTAGTATTATCGTCGTAATAATCTTCTTGCTATATCTGGCGTATTCTCACACATAATAACCCTAATTATTATCGTAAACATTAAATCGTCGGAACTCACTTTTCCTAACCCTTAGGTTTTGAGCATGATGAAAACTTCGTTTTTGCCATAACTGAAATATTATTGAATATTCCATCACGTCTCAACATTTTACGTAATCAATAACTTCTCGGAATTTCAAAATAAATCTCCAAGCAGAAATGGATGAATAGTGCCTATTTCGTCTTTTTCCCCGAAAAATATTTTTTTGTCGATAAACTTTTATTTTCGTCTTGAAAATTCTTATTCGCTCAGACTAGCTCTTAGCCAGAATACTCCCGGTTTATAATCATCCTAGGTTATAGAACGAATAATAAACACATAACACAGAATAGTATTAATAAAAATTCATTTTATTAATAACTAATTCTTTAAACCTAAATTCTGGATAATCCAAAATTCCAGGTTGTTATAAAACCCATATGTTAGTTCCTAGTAGGCACAATAGGTCTAGAAGAGGGGGGGTTGAATAGATCCTTTTTAATTTCAAATACTTTTCTGGTTTACTTTGTATTGCTCATAATTTAGCATATGACAAACATAAGAATCTTTTCAAGCACATCGGAATAAGTAAAAGATCCCCTTCATTGATATATTCATAATCATACATACATTGTTCGTAGAGTTAGTTCGGTTGTAGCGGTTAGAATATACATAGCTTGATTATAAGAGTTATAGTACATAATGTAAATGACATAATGTAAAAGACCTGAGGGGTTTTAAGTGGTTCGGAGACTCAAGCTCTAATCCACTCTTCCGCTTTCAACTAGCGAATTTCCACTAAGGAAGGCGGCAAGACCGAATAACTAAGATTCCTTCAAGGCCGTGAACCTTGGGACTTTAGTTCACTAAGAACTCTTGAGGGCCGTGACCTTGGAACTCCTCTAGTTCCTAGAACTCTTCAAGGCCAAGCAGGCTTGGAACTTCGTTTAGTCCCTTGGATGAGGACCCCTCGAATACAGCTTCGTTGAGTTGTTTGTTTGTTGGAGTTGGTCTTGAGTCGCTAAGATGTCTTCATGCTCGAACATCTTTCATACTTTATGACTTGGCGTGATCATCCTTGAAGTGCAGTTGAGTGTTGCATGATGCTCGGCTTCTTGATTACTTTCAACCACCGGATGATCTCTTGATGACTGCCTTTAAGATCATTCCTCTTGATACATGATGGCTGCACACGATGGGTTTCTAAGATGACTGTAAGCTCTTCTGCTAGGTACTTAGAAACTTTCTCATGCTTGCCACCATGATGATGTTTGTGATCTCCCTTCTTGATACTTGATGTCTTCTCATGATGGACTTGCTAAGATGACTGTGACCTCTTCTCTATGGTACTTAGAGTCTTCCCATGATGGACACCAAGATGACATGATGTTCTTCTTTCTCTCAGCAGTTCAGAACACTCTTCTTGTAGTAGAACTCTCACTTCTACAATGTAGAATTCTCACTTCTACTTCTTCCTTTGTATGTATCTGAGTGTTCTTGGTGGATCGTAGAGTGAGCCTTCGGACTCATTATTTTACATGGTTTAGAACAGTCCACTGTTACTCCAAACTCGGTAACTCCAGTAATCTTTGATCTTTGAAGCTCTAGCTGATTTATACTCCTTCCCAATCCTTCCGTTGGAAAGTAGCCATTGAAAGCTGTTCAAACATCTTCACAGATCTCGAGTTGCTTGAGGTAGACTGCTGATGTGACAAGTCATACTTTCTCTGACATTGCAGTCTACTATTTCACCTACCCATCAAAGATGTTACTTTAATGTCTTGGGCAGGTTGAAGACTTTATTTCCTCCTTCTGATTTCTAGATCAGAGGTTGTCCTTTTGCATCGATGCTCTCAATAAGCTTTTGTCTGAATATTACCCTTCAGATTGAATCGTTGCCAATGCTTCAGTCTTCAGCTATTCGAACTCTACGATTCTGATGCATGTCTTCGAGGACCTGATCGTAATGTCATGTTGATTGGTAGAGATAACACTACGATCTCGAAGAGTGTTGATTGGATCTTCAATGTGGAACACCTCTTCCTTCTCTCATGCGATTTCAAAGACTTCTATTTGCCTCAGCGGTTCTCGAATCATTTACTAGACTTCCTTGTTCTGGCCCCTTCTAAATAGCAAGACACTTCATATTTGTGGCGTGTCCAGCTCGCTTTCTCCTTGTGATCTCCCGTTCACTGATCATCAATGGACTGACCTAATGCTTAATCACTTTAGCCTTGTTCTTTAGAAGTCGCCCCGGTATCTCTCGTATGTACTTCATCGGTTCTTTCTTTGTTTGGCAAACACTACAATCTGGTTGCTTCCAAGATCGTTGTCTTACATCTCCGCTTGATGACTCATCGACTTAACGACTTTCCTTAGTCAATTCATCAAGTCTTCTTTCGATCTCCTTGTGGAAGACTTCATCTTGAATGGCTTCACAACTCAATCTTGATCTTTGATTGGGTTGGTGCTTAGATCTTCTGTTAGCTTGCATGCCATTCGTTGAGTGCTCTCTGGTTCCCTTGTGTGAGATGTATCTTTGCGATTGCTGACCAGAGGCTTTGTTCTTTGGATATTGCAGGAGTGTTTCATTTGTTGAGAATCGTATTTGCTCTACGATTCTTCCTTGGCATTGTGGCGCGATATGTTGAGGTCGTAGTTCGCACTCTACGATTGATTTATTTGTCATGCGAGATACTCTACGACTCGAGATTAGATCTTGACACTCTACGGTTTTACGCCTTGTGCTTGTTGTCTTCATCCGATCTTGCTCGACTCACGATCTCTCGCATGTAATCAATAGACTCTACGAACTCGAGTGTGATCTACGATCCTTGACTTGGCCCGGCATCGATAGACTCTACGACTCGAGTGTAGCTCTCGTTCGACTTGGCTTCTAAGAGGTTCGATCGGCTCGTGGCGGTCGTCTTACGATTTCGAACACGACTTCCTCGGTGACTTGACTCAGGAAGTTCTACTCGACACACTTCACGATCCTTCCTCGTCTCTCCTAGCGATCTACGAACTCGAGAGATCTACTATCTTGCAGACTACGATTCTGCCTAGACAACTCTCGAGTTCTTCTTGACTCTCCTGGCAGACTACGATTCTGGTGCAGTGCTCGACGTGTTAGAATTTATGCCCTAGAGGCCAATTATTTGATATAATTGCTTAACGTTTTGATATTATATTTGATTGAATAAATGAATGATTTTATTATGGTTTTATTTACTACGTTATATAAATGTTAACATAATAAAAATCCTTATAATATTGATACAAATTATATAATTTCAAGTATGTGACTTGAACATGAGATTATATATTTACAATTAGTATCATTGTTCTTAAATGCCCTAGTCGAGTATCATTGTTGATGGGACAACAATGATGCATTAAAACTAGTATATGGATCGATTGTTGATGACCAAATCTCATTGGTCATAAATATATGAGATATTAAGTCAATGCATAGGTACATGTTAGAGAACGATGTACTGGACAGACCCACCATGAGAATTCTATGTGGAGCATTATCTGAAGTGTCATTAGCAATTCTCATAGTGACAATGATGTAATGGTCCTCCGACCTGAAATCACTATATTTCTACACGGGAATTTATGTACTTTGATATCATCAAATGTCACCTTTGATAGGGTGGACTATAAAGGTGATTATTGGGTACATCATGAATCGTGTGAGTAATATGAGTGATCTAGATAGAATTTAACCCTCCTATGTATTAGGGGTGATATCCATAGGCCTCTTGATTGAGTAGGACTATGAAATGCATGGCCATGCTCAAATAGTGATTTGTTTCATATAGTCTACTCATTAATCAAGAAAAACTCAGATTAAATTATGAAGAGTATGACACATTTCATGACTCGAGTTTAATCTAGGATATTAAGGTTAAAAGGATTAAATTACATTGAAACATTGGTCACTAAAAGGTTGCATCGAATCATCGATCTTATTATTACTTGGGTAGCAGTGATGCATTACTAGATGTCATTTTCAACGCATTTATAATTTTATAATATGATTTTAAAATTATTGCCAACATAATAATAACCTATAGGGTCACACACATAGAACGTAATTAAAAGAGAATTAATTTAAATTATAAAGATTTAAATATGTCAATATGATTGATAGTATTTAAATTACGAATTTAAATTAATAGGATGATTTATATATAGGTATATTAATTAAGTAAGACTTAATTAAGATATATATATAAATTCGGATTTTATTAAATTAGATTTTGAATAATTCCTTTTAATCGCTATATATATGATATGTAGCAGCCATTTTAGGTATTATTCATTAACCAAAACCCTAGCCGCTCTTAGAGAGAGACTAGAGAGAAAACAGTTTTAGAAAATCCTCATCCTTGGTGGCTAGTACCGCGTTTCCTTCTTCTGTAGATCGTAGGACGATTCGTGTGGAGCGTTCGTGTGGATACCATAGAGACGCAGTCCGTTTGAATTGCGTTGGAGATTCGACCGCATCGATTCTAGCTTTAACAATCGGTATAATTTCTAACGTCTGAATTAATTGAATTTTTCGCATGGATCCTGTTTTAGGGTTTCAGAATTGCCTTTAATTGGTTTATTTCCGCTGCGTTTCTATGCCGAAACCCATCACGACGATCAGACAAGCCTATCTATTACATCATAAGATCAACCTAACATGCTTGATCTTTCTACTTTTATAGTCCTTGTACATCATTTCTTTTTAAGGACTTTACAAAGCTGTTTTGCTTATGTAGGATCAACCTAACATACTTGATCAATTCATTCTAAGTCCTTGTACACATGTTTCTATTATCTATCAAAGGACTTTATAACTTTTCTTAATGCAAGCATACTTGCATATTCATTCATATATATATCATAATCAAATCATATATAAATAGGAATAACATTCACATGCTTATTCCTGATAATCTCCCCCTATTTGATTATGACAAAAACAATAAGTGCATATGCATGTTATGAATGAATCTTATATACAGTGAGCAGCTGTATTTCTAAAACAGATAATCATGAATGTCATTTATAATGATATGGCAAATTATACATTAAGATATTTTACATCTTGAATCCAGAACATACCTAACTAGTTAGAGATGTACCTCTTTGGCTCCATGTAAATTTCCAGGATGTCTGTTGATCAGCTATTCATCTGTTTGTTCTTCTTTCTCTTGCTCCCCCTAGGATGATGATCTTCTATCTTTGCTTTGCTCCCTTTCAGCTTCTTTCTGAACATGCTCCCCCTCAGACTCTGCGATCATGTTATCATCATCTTATGGCTCCCCCTCAGATGATGATTCTTTTTCTGCAGCTGTTGTCTTCTTTTTTGACTTATTCTCTCCTTTCCTTCTACTCTTCTTTGAGTGCCTCTTGCTATGTCTCTTTCCCCCCCTTTTTGTCATTAATCATCTGGGAGAGCTGCTCCATGTTGGT
The DNA here is from genome assembly GCA_020205605.1 of Panax ginseng. NCBI lineage: Eukaryota > Viridiplantae > Streptophyta > Magnoliopsida > Apiales > Araliaceae > Panax > Panax ginseng. The sequence continues at coordinate 56,264,626 of CM035140.1, forward strand.
CATGAGCTGCTCCATCAGGTAGGAGGAGTTAGCAACTTCAAACTTGAGTTCCTGTTGGCCTAGCTCAAGTTGCACTGAGAAAGACTGCTTCATGTCGTCAATCTTGTCAGAGAGGGCTTGAATTTGCTCTTCATTGGCCTTCTGTGCTCGTAGAGCATCTTCTTTTTGATCATTAATGACTTTCAGATAGATGTTATCCCTCTCTTTGAGTTTGAGAGATACATAAGCCATAGTAGCTTGAAGCTTGTTCTGGATTGAAATATCTCCTGCTATTGTCAGCTTCTGTGACTCTTCATTGAATAGAGATATTTTCTCACTTAGTTCATCAGGTTTTTTATCAGCTACTTCTCCACAGATACTTGATTATCTAGTTGAGCAGCCTCCTGTCGAGCATTAGTTTGAACTCTACGATCTGCATTCTTGGACAGATTTTCAAAGGTGTTGAGAATCTGAAGAATCGCTGAGTTCCAATCGTTGGTTGAGGATGAGGGAATGTCTGTCAGTAGTGCTTGAGCAGATGGAGGTTTCTGATTTTGACCTTGAACACCATCAACAGTAGAGTGAATAGACTCTACGATCATATCCTTGATCATGTTTCTGCTTCCTTGAGAGTCCACTCTACGATCGTAGGGGATATAGTGATTTCCAGCATGACGATAAACTTTGAAGTTAGGCTGGTTTGTGATCATCTTTGTAGCAAAACGTTTTACCCTTGGGAAGTTTTGTGCCACCAGCTCCATGCTTGGAAAGTGAGAGTAGCACCAGCTGAGATAGCTTCCATCTCCTTCAGTATGGGCCTTTAGCCATGGCATCCATTGGAAGAACCATCTCATTAGCAAGTCGTCAGGATTATAGAGAATGGTCGAGAAGTCTAGCTCCATGTTGTTCCAGTTTTTAGCTATGTCAAAGGTAGTCATTCTTACTACCTTGAGCTGCTCATCTCCATAGTTCACCCATCTTTCTGGTGGAGCTTCTGGTGGTTCATTTGAGACTTCCATCACTATTCTTCTGTTGAATCAAGCACCGTGTCATGTGCAGTGTCCTTGCACAATATGCATTTTCCAACTATATCATCAAGGAACTCGTATTCCTCTGGAAACTCCTTCTTCTTCATGTTCTTTAGAGTAGGGTTTCTTTGGTACCCCATGATTTTCTTTGCTTGTTCTGTATTGATATCATCAAGTCTTTTTAGTCCTTGGTCAGGAAAACCTAAGCATTGATTGATGTCAGAATATTTCAGCTTTAGAGACTGACCTTTGACCTTGGTAGTAAGGGTTCCGGACTTTATGGAAGCATTTGAGTAGAACTCTTTAATCAGGTCAACATATACTCGAGTGGTAGCCTCAAGGCATTATGAGAATCCAACTTTCTTTACAAGTTCGAGAATGTCTCTGAACTTCTTTTCGGATTTCTCAAACGACTTGGTTCCGAGTTGAATGCCAGTGATTACTCGCCAGTTTTCCATTTGAGCAGTTCGAAGAATGTGGGTATTTGATTCAGAGAGGTTTATGAGAGATGGCTGATAAGTAGGTTTTATACCTACTTATCCGGTATCTATTACTTGAATTAGTTGCTTAATCTCATGTTTCTTAGTTACTTTTCATGCGTTTTGTGTTCGTTTAGTAGATTATATGCTTGGGAGTTGAAATCGCAAAGAATTGGTATGAAATCGCAAAGAAAAGCAATCCGAACATCATTTGGGCTTTCATGTTCATTTCATGTTCTTGGCTTGGAACTTGGATTACATTGTATAGCTTCTTCTTAGCTTTTCGGAACATCTTGAATTATTCCAATCGGAGTTCGGATGCAAGAGTTATGACATTTGTACCAACGGACGTCGAACGTCACTGTTTGGGTGGCCATTTGCATAGCAGTCACTTCTAGCCCAATTTCGACCTTCATTTGTTCGTTATTTCTCAAATCGCAAAGAATGAAAGTTGTAGAGCTCGTCGATATCTTAGATTTGATAGGTGGCTGGCCTTGTAACTCTTCCTGGATCAAAAGTTATGGCCGTTTTCCCAAAGGATGTCAGAGCAGAAAATTCCAGAAAACCTTCTAGCATGGGGCGCCCATTTCTAGGCCATTTCGGTGGCCGGGCTTAGAAGCGAATCCGGTACCGTGAGCAGAGCTGGGGCGTTGGGGACGGGCGTGGTCAAGCTTGGACGTGTTTTGGGGCAAATTTTGACACTTTTTTGACTCCAAATAGGATTGGGTTTGTTCCTAAGATAAAAATTGGATTTGTAACCTATAAATACATGATGTAAGGCATAAAATAAAGGGGAATTGGAGAGGGAGAGAGCATTCTATTAGATTATATTAGAGTAAATTAGATCAAAACCCTAGTTCTAATGAGTTTTGGAGATTGAAGCAACTTGGAGACCATTGAAGATTCAAAGTAGGAGCAAAGAGGGAGCGTCAAATCTACAGACAATAGATTCTATCTTCTCATCTTCTTCTATCGTTGTCTTTTATTGTTTATTCAATTGTGGATTCTTAGTTTTAATTCAATAATCATGAACTAATTCTTTGTTTGAGATTACAATGGATCTTATTGTGTAGTTTATTTTAATATGCTTCCCTATCAATTAGTATATTATATTGTGAGCATTGTCTATTGTGATTTGGACTTAATTGGTTAATTGATTGGCCATCAATTACCATGATAATCTTTATGAACTCGAGAGATGAAGTATAGATTTAAATATGATCATAGTAGCATGTGATTGTGTTTTCTGCATGGTGTTGGAATACATAATTTATGTCTAGGATAGAGATATACCTAACATCGCATGTAATCTTTTAGAGAACTTGTGCTTTAAATCCTTTTTAATTGTAATTCACATAGAGATATAGTGGATTAGTTAATTAGGGTGTCTTGCTTAATTCTATCATCTGTGGATTTAAGTGAGTATGAGTATTATGCATCGAGAGGTGATTTTATCTGCTTTAGTGTTCTTGATTAACAATTCAGGATAGAAAATAATTGATGAGAAGTGTGTTAAATTAGTTGAAGCAATAAGTGAAGTTGTGATTTTAAATCTCCGTAATCTGATTTTTAATTAGTGGCAATTAGAATTAGTGTAATTAAATAATTTAATTTATATAATTTGAAATTCATTCGTTTAAATAAGATTGAGTTGGTTACGGGTTAGTACTTGGTGTTTTTTATTAAACAATTCCTCGTGGGAACGATACTCTACTTTCACTTTATTACTTGTTGACCACATATACTTACATGTTGTGCGTTACTAGATTTTACCCAACAAGTTTTTGGCGCCATTGCCGGGGAAAGGCGTTTAAATTATTATTATTATCATTAGTTTTAAGCTATATGGTATGACTTAGACAAATCTATTCTTATCTCATTTCCATTTTTGTTTTTGTTTCAGGAACTTGTATAAATTTTATATGCGTAGACGTGATCATCCAACCCGACTTAACACCTGTTCAGGACAACATAAACGGGAGAGGTTGGAAAGCGAGTGTTCATAGAAATTTACAAGCACAGTTAGAAAGTACTACAGCTAATATGGCAGCTGAGGCACAAGGAGAAGAGCAAAGAGAGGAGCATAGGGCTCTAAAGGAATATTCCATGACCAATATTAATGGATTACAGTCTAGCATCGTCAGACCAGCGATAGCAGCCAATACATTCAAGATAAAAACGGGCACTATTCAGATGGTACAAAATTGGATACAGTTTGGGGGTGCCGCTACAGATGATCCGAATGAACACCTGTTGAGTTTCATCGAAATTTGTGATACATTCAGATACAACGGTGTGGCGGAGGATGCTATCAGACTTAGGCTATTCCCATTCTCATTAAGGGATAAAGCAAGAAGTTGGCTACATTCTTTGCCAGCAGGATCTATAACTACATGGGAGGACTTAGCACAGAAATTCTTAGCCAAGTTCTTCCCAATGGCTAAGACTGCAAAGATGAGGACATCTATCTCTCAGTTTGAACAACAACAGAGCGAGTCCTTATATGAAGCATGGGAGAGATATAAAGAGATGCTGAGAAAGTGTCCACATCACGGTATGCCAACCTGGATGGTGATCAACACATTTTATAATGGATTGGGATGGCAATCGAGACCGATTATAGATGCAGCTGCAGGAGGGGCATTATGGGCAAAAAGCTATGAGGAAGCCTATAACCTTATCGAGACAATGACATCAAACGATTTTCAGAATCCTACATCTCGAATGCCACAACCCAAGGTTGCAGGTGTGTTGGAAGTAGATTTATCACGCAGCTTGTCAAGCCTGAGATGGCGACCATGGCAAAGACAATAGATACATTACAGAAGGTAAAACGAAGATGGTTGCCTTCATATGTGAGATTTGTCTTGTGGGTCACACTCGATGATCAATGTCTTTATCGGCTCGATTCAGTACAATATATGAGTAATTACAGAAAAGACCAAGGTCAGTTTCAGAACACATACCAACCCAACAACCGAAATCATCCAAACTTTAGTTGGTCAAATAACCAAGGGAATTAGCAGAATTAGTTTCAAACAAATAATCAGTTTCAGTCACAACCAGCACAACCACAATTTAATCCTAGACCACCTTTTCTGCCAGGATTTTCTCAACAACAACAACATCACACTCTAGCTGCACCTCAGCAAGAAAAGAAATCAGAAATAGAGGAGATGATGATGAAATACATGGCAATTACAGAGGTTATGATCAAAAGCCAAGCAGTGGCTATTAAGAATCTTGAAACTCAGATGGGGCAGATGGCGAACATGCTTACAAACAGCCCTGGGGGTTCATTCACGAAGTAATCTGTAAACAAATCCATGAAGAGGGAAGGAGCGAAAGGTCAAGCTATCACATTGAGGTCCTGGAAAAAAACACTGCAGACATCGCAAGTCAATAGCGCCAGCGCCCAATTATCTTGAGGAGGCCATGCGTCTGCTGCGAGGTAGAAGCGATCGATTGCTAAAGAAGAAAATCTGGAAAAGTCTGAGGTTCAGCAGGAAGAGAAAGATAAAGCAGGTTCAGAGGAGAAGCTTAAGAGTTCAGTACCACCAATTCACCCTTAAGTTCCGTACCCGCAAAGATTAAATAAGCAAAGGGAAGATAAGCAATTCAGCAAGTTTCTGGAGATATTTAAAAAGCTGCAAATCAATATACCTTTCCCCGAGGCATTGGAACAAATGCCAAGCTATGCAAAGTTTATGAAGGGTATACTGTCAAGGAAGAGGATATTAGACGAATTTGAGACAGTAGCCTTGACAGAAGAATGCAGTGCAGTGCTTTAGCAGAAGTTACCTCCGAAGCTGAAGGATCCAGGCAGTTTCACAATCCCGTGCACAATCGGGAAGATGAATTTTGAAAAATGTTTGTGTGATCTTGGGGCAAGTATCAATCTGATGCCCTTGTCATTGTTCAACTAATTGGGATTACCGGATCCAAGGCCAACAAACATTTCTTTGCAGCTAGCTGACAGATCCATCACGTATCCATGGGGAATTGTTGAAGATGTATTAGTGAAGGTGGACAGATTTATCTTTCCGGCTGACTTTATCATTTTGGATTACGAGGAAGATAAAAATATACCAATCATATTAGGGAGACCATTCTTAGCCACAGGAAAGACTCTGATAGATGTGCAGAAGGGGGAACTCACTATGCTTCTTCATGATCAAGAGGTCACCTTTAATGTCTTCAAAGCTATGAAGTTACCAGCAGATGAAGAGGAATGTTTCCTGGTTGATTTGGTGGATCAGGTCGTAAATGATGAAGTACAGAGTCTAGTGGATGATGAACCTTTGAGGAGTGTAATTTCTGAAAATTTAGATTTGGAGGACGAGGAATTTGACGAACTTATGCAATATTTGGATACCACTCCACAAGTCAGAAAATTCAGAACACCTGTCGAGCCATTGACAAAAGCGGGAGAATCTTCAGTAAAATTAAAGCCATCTCTTGAGACACCTCCAGAACTTGAATTAAAACCACTTCTAGAACATCTCAGGTACGCATTTTTAAATAAAGATTCAAAGCTACATGTGATTATTTCTTCTGCATTAACATCTTTTCAGGAAGAAAAACTGCTACGAGTGCTTCGATAGTTCAAATCAGCTATTGACTTGACCATAGCAGATATCAAAGGGATAAGCCCTTTGTTTTGCATGCATAAGATCCTGATGGAAGATGAGAGTAAGCCGTCGGTTGAGAAACAAAGGAGACTTAATCCAATAATGAAAGAAGTGGTTAAGAAAGAGGTACTGAAATGGCTGGATGCATACATAATCTATCCGATCTCAGACAGATCATGGGTGAGCCCAGTGAAGTGTGTACTGAAAAAGGGTGGCATGACCGTAGTGACTAATGAGAATAATGAGTTGATTCCAACACGAACAGTGACAGGGTGGAGAGTCTGCATGGACTACCGTAGGCTCAACAAAGCTACAAGGAAAGATCATTTTCCACTCCCATTCATTGATCAGATGTTGGATAGATTAGTAGGTCATGAGTACTATTGCCTTCTGGACGGATATTCGGGCTATAATCAAATTATGATAGCTCCAGAAGACCAGGAAAAGACAACTTTCACATGTCCTTACGACACATTCGCTTTCAGAAGGATGTCCTTTGGGTCAGGAATGCTCCAAACCACCTTCGAGAGATGCATGATGGCTATATTTTTAGATATGGTGGAGCAGAATGTGGAAGTATTTATGGATGACTTCTCAGTCTTCGGGGACTCGTTTGATCTATGCCTTTAGAATTTGGTGATGGTTTTGAAGCGGTGTGTTGAAACAAATCTAATACTGAACTAGGAAAAGTGCCATTTTATGGTACAAGAAAGAATCATACTGGGACACAAAATGTCGAAGAAGGGACTCGAGGTAGATAGGGCAAAGCTGGAAACTATAGAGAAATTGCCACCACCTACTTCGGTAAAAGGTGTTTGCAGCTTTCTAGGACATGCATGTTTTTCTACCGCAGATACATCACGGACTTCTCCAAGATAACTAAACCACTATACAGTTTATTAGAGAAGGATGCGTAATTTAACTTTGATGAGGCTTGCGTGTCGGCATTTGAGCACTTAAAAGGGAAATTAACATCAGCACCAATTATTATTGCACCAGATTGGGATTTGCCATTTGAGCTGATGTGTGATGCCAATGATTACGCGGTAGGGGCTGCTTTGGGGTAGAGGAAAGAGAAGATGTTTCATGTGATTTATTATGCCAGCAAGACCCTTACAGATGCACAGTTGAACTACACCACCACAGAGAAAGAGTTATTGGCAGTGGTGTACGCCTTTGATAAATTTCGAGCATATTTGATCGGCACAAAGGTGATAGTGTATACGGATCACGCAGCAATTTGACATTTAGTGGTGAAGAAGGATGCAAAGCCCCGGTTGATCAGATGGATTTTATTACTGCAGGAATTTGATTTGGAGATCAAGGACAGGAAGGGTGCTGAAAACCAAGTGGCGGACCACTTATCTCGACTTGAGAATCCGGAAAGGGAGGCAGACAGCAAGGTTTTAATCAATGAATCCTTTCCAGATGAGCAGTTGTTTGTGGTGAAATGGGAAGTGCCATGGTTTGCAAACTACGTGAACTATTTAGTGAGTAAGATGGTACCTTCTGACTTGGTGGGTTATCAAAAGAAGAAATTTCTGCATGATGTCAAATGGTATATATGGGATGAGCCTTATTTGTTTAAACAATGTTCTGATCAAGTGATAAGAAGGTGTATTCCGTATAGTGAGACCAAGGGGATTCTATAGGATTGTCATTCTACTGTGTATGGAGGTCATTATGGTGGTGAAAGAACAACGACTAGAATACTACAAGTAGGATTTTACTGGCCGGTAATTTTCAAGGATGCATACAGTTTTGTCCAGCAGTGTGATAGATGTCAGCGAGTAGGGAACATCTCCAAAAGAAATGAAATGCCATTGAATACAATCCTTAAAGTAAAAATTTTTGATGTGTGGGGAATTAATTTCATGGGGCCTTTCGTTTCTTCCTGCGGAAATCTCTACATCCCTTTCATAGTGGATTATGTTTGAAATGGGTAGAAGTGGCGACTCTTCCGGACAAATGATGCTAAGGTTGTCCTCGTGTTTTTATACGTATATCTTCACGAGGTTTGGGACTCCAAGGGCTATCATCAGTGACGAAGGCAGTCATTTCTGCAACAGGCAGTTTATAGCTTTGTATGCCAAATATGGGGTGAACCATCATATTGCTACAGCGTATCACCCTCAAACGAATGGCCAAGCTGAAGTGTCGAATCGAGAAGTTCAGAGAATCCTGGAAAAAGTTGTGAATCCAACGAGGAAGCACTGGTCGTTAAAGTTGGATGATGCAATATGGGCTTATAGGATGACATATAAGGCGCCGTTAGGTATGTCACCTTTTCAGCTCGTGTATGGAAAAGCCTGCCACCTTCCTATTGAATTGAGCATAAAGCATATTGGGCAATTTAAAAGCTCAATTTTGATTTGAAACCTGTCGGGGAGAAACGCCTACTCCAACTCAATGAGTTGGATGAATTCAGATTACAAGCATATGAGAATTCGAAGATGTACAAGGAGAAGGTGAAGAAATGGCATGACCAAAAAATCATTGAGAGAGCATTTGAACCGGGACAAAGGGTTTTGCTTTATAACTCCAAACTTAAACTTTTTCCCGGGAAGCTAAAATCGAGGTGGTCAGGGCCATTTACAGTGAAAACTATTTTTCCACATGGTGCAATTGAAGTATTCGATACGTTGCCAGACAAGCCTTTCAAGGTGAATGGTCAGCGCTTGAAGCATTACTTTGGTGGTGAGGTAGACAGACAGAAATTCGCCTCAATTCTTTCTTCGACATGAGCATCCGAGACAGTCAAGCTAATTGACTATAACTTAGCGCTTGATGGGAGACAACACATTATCTCTATCTCTATTTTCTTTTTATTTATTCAGTAGGGTATTTAGCTAGTTCTTCTTTATTTCATTCTTAATAGATGGCTATGTGAGCATAAGTTAGTGTGTAATAGAGTCTGCATTGGATAGTGTTTTAGTATTGTATAGAATTTACTTGTTCATTTATGCTTATTCCGGAGTTCACACATTGATACGGGTAAATGGTGCGATGTAGGTATCTTCAAGTGAAATCTCACTACTAGGCAGTTTTGGAGTAAACTCAAGAAAGGCAGATATGTGGAGTCGCCGATGACCGTAATCGACTACAACATAAGACCGCGCGTCCACGCGTTACACTTCTCAGATAAGTAATGCCACTCGCGTGCTTGTGCCTGAAAACCATTGCAAGGCCGCGCGGGCGCGCGGGACATCAGGCGTGGAAAATTTTTAAGTTAAAAGCAAAAACTGAGTCTTGTTTTATTTGGTCTCTCACTTGCCATAATATAAGTATATTCTTTTGTTCTCCCATAATCATAAGACTCCTCAGCTCTCATCAAAGTTCATACCCACGAATCTCTCCCCTGGCATAAATCCAGGGTTTCTGCTTAGGTTGTGCAACAATAAGTTTAGTGGTACGCTTATCAAGAAATTCATCTGCATTCTCTCTATCATCCGCACATGGGTCCAAAAAGAGCACGCTCAATCTCCAACTCTTCTTCATCAACATCTTCCTCCAATAACCAAGAAGAGGATGTCGTGGACCACAGGAAATTTATCAGTTTGGAGGCCCAGCAGGACTATTATCGGATTGTGGCCAAATCTTTTGTGAAGGAACGGGGACTTCTACCTGAGAACCAAGATGGCCAACTCTAGTATATGATACGAGAAAGAGGCTGGGTTGGCTTGACTGCATCTCCTATGCCTATCCCTATGGGGATTGTTCGAGAATTCTATTCGAATGATAAGGAAATGATAATAGCAGGAATAACGCTAGTTCGAGGAGAGCAGGTGGATTTTCGACCTCCAGCGATTAGAGCAGTTTTTAACATACATGACTCCCCACCCACCGGGTTTGCTAATTGGGTAGAAGGTGCACATTTAGAAACGGATCTGGCAGTAGTGATTGCTAAATTGTGTATTCAGGGCACCAAATGGAATTATAAAGCGAGGACAATCGAGCTAAAAAATCTTTTTTCATTCACCTTGAATCGATATGCCAAAGCGTGGAATCATTTTTACTGTGCCTGTTAGTTCCATCACCACCAAAGATGAAATAACCATTGAGCGTGCTATTATTTTGTGGGGCATCATCAAAGGCAAGTACATTGATGTAGGCCATTTAATTCATCAAAACATGCTGCGTTATATGCGGGGGAGCACTATTGGGAGTATTCCTCATGCATCTGTGGTAGCCATGCTCTATACCCAACAAGGAGTCCCATGGAATAATGAGCAGCTGCAGAACCCGAGCCACGACATCACTCATGCTACTATTGCCAAATTCAAGGATTGGACGGGTGGTGAACCGCATCCGCGAGGATTAAGTTTTATTATTCAGCCTATTTTTCTAGAGACGTCACAGTATCCCCTCAGACAGATGAGGCAGGCCCATCCACGCAAGCACACACTGCCTATATGGTGATCGCCACTCCAAAGTTGGAGGCGAAAAGTCGATGCCACGTATACGACGATAATTTAAGACGCGTTGCGCATGACGGGACTCACGAGGGCATTGACCGAGGCTTTTGCGTAGCAAGGAACAACACTAGAATGGCCTCAGTTCGGGATAGCAGTGCCATATCCACCACCAGATTCACCACTCGAGGAGGGTGGTACCACTGATCATTAGGGGAGTTTTTTTGTTACCCTTTACCTTTATTCAATGGGGCATTGAATATTATAAGTTTGGGGGTATTGGGGTAGTAGTATAGTTGCATGTAGTTATTTTTGCATGATTAGTTTAATGTTTGCATCATATAGTTTATTTTTGCATAGAGTTGCATGTTTATTTGCATGTTCATTTTAGTATTGCATGTCTCAGCGCTTCTGCCTTAGTATGGAAATTTTTGTCTAAATTGATGATGATAGTGAATTTTTGAAAGATTTTTGAGTATGTTGGATAACATGAACCTAGCTATATTGTTTTACACGATGAAGTTCATGTTACTGTTTAAATGCTTTCGGTTTGCACGATTGTGTTCACAATCACTTGTAGGTATAAGAAGTATGTGTTGTATTGCTCAATAGAAAATGTAGTGTCAAAAAGAGAAATATGTGAAACATGGATGTAGACTTGCAAAACATTGACATTCAAACTTTGGGAAAACATGGGTATCTATGTATAAAAAAATAAATAAAAATAATAGTAATAACGTGGCTAGTCTTATTTCGGGGCCCTAGCTACTTGAGTAAGTACGCCTGAGGGGATTGTCTCTACACCTAGCGCCCTAAGGTCTTTCATGGTCTGGGAGTCGTTGGTTGAAAGCTCGCTAAGGGGTAGCAGTGTTGCCTAATGGAGTAAGACATTGCACAGTCATGTGAAAAAAAAGAAAGAAAAAGAAAAGAAAAATAGCAATAAACACCGCGAGAAAGTGCAAAAATCGCCCTCGTGAGTAAAAATAAAGCAGTTAAGCCCATTGTTGAACCTTAGTTTATTTTGATATGTTGGAATAGTCTTCGTTGCATATGTATACATGAGTCTTGATTTAAACTATACTTTTCTGTTTTGAGCAATTTAGTATGTGTATTCTTTGCTTAAATCAAGTTTTGATGAACATAACACACACACACAACATATCTATAACATTTATGAATTATCTGAGTGTACGACATTATGCCTACAGTTTGGTTTGAATCAGATTCTTGAACACGGAAAAAATTATTTGAGGCATTTTGGACCTGAATTTTGTGATAATTTGGAACAATGTGAGACTAGTTGCATCATAATTAAGTTGCATAGTAATATAGCTTCATTTTCATTGTTCATTAGTATGCATTTCTTGAGGGCAAGCAACAGTTCAAGTTTGGGGGTATTTGATAAGTGGGTTTTATACCTACTTATTGAATACCAATTCACGTGAACTATGCCCATCTCAAGTATATTTTAGTGTGTTTTTAGTTGCATTTCATGTTATTTTGCATTGCATATACTTAAAACTCCTTTTGGTGAAAAAGTGCAGGAAACGGCCTAATTTGGTGGAATTAGAAGGCACGAGGCGAATGGACGCATGAAGCGAGGCACAAGCTGGGATATGTGTGGCATGAGGATCAAGTGGAGCAGAAGACTAAGCGTGGATGGACAAAGGAAGGAGCAGCGGAACAGATCAGTTGCAGCAGCAGAACTAGAACTCAAAGTTGCAGAAGCCGCGAGGTTTATGAGAGATGGCTGATTGTGATTTGGTAAGGCTCTAAAGTGTTAACCTATTTTGGCTCTTGAGAGGATTTTAGGGTTTAAAAATGGGAGGGAGAAAGGCTCGATAACTTCTGATAACTGTCTGCAGATTTGAATTTATCTTTATGTCAGTTCCTTCTAACTCTGCATAACAAGTGATGTGTCAACCGACCATTAGTTGCACGATGCCCAGTAATGAGCTGTAACTCCCCATAACTTTTCAGTTAGATATTTCCTTTTAGAAGAGTAGACGTTTAATCGATGTGGCTTTGACCGTTGACCTTTTGATTCATAGAGTAGCATGGTAAGGCAGCTATGGACTCTACGTTTTCCTTTGTTGACTCAACGATCAACTTTTGAGAGATGCTGCAGTGGATGACTTTGACTTTTATCCTCATTTTGATGCAGCATAGTTTGATCACTGATATATTCGAACTTATCTCCTCATTTTGAATAGTTGATCAATTGTCTCATTTTCTAAGCTCTTTGTGAACTGGAGTACCCTTTGGTAGGACTACGATCGTCGAGTTGTCTTCTACGATCACTGAGGTTGCACTACGATCGTGGAGTTCTCTTCAACCTCGACTCTACGATCGTTGACTGACTTGGTCCTTGAGATGAACTTTTACTAAGCATTCCTTCTAGGTTAAGGTAGTTCAGGAAGGGCCAACCTCTTAGAGTGGGCTAAGGGTCAAGTTTGTCCCTGAGGCGTTTTCTAGATAAAACACTTTAGAAGTGGTTTGCAATGATATCTCATTTGACCTTTTCTGGTGGGGAAGTCCTTTATCAACTTTGGACAATTGCATTTGCTATAATCGTGGTGTCCTACTGCTTCTACACTGCGATCAGATGTTTGATCGTAGGCACTCCACGATTTTGAGTTGGGTGGCTGATAGGTTATCAATAGTACGTTTTGAGACGTTCCTACTGACTATGGATCTTCATTTGGTTCATCAGCCACAAAGTTTTGAGACTCTGTAGCTGGTACATTGCTTCATAATATATCTCAGTGTTGTTGTTTCTCAACAGATCAACGCTTCCCCACGGTTGATCTTTGTTTTTCTCGAGATGTGATTCCCTTTTCTACATGTGTATTAGAAGGCAGCCTTGCATATCTCCTTCTGACTGGAATCACCATTATCACTTAGATCTCCCTGTATCGTAGGCATAGATATTTTCAAGACTGATAACTCTACAATCTTTTGACAGCACTACGAATGTAGTCTTCTTTGTCAGTCTTATGAGTGTGAAGTTCTGCTCCCATAATGAGTTCCTCTCGACTGATGCTCGATGATCCTCTGATGTGAGCTTCCTTGAGGATTCTTCTCATATAGTTTGCTTTACCTAATTTGAGCATACAAGACCCTTTTCATCTTTGATTGCATGACCTGCTTCCATATACAGATTAGCAGCCATGTGAGCTTCATTCAGTTTAGCTCAGTGGGTCTTCGAGGATAGGCTTGGACATATAGGAATTTTATCAAAATCATTTCTGAACAGTCCTTAGCCTTTTGCTAGTTGAGTCTTCTTGACTGAAGTCTTCTGCTTTAGCATTCTTTAGTGTGATCAGACAGACCAAGTACCTGCAGGTTTAAATATATTTCTATTTTTGGTACCCATAATTAAATGGGTCCTGCTAGGTTAGTTTTCTAAACCCCTGTTCGTCTTATATTTGGATAATCATCACATTTATCACCAACATCATATTCATGCATAAGACTAGTTTTAGATAATACATCTTGATATGCATGAAGGTGAGTATGTGTAAGATTTGATATTTAATAACACACTCTTTATCTTTGATGGTTTCATCATTTGCTGGATCATGTTCACAATGTTTAAGTGTTCACAGAGTGAGAATCAACTCTACGATTTAGGAGTATCTAGTTGATTCATGGAGGTGATCAGTTTCTACACATCATAAAGATACTCTTTTTAGAACTGATCATACTCTGTGTGTTATCAAACACTTAAAACAAGGATTTGTACATACATACTAACCCACCAATAAAGATTACTTCACATAGAATTAATTTGGCCTGTGATGCTCTTATGACCCATTTTAGGTTTCCTTCAAGGTGTCATCTTCAACCTAAAACTTGGATGGAGAGAAAGTTTATAGACATTTGAGTTTCCATCCTCAGGGTACTTTCTCTCTTCACCTTTTTAGGTAGATTATGACTTCTTGACAGAATACTGTTATGGTTCATAAGAAGGTGCATTTATGATGTACACATGAATAATAGTGAGGAACCGTACCATTTTACTGTCAGTTGCTTAACAATCATTTATCTTTAATATACTGAGTTTAGGCATTGATGTGCATAGTTTCACATTTGCTCCTGAAATCTTGTTGCTCCAGTTGACCTTCAATCAATCAGTCATGATCTTGAAGATGTAGGCCAAGAGAATCTCAGCATTTTTTAAATCTTTGACATCCTTCAGTTTACAAAGTTTACACCCAGCTGCTGGTTGGCCAGACATAAGTTTGAGAAGATCTTCTTTCTTCTCTTGATAAGCGTTTCTTAGCATGAATGGCCTATTCATTTTTCAGGTTGGTGGATGCTTGACTCTTTGTCTTTGATGTCTCTTGAGCTCTCTCGTCTGGTCTTCAGACTACAAGATTGACTGCAGGCAAGGATTGGTCTTGTTGATGTAACAATTGAGAATATGGACCAATCTGAGCAGCTTCAGGTGTAAATACACATTTAACCTATACACAATAATTCCAACATGTGAGCTCATCTGCATATAACAAGTTACTTACTACTAACTAAGTTTAGAACAATGTTTGTGCCTGGGATCAGACTCAAAGCGATTAGCTTTTGAATATAGCATGAGAACCTACTTTGATACCAATTGTTAGTTCCCAGTAGGCACAATAGATCTAGAAGGGGGGGGGGGGGGAATAGATCCTTTTTAATTTCAAATACTTTTTTGGTTTACTTTGTATTGCTTATAATTTAGCATATGACAAACATAAGAATCTTTTCAAGCACAACGAAATAAGTAAAAGATCCCCTTCATTGATATATTCATAATTATACATACATTGTTCGTAGAGTTAGTTTGGTTGTAAGCAGTTAGAACATATATAGCAGTTATAACAGTTATAGTACATAATATAAATGACATAATGTAAAAGACACAAGGGTTTTAAGTGGTTCGGAGACTCAAGCTCCTAATCCACTCTTACCGCTTTCAACTAGCAGAGATTTCCACCAAGGAAGGGTAGCACCTGAATCACTAAGATTCCTTTAAGGCCGCGTGACCTTGGGACTTGATTCACTAAGAACTCTTCAAGGCCAGCAGCCTTGGAACTCCTCTAGTTCCCTAGGAACTCTTCAAGGCCAACAGGCTTGGAACTTCGTTTAGTCCCTCCGGACAAGGACCCTCAGCCACAGCTTCGTTGAGTTGTTTGTTTGTTGGAGTTGGTCTTTGAAATTGCTAAGATGTCTTTATGCTCTGAACATCTTACATGACTTAGCGACTTGGCATGATCATCCTTGAAGTGCAGTTAAGCGTTGCATGATGCTCAAACTTCTTCGATTACTCAACCGCCGGATGATCTCTTGATGACGCCTTGAAGATCATTCCTCTTGATGATGATGGTCATTTTGCCACGATGGGTTTCTAAGATGGTAAGCTCTTCCGCTAGGTACTTAGAAACTTTCTCATACTTGCCACCATGATGATGTTTGTGATCTCCTTCTCGATACTTGATGTCTTCATGATGGACTTACACAAGATGATCTTGTGACCTCTTCTCTATGGTACTTAGAGTCTTCCCATGATGGACACCAAGATGACATGATGCTCTTCTTTCTCTCGGCAGTTCAGAACACTCTTCTTGTAGTAGAACTCTCACTTCTACAATGTAGAACTCTCACTTCTACTTCTTCCTTTGTATGTATCTGAGTGTTCTTGGTGGAACGTAGAGTGAGCCTTCGGACTCATTATTTTACATGGTTTAGAACAGTCCACTGTACTCCAAACTCGGTAACTCCAGCAATCTTTGATCTTTGAAGCTCTAGTTGATTTATACTCCTTCCCAATCCTTCCATTGGAAAGTAGCCGTTGAAAGCTATTCAAACATCTTCACAGATCTCGAGTTGCTTGAGGTAGACTGCTGATGTGACAAGTCATACTTTCTCTGACATTACAATCTACTATTTCACCTACCCATCAAAGATGTTACTTTAATGTCTTGGGCAGGTTGAAGACTTTATTTCCTCCTTCTGATTTCTAGATCAGAGGTTGTCCTTTTGCATCGATGCTCTCAATAAGCTTTTGTCCGAATATTACCCTTCAGATTGAATCATTGCCAATGCTTCAGTCTTCAGCTATTCGAACTCTACGATTCTGATGCATATCTTCGAGGACCTGATCGTAGTGTCATGTTGATTGGTAGAGATAACACTACGATCTCGAAGAGTGTTGATTGGATCTTCAATGTGGAACACCTCTTCCTTCTTGGCAAGATGCAAAGACTTACGCTTTTGCCTCAGCGGTTCTCGATCATCGATGACTAGACTTCCTTGTTCTGGCCCCTTCTGAATAGCAAGACACTTCAGATTTGTGGCGTGTCCAGCTCGCTTTCTCCTTGTGATCTCTCGTTCACTGATCATCAATGGACTGACCCAATGCTTAATTACTTTAGCCTTGTTCTTCAGAAGCTGTCTAGTATATCTGTATATACTTCATCAGTTCTTTCTTTGTTTGACAAACACTACGATCCTGGTTGCTTCCAAGATCGTTGTCTTCTGTCTGCTTGTGACTCATCGCACTTAACGACTTTTTCTTAGTCGATTCATGAAGTCTTCTTCTGATCTCCTTGTGGAAGACTTCATCTTGAGTGGCTTCACAACTCAATCTTAATGCTGATTGGGTTGGTGCTTAGATCTTCTATTAGCTTTCATGCCATTCGTTGAGTGCTCTCTGGTTCCCTTCAGGTGAGATGTATTTTTGCAGTGCCAACTAGAGGCTTTGTTCCTTTGGATATTCAGGGAGTGCTCATTTGTTGAGAATCGTATTTGTTTCTCACGATTACGCCTTGCATGTGAGTGGCAATTTGTTGAGGTCATAGTTACGCACTCTACGATTTGATTTTTGACTGCGAGATACTATGACTCCGAGATCAGATCTTGACACTCTATGGTTTCTGCCTTGTGCTTGTTGTCTTCATCTGATCTTGCTCGACTATGATCTCTGTATGTAATCAATAGTATCTACGAACTCAGAGTGTGATCTACGATCCTTGACTTGGCTTGGCGATCGATAGAGACTACGACTCGAAAGTGTAGCCTACGTTTCCGACTTGGCTTCGGCAGAGGTTTGGTTGGCTCGTAGAAGCGGTGTCTCTCACGATTCCGAACATGACTTCATCACCGACTTGGCTCGAGGAAGTTCTACTCGACACTACTACGATCCTTCCTCGTCTCTGGGCGGATTTCATTTAACCCGAGATCTACTTATCTTGTATACTACGATTACGCCTCGCAGACTCGAAGTTCTCCTCGACTCTCTGGCGCAGACACGATTTACGAGCAAAGGTTTTCTAATGCGATCGACAAGCCTATCTATTACATCATAAGATCAACCTAACATGCTTGATCTTTCTACTTTTATAGTCCTTGTACATCATTTCTTTTTAAGGACTTTACAAAGCTGTTTTGCTTATGTAGGATCAACCTATCATACTTGATCAATTCATTCTAAGTCCTTGTACACATGTTTCTATTATCTAAAAGGACTTTACATCTTTTCTTAATGCAAGCATACTTGCATATTCATTCATATATATTTCATAATCAAATCATATATAAATAGGAATAACATTCACATGCTTATTCCTGACACCATATACATCAAAATTTAGGACAAATTTTGATCTACGGGAGCTAGAAAGATGAAGAAATTGAGAACTTTGGTGGCGATGAAGAGATTGATTTGCTTGACGTGTTTATGGAGGGAATCCATGAAGAGATCGATGAAGGTGTTGTTGTCGTCAAAGCTGAAAGGGTAATAATAATCTAGAATGAGAGTTGAATAGATTATTACTGTTTAAAAAATTTCTTGGCCCCTTTTTTATATTAATAATTAATTACTAAGTGATTTGAAAGATAAATAAACAGATATAAAAGCAATCACACAAATGCACAGTGATTTAGTTATTTCACAACATACACTCAGTATGTTGCTACATCCAGTCTCAAAATCCTCTCTAGGACTTCTGGTCCTATTACTATCAATAATAAAACGCTCATTCTACAGGCGGAGAAACATTTACAAAGTTTTCAAGATTAACTTTAAAACTAAACACAACTAAAGCTTTTTGCTCCTTCCTCAAATTTAGTTGCACTTGTAACCCAGAGTTCTGTTTTATTTCTTGATCAAAAATGTGACGCCCCCAAAATAGGTATACATCACCCATTCTGAGTCGCCAAATACATGGTACAAAATTTAAATACAACTTAATTATACAACTGTCGTGTAAAATACGACAAAACATAAGCTGAGAGTTTTAATACGAATATTGTAATCTAGATAGTATTCAAACTCAAATGGAGTCCTTATTACATTTATTATCACATTATTTCACTGAATAATGAGGACTACTAATGCAAACATCTGGACCGTCACTCCGTTCCCCGACTAGTCCTAGCTATATTCTCATTTCTTGAAGAGAACAATGAAAACAAAGGGTGAGCTCAACTAGCCCAGTAAGAAATATTATGACTAAGATAATGCAGAATAAATTATCGTTAGCCTTCAACAGTGTTAAACTGATAAAATATAATAAACATCAAGTTTAGTCTGCGGTGAACAAGCAATCCATTAGAAGAGTCAAGTAGAGCATGATATCTACTATCTTCTATGATTTAAAAAGTTTATCATCAATTTTATCACGAGAGACTAAACTTTTAATAAATAAACCACATCATCGAATCATCCCTGCACTACGGGCCAAGGATATTCATGTAATCATCAATGGTCATGATTATACCGAATAATCACTGGTCATAATGTGACGCCCCCAAAATAGGTATACATCACCCATCTTGGGTCGCCAAATACATGGTACATAAATCCAAATACAACTTAATTATACAACAGTCGTGTAAAATACGACAAACCATAACTGAGAATTTTAATACGAATATTGTCTTCTAGACAGTATCCAAACTCAAATAGAGTCCTCATTACATTTATTATCACGCTATTTAATAGAATAGTGAGGACTACTAATGCTATCATCTGGACCGTCAATCCGTTCCACGACTCGTCCCAGCTATATTCGCATTTCCTGAAGAGAACAGTGAAAGAAAGGGTGAGCTCAACTAGCCCAGTAAGAAATATTATGACTAAGATAATGCAGAATAAATTATCGTTAGCCTTCAACAGTGTTAAACTGATAAAATATAACAAACATCAAGTTTAAGCTGCAATGAACAAGCAATCCATTAGAAGAGTTAAGTAGAGAATAAAATCTACTATCTTCTATGATTTAAAAGGTTTTTCATCACTTTTATCGCTGAGACTCAACTTAATAAATAAACCACATCATCCCTGCACTACGGCCAAGGATATTCATTAGTATCACGACCATAAATTATCCATGCACTACAGGCCAAGGATATTCGTGTATTCATCAATGGTCATGATTATACCGAATAATCCCTGGTCATAATCATACCAACAACTGTCTATCAATGCACTACATGCCAATGAGGATTTTTACCACTTCATTTGTAACATTACGGTCATGATTATACTGAATAATCCCTGGTCATAATCATACTAAGTCCATCTATGCGCGTAAGCAAAAGATGACTTTCATCACAATATAAGCATGAGGATGATGACAATGACATAATAATTCAATAAAATAAGTTCAAGGATAAATTTTAAATATTTATAATTTAATTTATCCAGAAATCAATAACGTCCAAATTGTCAACATGATACTGCTTTGTGGAGTAAAATTCAAGAATAATATTCATGTACCAAAAATAATTTGGACATAACAAAAATATATTTTTCGGGTAAATGGTACCCCATGAATAGTACCTTGTGAATAGTACTTCAGGAATAGTACCTCGTGAATAGTAACCCAGCATGAAAAGTATCCCAAATACCCGAGTGAATAATATTCGGGTGAATAGTAACCCGTGAATAGTAACTCGTGAATAGTACTCTGGCATGAAAAGTGCCCCGAATACCCGAGTGAATAATATTTGAGTGAATAGTAACCGGGTGAATAGTAACCCGTAAATAGTAACTCATGAATAGTATTCCGTCATGAAAAGATCAATAATTATCAACAAAGCTCAGAATAATATTTCCATGAAAAGATACTGGATGAAGCGCAAATATCCAGGATATTCTACTAATTTCATGGAGTTTAGAAGCCAAAACCTTAACCAACTGAGTATAATAGAATATATGAAACCGCAAATGGATTTTTACCCGCCATGCGGTAATCCACGTAGATAGATTATTTCCACAATTTAATCAGGAATGAATACGAAGGATCATTCACCATGTATGTGGTAATCCACATAGACAGGTTATTCCAACAGAATAATAGAAGAATTCACCAGGCATGCGATGTAATCGCGATATAGGTTATTCCAATAGAATAATAAATAATGGAACCGGTCGTCATGCGTAATCCGATGCATGGGATATTCCAAATGAATAATAAAGAATGGAACGTGTCATGCGTAATCCGCGATGTATAAGATATTCCAATGTAATAATAAAGAATGGAATAACAAGAAAAATTTCACCATGTATGCAGTACTTCGCATAAATAGATTATTCCAACATAATAATAAAGAATGGAATTACAATAGCTCTCTTCATGAATACGAACGAAATAATACTCCTTACTATAATAATAATATCCCTTACCTCAGAAGAAAACTTGATACTGGAATAGTGAGGTAGCAGACTTCTCTTCTTCTTTCTCTCTATAATAATTGCTCTATAGCTTTAGTGAATTGGTGAAAAATAATGAAGGAATGAGCTTCTATTTATAGGAAAATATAATTTCGATAATTGCACGTTTTGGGGCTTAGAATATTACAGTATAATACCTTCCTCTTTTCCTTTATTTTTAATTTAGTCCTGCAAGTATTATCAAACTTGCACCACCTCCCCCTAATAGTAAATCATGTGAATTAATAGTAAACACATGTGAACAAATAGTTATAATCATGTGAATTAATAGCAATTAATTGCTCATTTATCCAATTAATTACCCGATTGGTCAGTATAACTTCCAGACATCAATTAATATCGAAATAAATGTCGATTTCCACGAATACTAATAATTCCAACACAATGGAACTATCAATTTCATCTTTAATCAACACGAACTTATTCATCATTAATATTATAACTCACAATATTTAACAACCAGGTCATTCCTAGGAAAGAGGGGGCTTTTCGATAAGGATTTCTCCTTATCATGCCGCAATTAGGTGACCAAACCTCTCCTTAATGTAACTTCTAGACATTGTCAATATTGCAAATAATAATATGAATAACTTTGCTTTAGTCTCAATTATTGATTTAATAATATAACATATTATGCACGGATGATACTATGATAATAATTGAATCAATAATATGAGAGATATGATGCAAAGAATTAATGTAGCAATAATTGAGTATAAGCGAGTGACTTCTTACGTAAACATCAATAATCAATACCGGTGCTACTATGCAACCACGCCATCGTATCAGATTTCTTTTACTAGGGTAGTTCAATGCGCTTTTAACGGTAACACTTTCACCGTTATTTTTATAAAAAGATAATTCTGTCGTTTTCCTACTACGACAATACTTTCATTGTGGGGTCCACCAATGATTGTGCCGTCGTACTAATATTCCTTGTTAAAACGAATATTCCCCGACACAACGAATATTTTATAACAACTTGCATACTTTGCAAAATTTTCACATATCACCTTTAACTTTAACCATTTCTCAATTTAACCATTTACTAAATAAAATAATAATTATAAGAAAGTTGAATACTTTCATTTCATAATTTCGGGATCTCACACATAATTATACCAACAACTGTCCATCAATGCACTACAGGCCAATGAGGATTTTTACCACATCATTTGTAACATTACGGTCATGATTATACCGAATAATCCCTGGTCATAATCATATCAATCAATAGTACATCTATGCACGTAAGCCACATATGACTTTTATCACAATATAAGCATGAGGATGATGACAATGATATAAGAATTCAATTAAAAGAAAGCAAATGATAAATTTTTAAGGATTTATAACTTAATTTATCTAGAATTCAATAATGTCCATATTGTCAATATGATACTGCTTTGTGGAGTAAATCTCAAGAATAATATTGTATCAAAAATGATTTGGACAACAAAGAAATCAATTGTTGTCATGAATAATTCCCGGGTGAATAGTACCCGAGTGAATAGTACCCCGTGAATAGTACTTCGAGAATAATACTCATGAATAGTACTTTGTGAATAATACTTGTGAATAGTACCCCGTAAATAGTACTTTGTGAATAGTATCCCATAAATAGTAATTTGTGAATAGTACCGTAAAAAATGAATACAACTCATGGACAGTACTCCGACATGAAAAACTTAAAATTTAACAAGAATGTGCAAAAAATATCATTGTGAAACGATACTAGATGAAACGAAAATTTCAAGGATATTCTACTAATTTCACGGAGTATAGAAGCAATACTTTAACAAAATGAGGTTATAATCAGGAATACGAGACGAAATAATATTACTCACATACTACAGAGTATAGAAGAAAATATTATTCCTATGAATACTGAACAAAATAATATTCCTTACCTCGTAAGAATCATGGATCTTTGGAATAATGAGGTAGCGCATTCTCTCTACTTTCTCTCTAAAGCTTCTTTCTCTATAGCTTCTCTTTCTATAATTGCTCTTGTGAGTCTTAATGAACCTGGTGAGAATGAAAGAAGAATGAGCTTCTATTTAGAGGAAAATATAGTTTCGATAATCGCACGCTTTTGGGGCTCAAATATTACAAAGATAATACCTTCATCTTTTCCTTCATTTTTAATTTAGTTCTGCAAGTATTATCAAACTTGCACCACCTCCCCTAATAGTACATCATGTGAATCAATAGTACAATCATGTGAATCAATAGTTCTATACATGTGAAAAAAATAATTACAGTATAGTACCTTCATCTATATCTCCATTTTTAATTTAGTCATGCAAGTATTATCAATCTTGTACCACCTCCCCTAATAGTACATGCATGTGAATCAATAGTACACATGTGAACAAATAGTTATAATCATGTGAATTAATAGCAAATAATTACTCATTTATCCGATTAATTACCCGATTGGTCAATATAACCTCCAGACATTAATTATTATCGGATTAGGTGTCGATTTCCACAAACACTAATAATCCCAACACAATGGAAATATCAATTTCATCTTTAATCAACACGAACTTACTCATCATTAATATTATAACTCACAATATTTAATAACCAGATCATTCCCAGGAAAGAGGGGGCTTTCCGATAAGGATTTCTCCTTATTGGCACGCAATTAGGTGACCAAACCTCTTCTTGACAGAACTTTCTAGACATTGTCAATATTGCAAATAATAATATGAATAACTTTGTCGTCTCAATTATTGATTTAATAATATAAGATATTATGCAGATGATACTGTGACAATAATTGAATCAATAATATGAGAGATATTATGCAACAACTACTGTAGAAATAATTGAGTATAACTGAGTGACTTCTCATGTAAGAATCAATAATCAATACCGTGCAGCTACTACGCAACCACGCCAGACATCAGACTTTTACTACTAGGGTAGTTCAACAGTTTAATCAGTAAAACTTTCGCCAAGTTATTTTATAAAAAGATATTTCGCTGCTTTCTAACTACGACAATACCTCCGTTATGGGGTCCACCAATGATTGTGCCGTCATACGAATATTCCCTATTAAAACGAATATTCTCTGACCAATCGAATATTCCCCGACACAACGAATATTTTATATCAACTTGCTTACTTTGCAAAATTTTCAAATGTCACCCTTAACTTTAACCTTTATCAATTTAACCATTTACTAAATAATTATCAGAAATTGAATACTTTCATTTCATAAATTTTGGGGTCTTACAAAAAATATATCCCTTACTTCACAAGCGCACCAGAGACCAACCTCCAGTTAACCTCCCTACGACTCTAGTCTTGATCTTAGGATTACTCTTTTTCTCACAGATACAAAATATAAACAAACTCTAATACATTTTCAGAAAAAAGATTTATTTTGACAAAATGCTTCTTACATAAGCAGATGAATATAATTAAGTGCAATATTTATAAAAGGTCAATAACTTTTATAAATAAGAATGCGCTTCTATTGTAATATTCCAAATCCTTGTAATAAATTTTGTAATTATAAATGTAAATGTTATTAAAGTTTAAATTATAATTTTGAATATTGTACGGTGTTAGGACAAGTGCATATTTGATTTGATGATGAGATAATATATATTTGTAACTAGTAGCCTTTGTGAAGTCCTTAAAAAGAAATTGATGTAAAAGGACTTATATTAGAAGATCAAACTTGTTAGGTTGATTTATTTTGTTGAGAAAATTGAATGTAAATACTATAGAAAATTAAACTATCATAAAGTTGTTTAGACAATTGTAAAGCTTATTGGATGATCGTAGAGTATTCAACTCAAGTTCGCATAGTCTACTCTGAGATCGTAACGTTAAAAAATCATAGAGTTATCTACTCCAAGATCGTAAAGCAAATAGAAGACCGTAGAGTCTGATAGAAATCATAGAGCACATTGAAGATCGTAGAGCATATTAAAGATCGTAGAGCTTGTGTATTGTAGAGCTTGTTTATCGTAAAGTCAACCTAGATATTCTATGATCACCATGAAACTCTACGATTAAGAAAATCATAGAGTATATCAGCTATGACAATAGACTGATAATGTGAAGACTCGTAGAGTGAAGATCCCTAGATAGTTGCTGAACATCTTAAGATTAAAAAGATCAGATCGAATTGTGTCCAATAATTAGTTCGGTGAAGTGACATCAATCCACGTGAATGCTAATGTAGCAATCTGATGTGATATGTCACATTTGAAAGCAACCTGAAACATCCTCTCTAAAAGTTAACAATCAGAGATATTCTAGGATCGGAGCATTAAATGAACAACGACAACTTTTCAATAGGACAATCTTGAGGACGTCTATAAGAGGCACGCAGATTCAATCCAACAGTAACAATCACTAAATATACAAGTTAAATTGTTTCCCAACTCTTAAGAACTCTACTCTATGATTTAAAACATCTTATTCTGCTACTAAGTCTTTTATTATTGAACTTAAAGTCACTTAGTAGCACCTCAAAATCACTAATTCTCTTTATGATTGTTCAGGTCTTACTGAACTTTGTAATCAAGTCTTAGTGACTTGTTCCAAATCTTTGTGACTTGAAGGAACCTTAGTAATTCAATCGTTGTAATGATTCTTAGTGAACATATCTTAGTGGATTGTACCTACTCGAATAGTAGAAGAGTGGACTAAGAGATTTTTGTGCTCTGAACCACTTCAAATTCTTTGTGTTTTCTTTATTTTCTGCACTTACATTTCTGCAGTCTTTTTATATTTAGTTGTGACTTAATACCATCTATGTGCTAAATTTTGAACAACGTCTCTCTTAAATATTTGAAGGGGATTTCAAATTATCATTTCGTTGTGCATATTTAAATTAACATGCTTAATTTATAAGTTGGTAATACTTCTTTAAAAGAAAAGTTTTTAAATGATCAATTCAACCCCCTTCTAGATCTCTTAGCTCCTTTGGGAAGCAACAAGTGCTATCAGAGCAAGTTCTAATAATCAAAGCTTAAATCACTTGAGTAGTTCAATGACACAAAATAAAACCAGTTTTGAGTTTAGCGGTAGAAACAAGTCACTCGTATATAATAAAGATAAATTTGCTAACTAGAAAGTGCGAATACAGGCTTAAATGGACGCACTTGATGAGGAACTATTTGATGATGTTCTAAATGGCCCATATGTCCGCACGAAGCTTACTCCAACAACAGAAGATCCAAACAAGGTTGCAGACAAGCATATGACCAAAGGGACTAATATAGAGAAAAAACTTGTGCAATTAGATAAAAGAACAAAGAACATTCTGTTCATGGATTTGGAGGATGAACTGTTTGAAAACGTTGTCAATTGTAAAATGGAAAAGGTGTAAGTTTGCAAAATTAAGAACATACATACAATCTGATATATATAAAGAGGAAGCATAACATAAATCATATTTAAAATTTAATTTCTGTAATGACCGAGAAATTCAGATTAATTGTAAAATAATTTTATTTGATTAAATAATGAATAAAATTATATGTTATTATTATGTGTTAGTAAGATGAAGGTTGTTCTATAACATAAATATGTCGGAATATCGTAGTATTCTGGCTACGTGAAGGAATTAGAGTGTTTGAATTTCCAAGACGAAAATAAAAGCTTTCTAAGAAATTTTCTAAAAAATACTATTCACAATTTCTGCTCGGGAATTATTTTTGAACTTCCGAGAAATACGTAATGATAGAATAATAAAGAAGGATGAAATATGTAATAATATTTCAGTTATGACAAACGTAATTTTTTGCTTGCGTACTAAGTTTGAGAATGTTAAGGAACGTAGGATTTGAATAAGTGGTGATCGTATAATAGCGAGTATTATATAAGGTAATGAATACGAGTATGATACGATATGTTATACGAGTATATATGAAGGATAGTATAACGTATATGATGAATGATTATATGAATGAGTATACGTGAAGAATACATAGACTATACATTATAAGCATTAAGTCAATTATCGTGGACTTATAGGATTTGTGTAGGAATTGTGCAAGCCCAATTGGAAAGATATTAAGGCCCAATGATATGAAATGCAAGCCCAACTTTAGGCCCAAGGTAATTAAACCTAAAGCCAAACTAAGAACCGGATCCGTGGATCGAACTGATGGGTCAACGGGTAAAAAAACCCATGGGGAAACCCATGTGGGCCCCATAGGTGAGTTATGGTTGGCCATCTTGGTGAGCAAGCAAGAGATAAGTGTTATGGGATGCAAGGAATGAATAGTAAGGAGGTGGGATGACCTTTAGACTAAAATGCCCTCACTTTGCAATTCCTATAAATAAGAGGCTTTGGATTTCATTTGTGCCTTGTAATTTTCCACCAACACCTTATCATATATTGAGAGAGAAAAGTGAAAGCTAGACTTATTAATCCAAGTAGAAAAGAAGAATAACCAAGCTTGATCATCAAGGGTAAGAACCTCTAGATTATTAATATTCCTCTTTTTAATAGTAGTTTGAAAGAGAAGTGTTGATTAGTGGAACATGTATGATAAGAAGGAGCAAGAATGGTTATTAGAGAACTTAAACTTTAATAAACCATGTTATAAGAAAATCTTATTAATGAAAGTTATGAACTAATGAAGAACATGTAAGAATTTGTCATGCAAATGATTTAATGAAATATGTTTGGTTAGGATGTTAGAATGATGGAATGAATCCATTCTGAATGATGAAAAAAATCTCAAGTAACGAAGTTATGGCTAAATTTATGAGATTAGACGATAATCATCGAAATCATTAAATTCTCGGAATGAAAGTCAAAAGTCATCGTTAAACTCAGAAACGTTAGTTTTCGATGGCGATTAGTCTAAATTTGCATTCTAGAGTTGCGGTCGAAAATGGTCAAATTTCGACTTAGAACGAAGAAACGAGCTTTGACGTTCACGAACGTTTAACATTTTCGTAATAATGAACTAATCGGTGAATTTCGAGTTGAAAGATTCGAAAATGAAATATTTTCTAATGAAGTCATAGAGTATGTAATTTGTGAGCTAACGACTTTTGAACGAGCCAATTTGGACTTATAACGATTAAGTTACGAGCCCGGAAAAATCACATAAGAAATCAACTGTTAAAAATTTTCGAGACAGTAGTACAAGCATAAATACGACCCAAGGAGGAAAGCCTTGACCGCAGCCGCATGTGCCGCACCCTCGAGACACTAAAGAGTGGCGCCGCAGAATCCATTAATAAAGAGGAAAGGTTGAAAGCCAGCAGCCAAGACCGAAAGCAACACATATCGGAAACCCGCGTATAGCGCAAGTTATATATAGGAAAAGTCAGAAATGCAAATAACAAAGACTAAAAAATAACCAATAAATAATGCTTAAGTATATAAAGAAGGAAGAAGTTAATTAGTAATGAATTATATACTTAATTGACTTGAAATGACATCCTTAAGTATGATTAGAACTTTAAGATTTCAACTAAAAGTTGGTGAACGATTACGTAAACGTAAATACAATGTAATACGGTAGATCGTAGCGAACCGTAACGAATGTTAAACAATCTAAGGAATGATTAGATTGAGAAGAATGGTAAGATATAGTAGTAAACATACTTGATTATATATGACCTAATGTGGTATGTTATGTGATCATGTATTATAGAATCCTTAAAGACTCAAAGGAAAAGTATAATTACTGTAGAAGACGCTAAAGACAAGTATTCTGACCCTTGTCTATATTCTTTTGGACAAGCATTGTAATTCATATACCTTATGCATGAATTGACATATAATGAAGTCGAAGCCAATTCCTACAGCTAGACTTAAGATGTTTTTATGGATTTCTTTATAATCTATCAAAGTATTGTCAATGTTATCTTTTGCCAAACTGTTTTGGTATTGATTTTACAGAAAAATTGAGTTTGATAAATAAATGTTTTGTCGTCAAATGACAGGCATGTGAGGTTGCCAAAACTTAAACGTAAATACGTTTAAAGAAAGTAGTGTTGTACAACATAGAGTACTATAGGCTGATCACCTAGACGTGCTCGTAAGATATGCTGGACTTATGGACTTGGTGTCGGGTTGTCCTTTTCACGGAAAGAATGAAATGCTTAAGGTCTTGGACCGAAACTTATGTTTAACGAATGTTGTTAGTTGTGAAATGTTTTAAAGAAAAGAGAAGTGCTATTTTGAATTATCGATAGTACTTCATAACTATTGATTTAGTTATTGAAGATATACGATTTTTATGATTCAAGCCTCTTGTTTAAATGAAATTGTCATACTTGATGAGCTAGTTATGCTCACTCTTGCTTGAACCATATGAATGCAGCTAAGACCAAACGGACTGAAGGATCTGGTAAAGATAAAGGGAAGGCCAAGGCGAACCAATAGGTTGCCTTTGTAATAGAATAGTACAGATGTTGTAATTATTTAATATTATGACAAGTACTCATGTAATGGTTATAAAGAACCTGGGAATGGTAATATTGTTTTGGAATATATAGAAGACATATTCACTCTTTTGAGGCATTTCAATTGAATGAATGTGTGAACTGTAGCACCGTGTAGCACCATCTGTTGGGTTGGAAGATACCCGGATTTAGGGGCGTCACAATTTCTACAATCTCAGGAATCACTTTATGCGTTATTATTAATTGAGGAATGATAAAATATATACCTTATGAAGATGAATCAACTCCTTGATGTAATCTTCAAATCCAAATCTTTTGATCATTCACGCTTCATCGAATCCATGGATCAAATGTTAAATACTCAGTGTGTGCAACGCTCTAAAGGTGATCCACCAAAAGATTATTGATTGAAAAAGTAAATTTAGGTTTCTCCAAATCTTGGATGGCTAACCCTAATTCTCTCTCTCTTAACTCCTAAGGTTATAGAGAATTATTTTTCGTAGTCTCTCAGGAATACCAACATCCATATATATAGACTAACCATCTCTCATAAACTCCTTAGGACTTAAGGTTATAATTTAATTCACAAACTATTTTGGAATTAAATTATTATTAATATTAATAATAATAAAACTCCTCTTATTAATTTATAATTAGTATTTCTCCAAATACTTAATTATAAATATTAATCTATTTAATTTATTCTTATTTGTTTGAGTTTTGTCACAATTATTGTTCAATTGTTGAAGATTTTAGAAGAATATTATTCTATTTTTGAGATTGTTGTTTATTCAACTGTTTATTACTTGCTGATCAATCGAATGATCACTCTTGCTTAAAATAAATAATTGCAGCTAAGCCAGAGCGGACCGAAGAATCTGAAAGTGATATGCACACAAGTCAATCAAATTTGATATAATATAACATATTCTTTGTAATCTTATTCATTTATTAATACAAGAATTAATTTATTTAAAGGCATTTTCTTTCTTCACATTGTGTTGTTGAAGAGTATGAAATATGTTATATTTTTATTCCTTAATACTTAATCTTTTGTATTTATTTTGTGTCTAAATAAACTCATTATTCTTATATTTTTATTTTAGGTAAAATTGAAGGGGTTCCGTGATTTTGGAAATAAATTGGAGGAGGTTTACGGGATTCCTAGCAAATCTAGGATTCAACAATTAGTATCATAAATGGATTTGGATTCACGCGACAAGGAGTTTAAGCACATGGAAATTGTGGGATTTAATTCCAATTTCAAATTTGATTTTTGGATTCTAGAAAATTAGTTTTTACAATTCTATTGTAATTAGGATTTCCTTTAGACTAAGATTTATTTTCAAATAAGATTTTATTTCTTTATGGAAATTAGTGTGATTTGTAATTCCTTTTAGGATTTGGATTTCTACTTTTCATAGGATTTAGGGACTTGTCTAACACTATAAATAGAGGATGATAGTCAAGGTTTTATTCATTCAACTATCAACTATCATCTATTGGAGTGCAGACTCAAGAACATGTCAGGCTAGTTCTTTTCATTCAGTTCTAAAGGGAGGTGGAACCTTGTTACAAGTAATTAATTAATTGAGTGTTATTATTTATTCCTTCTTGTTTGAAATTTCTTCTGATAATCTGTTTTCATTGATTGCATGTTAATTGATCTAATTAATTTGATATGGCCAATTGAATTAGTTTTGTGACGCCCCCAAAATAGGTCCACACAACCCATTCTGAGTCGACAAATACATGACACATAAATCAAATACAACTTCATTTATACAACTATTAACTATCGTGAACAATACTACAAAACATAAACTGTGAGTTTTAATACAAATATTGTCTCGTAGTCAATATCTAAACTCAAATAAAGTACTCATTACAATTATTATCACACTATTTTATAGAATAGTGAAGACTACTATAACAACCATCTTGGACCATCACTCCATTCCCTGAATAGCCCCGGCTATATTCTCATTTCCCGAAGAGAACAATGAAAAAAAGGGTGAGCTCAACTAGCCCAGTAAAGAATATTATGACTAAGATAATGCAGAATAAATTATCCTTAGTCCTCAACAGAGAAAAATATGATAGAATACAATAGATAACAAGTTTTAGATAAACAATTGCAACGGAACAAGCAATCCAATAGAAGAGTCAAGTAAAGCATGATGTTTACTATCTTCTATGATTTAAAAGTTTATCATCAATATTTTATCTCTGTAACATAACTCAATAAATATTCCACATCAATGAATTATCCATGCACTACGGGCCAATGATATTCGTTAGTATCACATTCATGAATTATTCATGCACTACGAGCCAAGGATATTCGTTAGTATCACCAATGGTCATGATCATGCCAAAAAACTGTCAATCTATGCACTACGGGCTAAAGAGGACTTTCACCACATCATTTATTTGTAACATTACAGGTCATGATTATACCAATACATAATTCCTGGTCATAATCATACAAATTAACAGTTCATCTATGCACTACGGGCCAAAGATGACTTTCATCATAATATAAGCATGATGATGATGACAATGATATAAGAAATCAATCAAGTGAGATCAATGATAAATATTAAAGATTTATAATTCAATTTATCCAAAGTTCAAGAATGTCCAAATTGTCAACATGATAACTAATTGTGGAGTAAAATTTAAGAATGATATTCATGTATCAAAAATAATTTGGACAGAAAAGAAATTAATTTTTGTCATGAATAATACCCTGTGAATAGTACTTTGTGAATAGTATCCATGAATAGTACCGTATGTATGAATAGTATCCATAAATAGTACTCCGTGAATAATATCCCGTAAATAGTACCCCGAGTGAATAGTACCCTGAAATCAAAATATTAAAATTTAATAAGAAAGTTCAGACCAATATTCTAATGAAATGATACTAGATGAAGCGCAAAATTCAATGATATTCTACTAATTTCAGGGATATGAATCAAAATAATATTACTTACATACTATAGTGTATGGAACAAAATAATATTTCTTACGAATATTGAACGAAAAATAAAATTCCTTACGAATATTGAACGAAAATAATATTCCTTACGAATATTGAACGAAAATAATATTTCTTACGAATATTGAACGAAAATAATATTTCTTACGAATATTGAACGAGAATTATATTCCTTACGAATATTGAACGAGAATTATATTCCTTACGAATATTGAACGAGAGTTATATTCGTTACGAATACGAAAAATAATATCTCTTACGAATATGAAATAAATAATACCCCTTACCTTAGTAGGAGAGTAATTTTAACTGGTATAGCGGAGATATTCTTAAGGAAAATTTACACTATTTGATACACTCAAAGTATCCTTATACTCAAAAGAAATACACACAATATTATAGAAGAAGAATTCTCTGATTTTGGTGTGATTTTCATTTCTTAACTGAGTATCCTATTTATAGGAGAATGACAGGGAACTATTTAAGAAAAATAATCACGGACGCACAGTAAATTTTCAGATGAATTCACGGGCGAGAAATCTGATTTTTACTATTTATTACTATGCAATAAAATATTTTAATAAAACAAAAACTTTTTATAAAATATAATATATTCTATTTATAATATAATAAAACGAATAACTTTATATAAAATATAATATATTCTATTTATAATCTAACAAAACGAATAACTTTATATATAATATAAAAAGTATTCTATTTTATATAAAAAGTTTTCTGTTTATTACTATTATAATAATAATAAAACAAAATTGAGATAACTTTTTACCGACAGTTTTGAAAAATGAGTAAATGTGGGTCCATGTAATAAGCCAAATTTACAACAAATACTTCATAAAAACACCTCTATTTATATCAAAAATTGAATAAATATTTACCACAATTCAATTATCTTCAATAAACACCTTTTTAATCTTTTAACAATTATTCATCATTAATATTATAACTCACAATATTAACAACCAGATCATTCCCAAAAAAGAGGGGACTTTCCGATAAGGACTTCTCCTTATTGGCGCGCAATTAATAATCTAACCCCTTTCCTCGACAGAACTTTCTAGACATTGTCAATAATGCAAATAATAATATGAATAACTGTGTCGTCTCAATTATTGATTTAATAATATAAAATATTGTGCAGATAATATTACGACAATAATTGAATCAATAATATGAGATACTATATATGCAGCAACTACTGTTGCAATAATTGAACGAACTGAGTGACTTCTTACATAAGCATCAATAATCAGAGATACTGTACAATACTGTGTGCTACTGTGCAACCACGCGTATTACTGTACTTTTATTACTGGATATTTCAACAGTTTAACGGTAAAAGTCTTGCCGTTATTTTTATAAAAAGGTTATTTCTATTACTTTCTATATCCGACAGTCATTCCGTTGTGGGGTCCACCAATGATTGGGCCGTTGTACGAATATTCCCCGACCAAACGAATATTTTATGATAACTTGCCTGCTTTGCAAAATTTGCAATTATCACCCACAACATTGTCGACGTCGGGATTTTTATTTGTCCCTTTTCTGTATTGTCTTTTGGTGTTCTCATGTTAAGTGAGATTTGTTTGAAAAAATAAGTTGTGAAAAGGTCCGACATGTATATGTCGACAATTGGGACTTGTAAGAGTCGCCAGTTAGTATTTTTAAATGGTTGCACCAACTTAACCGAGAAAAGGTTTGCACATTGACCTAGTGATGTGACACTATTTAACTGGTCTGTGAAACCGAGATTCGTAAGGGTCCGGGGGCTTGATTATGCGGAGGGAAGGTGTTAAGCACCCTCGACATACATGGTAACACGGTGACCGCCACTTTTCAATTTAAACCATTATCTGAATGTGTGTGTGTGTAGATCAATGTGCAATTATCTGGAAGTAGTGCTATGCCTCCTTTGCACCTATATACAAAGGGTTTGAATTTTGTATAAAAGTTCAATTTTAACAAGATATAGTAGTGATGTTTTGTAAAAGAGGTTTTTCAAACCCTTGTGCTCAATAGTAATTAGGGTCTTTGATATTTCCATTTTATTATGTGTTCGGCTTAATTACTTTTATTTTCGAGATGGAAGCATCTTCAAGAAAATAAGATAAAAAACAGTGCCGAATTCCTTGTGGGCATGAGATCCGTCTAAGAAAATTCAAACACTGTGAATAATTTACAAGCCATGTACAGCTAAAAATGTCCATCACGGGAACCGAATCTAGATTCAGGAGACTGAATCTGTGATCACATGATTCCTAGGCTCACATGATGTAGCAGTTTGTATGAAAAGTCAAAAGCGATTATATATATAAAAGCTGTAATATATATATATATATATATATATATATATATATATATAAACGATCTACCGCCATTTAAGTAAACTCTAGGTGGGACGAAATGTAAATATAAATATAAAAGCGATCAACCGCCTTAAGTAAACTCCAAAGTGAACGAAATGTAAATAAATATATATGTATAAAAGCGTTAAATGGCCATGAAGTGATCTTGAAGTTCTGATGGAAAATATATATATATATATATATATATATATATATATATATATATATATATATTGAACATGGGATTTTAGTCCCGTCATTTTTTTTTTTTTGCTTTTTTAAAAACAACTAATTTTTTTTTTTTTAATATTTTATGGAATTGAATTTTTTCATAATCTGATTATTTTGGGTGTGATTTGAGTGCGTATAACAAAAATATGCATGCATAGATGCCATGCAGGGCATTTGTATATACATTTTTGGTATAGGTATCCAAATCACGCCTAAAAATATATATTATGGAAAAATTTTAGTTCCATAAAATATTAATTATTTTTTAGTTGTTTAAAAAAAAAGAAAAAAAAAAAAAAAAAATTAGTCATGTTTTTACTCGGGTCAGGACTTTGATTTGAATCCATTATATATATATATATATATATATAACAGAGTTTGATGACATGAGATATATATATAAGTATTTTTATATATAAAAGCAATAAAAACCACAGACCGATGGCCCGAGCATACACACACACGCGACTCTTAACGTGAATAATAGTGTGTGCACACAAGTGGAGAAAAGACTTTAAGAAATGTAAGAAGGCTTACAGTGGGATGCTAAAGAAGACTTCAAATAGCTTTAAATGGATGAACACTCGGTTCCCACCGGTAAAATGTAGCAAAATATAAGCTCACACGTGTTTGAAATGAGAAAGCACTCCGTTTATAGTGTGTAAAAAGTAAAATGGACAGGGTTTCCTCGCCTTTTTTCTTTTACAAATGGCCACCCCAAGCCCTCTATTTATAGAGAGGGATGAGTGTACTACTGGGGTATGCAGCAGATGTACTATATGATCGCCCGGGGTGCCCCGGGCTCCGTGGGCCCCGTCGTCTTGAAGTACGCGCACTCGTGCAATGTGTTGTCCGCTCGAACCTTCAAACTTTCAATTCGGGCATCCAATTGAGGCGTATAAGACCTTTTCAGAATGCTCTTGTCGAGAGCTACACAAATGACATGGGATAAGAGGTTGTACAAAGTCAAGAAGATGGGTCCATGTCTAGGTCTTCAAGTCTTCAAATTCTATCAAGTGTGCTGTCTTGTGTAGTAGTCACTCGGGATTGGAGCTATGGTTCTTGTAGGACACTTCTGTGTAGCATGTAGGTTGAATTGTTGTTTGAGACGGCGTGAATGTGGGATCGAGGTGCCAAAATGACAATTTTTCCCCTCACCGGGGTTATCTCCACTCTGAATGATGATTTAGCGATCGTTGCTCGTCAGGTTATCTCTCGAGATTGGGTCATTGTAAGTGCTGAATGTCCTCAGGGTTTTCTCTGACGTGTGCCTAACCTCCTGGGGTTATCTCCGGGTTTGGGACTGAGTGCCTCGGGGCTATCACCGAGGTGGATGCTGATCGCTGGTGGTTGAAATGAGCTCTTCCGTGGTTATATCCGGAATTGCTATTGCTTGCCTCGGGGTTATCTCCGAGGTTGGAACTGAAACTTCTGGGGTTGTCTCCGGGGTTGGAACTGAATATCTCGGGGTTGTCTCCGAGATGGCACTGACTGAGTATCCCGGGGTTATCTTCGGGACTGCACTGAATATCTCGGGGTTGTCTCTAAGATGGCAAACTGAGTATCCCGGGGTTATCTCTGGGGCTGCACTGATTTGACTTCCAAGATTATCTCTGGAAGATAATTCTACCCTCTTGAAAGGTTAGTAATAGGAATGCAAAAAAAATTTAGTGTCTACAGATGCCCCTCTTTATCATATTCATGCAATGTAATGGCATGGATAAGATAAAGAACACTAGACACTTGAAACATGACAAGACGTTCATGATGTAATGTACTGCAACATGATGCAAATGTATGATGAATGTGGTTTGTTGGACCATTTTCCAACGGGATGTGATGACTATTTGCTCCCATAACTTCTGATGGGTACTTGAGTTATCACAGATGACTTTGATGAACTACTTGGATGTGTGCTCCAAAGTTCTCAGGAAATACTATGATGTTGACGTTGGGGTTATCACCAAAGTCATTAATCCTTGGTAAAAACTTTCCACCACAGATGTTCCTCTCATGTACAAGAGACTCTGGGGGATTGTGTTCTGTCTGATGAAGATGCATATAATAGATTCCATCATCGGTCCTCCCTGATGAGGATGTTTTTCCTGGTTTGTATCTCCAGGTCTTTCCAGTGATCTATCAGAGTTACTGCCAACAGTCTGTGTTGTTAGGGTTGCCTGACCCTCGCTGAAATGTGCATTAACGGATACCACCATCGAACCATCTCCGATGCTTCATTGGGTTTAATTGCCAACGGTTGTAATCATCAGATGACTTCTGACACTTCGTTGGGTTTACTTGCCAACGGATGGAAGAACGCCCAGGCTTCTTGACCTTCATTGAAATGTGCTTCAATGGCTGTAATCATCGGATGACTTCTGACACTTCATTGGATTTAATTGCTAATGGCTGAAAGAACGTCAAGGTTGCTTGACCTTCGTTGGAATGTGCTTCAACGGCTGAAGACACATGAAATTCCCGCTGGGTAAAAGTGTTTTGGAGTTACGACCCCGAACTGACGGCATCGAACCTGTGTTTGGGTGAATACCAATGAGTGACATGTAGACCCGTAGTTAGGCCTTGAAAACCAAGATTCAGGCGGTTCCGCTCAATCGTGTAGCGTCTCTTTCCCTGATTTGACTGTTTTAACTTATGAGACCTCCTTTGCAACTCAGAGTGGACCGAAGCGGAGGGATGGGACCCACATAGGGTAGCCGCAGGTACACCTACGGCAGCCGCAGATACACCTACGGCCAACTGTGGGTGTACTTATAGGCTGTCGGCCTTTCACAAGTCACTTTCACATTGTGCCACACAGAGAATCTGAGAGTTCTTCTTCAGATCTGCTGAGTACGGGCTGCTTTTTGTGAAATCCGTCACCGTTCAAGTGTTTCACACTATCCTGGTAACGTATTCATGTCTTCTTTTCCAGTTTTTGTCCGTTGGAAAAAGAGTTATCATATGAAATGCGTCTAAACACATAGTAGTGAATATGCATGCCTATATGACTTGATAAAAAATATTCAACATAGTAAATGTTAGTATTTAACCATGCTGAACATAATGATGTGAAAAAAATTTAACTTTTGAAACAGTCAAATTGAAACCTTTTTTTTGCTATTTCTTATCCTATTTGAGGACAAATGAGCAAAGACAGTAAAGCAAAGTAATCCTGATAATTAGTCTACCATCATGGATTATGACTTTGACGTTTTTATGTATATAAGATGTTTATGACTGTGGATAGGTGTGCTACTGAATGGCCACCTAGTCATGCCTATGCGCATGTGGATAGTCCTTATTACAAAGGAGACTCTGAAAAAAAATTTCCATGAGCCTAAGCATTGGGTAGTCATGCATTTTTAACTCTATTGTAGGCGTATATTAAAGTAATGCATGCATGCATGTAGTCATAATGAATTTGAAAAGCTCCAGGTTAGAATTTACCACACCATTTCTGAGGTGATTTGGAGTCTTGTGTCCAGATATTATTGATCCGGATCAGCCAAGTAGTTTCTGCAGGACCACTTCAGGTGTGCGGAGGAGGGCTTCTGAAGTGCCTCGACCCCGTTCAGTTAGAAAGCCTTGTTGG
The DNA here is from genome assembly GCA_020205605.1 of Panax ginseng. Classification (NCBI taxonomy): domain Eukaryota; kingdom Viridiplantae; phylum Streptophyta; class Magnoliopsida; order Apiales; family Araliaceae; genus Panax; species Panax ginseng. Next base: position 56,303,468 of record CM035140.1, read on the forward strand.
TTAGTAGAGGCAGTGATTCATCCTATCCGGGTTGATGTACCAGATGTTGAGGACGAGGAGGAGGATGTACCGGTTGCGGCTCCAGCTCCAGCTCCTGCTGCTCATGCTCCCCACAGGGATCTTCCAGGCATTAATGTGACGATTCCAGATCTTCTGGGTGATTTGAGTCGCCACCCCTCAGTTTACTCGCAGGAAAATGAAGTAAAAGCTGGGTTTGATCTTCCTTTTTCCTATTGATGAGGAGCAAGGATTTTGATGTCGATTTGCATTTATTGTGTAGGTTCCTGGCTATATGCATCCTCGAGGGAACTGGTTCAGTATACACACTCTATATCAGGCTCTGCATCCAGATTACAGAGAGATTGTGCATGGTTGGGGCTTTGGGGCGTTCTTTTCCATTCTTCCCTGTCGTTGTCCCTAGGGTTACCTCAGGGAGTTGTCTGAGTGCTGGTTTCACCAGACTCAGTCTCTCCATTTGTTGGACTGTGAGGTGATGATGACACCAATGGATTGGCGGTTTATCATAGGTATGGAGTTTGGAGGGGCGCCAATGCCTTGTACAACGAACATTACCTCGACTGCCATTAGATCCTTGCTCGGAGTTCCGGTTGAGGCGCTCAAGGGCAGGACCGTCCGTAGGTGCTATGAGTGGGCTGTTGAGTGGGGATTATATTCTTCGGCGATTGTTCCTGGTTATTATCAAGGGTTGTTTCATAGAAGACAACTCTTCCACGGTATCATTCGCTTTGGTCAGCGTCACTCGGGAGGTGGACCGGATTGGAGAGTATGATTGGGGCTCCTACACCTTTGCTTATTTCCTTAGGAGAATGCGCATGCATTCCCAGGGCTTGACATAGGCTTGGCTAGGATTTTACCCATTTCTGCTGGTGAGTATTTCTCTTTTAATTTCCCATGTACATGTTAAGAGTGCTAACTGACAACATATGTTTGCCTTTGTGTTGGCAGTTTTGGGCCTATAAGAGGCTTCTATGTTTGCGTCCTATTAGTGTGTTAGGTTTAGATACCTATCCACAAGGACGGTGATGGCATCACTCCATTTTGGTGGAGGTTCCTGTAGCTGAGGGTTTCACCCATTGTCGCTTACAGTTAGAGTTGTTGACAGCTGATGCCATCACTCGGGTTCCCTATTCTGGGGAATATTTGACCATCATCTTTGAGGATGGATACCCGACTGGTGTCGAGTATGTGATGTCCACCCGTTGGATTCCTCTCTTCACAGATGGAGGATGAGAGCTCTATTTAGGAGAGCATGCTATTAGGAGCACCACAGGATAGATTCGTGTACCGATCTTGCCTCCTGCTAGGCGTTATTGGCCTTTGTCGCAGTCGCCTGTTAGTGATATCCCATTGATGGGCGTTGACGGCTTTACTTTGTCAGAGGGTCCGTTTACTCAGGAGGCATTATACCGCTGGTGGTCCCTTCGTACCATCGGAGCCCAGACCCGCGCCACTCAGTTCATGGGGGATATGGTTCCTAGATCCGTGATGATGACGGATTATATGGCCTGTGTCTGAGATCTGACTCATTTGACATAGATTGACAGTTTGACCTGGCAGTTGGATCGGGCACATTTTTTTATCCAGCATTTGGGCATAGATCCTTCAGAGGCGGATACTTTTGATCCTTCCAGCTCGGGGACCCATATGGCTTTGCCAGTGCATATCCTCCCTTGTATAGGCCTGACATCCATCTTGGCAGAGATCCAGTGACTCAGGAGGAGTTACATCAGGTGGACAGGATTGATGATGTAGATATAGACACCATTATCTTCTTCTGATGTATATTCTCGCTATATCTTTTGATAGGCCTCTGTTAGATACTAGGTGGCTGTGCCCTATTCTCGTTATATCTTTTGATAGGCCTCTGTTAGTCGTAGGGCATCTGTGCCCCATTTCCATGTATTTTTCAGTTGTACAGAGATGATGTATTTAGATGATGATGTACTTAGGAATGTATGTATTGTTTTCCATTCCCTACATCATATTGCCATCTATTATATGTCATGCATGTATTATGTCATGCATATATATGTCCAGAGATGTTCAACATTGACCCCTGGATGGTCTTATGATACAGCCCACACATATGTCTTCCTCGACAGTCAGTCGTATTGATCACACCCCACCAGTGTTGGTGGTCTCCCATCTGAGATCCTGGTATGATAGTTTGTCACCCCCAGATCGGGTGACTGTAGATCAGCTATTGCAGCATTCCATGACCTTCTTGACGTTCCAGGTTCCATTGGGCTTTGTAGATGGCATACTAGAGCATTAGGTACCGGAGAGGCAGGTTTTTCGGTTTGAGACCCATAAGTTGACTCTTACCTTGGAGGAGTATGAGCAGTTGATGGCTTTGCCATTGGACAGGCCTTGCGCTCGGATGGCTGTCGGAGATATGCACCGACAGTTCATGACCCTCACCAGGTTGAGGCGTAGAGTAGCACATGATGAGATTACATCTGGCTATGTAGTGTCCTGGCGTTTTCTGATAGACAAATTTGGCTCAGTGGACAACTATGCACAACACTCACTACGTCAAAGGATCAGTGACGTGTTGCCAGAGTAGACGTACTCATGATGTTCATAGTGGCTTATCTGTACATGCCACTATATATGGATGAGCTAGATATCGGTGTTGTCACGGCAGTGAGAGCTCTCAGGGAGGGTTATACCATTGTGTCGATGATTGTGGTAGAGACACTGAGGTCAACCACATATTGCCACACCTATCCTGCAGGGGTGTTTATAGGCAGCTCGGTCTTGTTGTATGTGTGGTTTATGTTACACTTTAGACCGATTGACACGTTTCGACGGCATGGGTACTGTTTTTCCCACGAGATAGCCATTTCTTACTCCTTTCAGCCAGCAGAGTATACAGACGCTACATCTTGGTCGGTGTTTTTGGCAGGGATCGAGGATCCATTTGACATTTTGCCGTGTACAGGGCTCAACTCTCCCTACAGTTTCATTATTCATGCACCTGGCATGGATTATCTCCCTCTGGCTAGTTTGAGGGGCATGGCCACATATCACCCACTGGCTGTGATGCCACAGTTTGACCAGTTTTAGGATGTTCATCCTTTTGAGGGGGCATTAGGTCAACGTTTGTCATCTCACCATTTGTCAGCAGAGGACAGATCCAAGGTTTATGCCTGTTGGGATCAGTGTGAGAGTGCTAAGTTTTCTGTTAGCCATTCGGGCCATTCGATAGAGTATTCTGCATGGATGGAGACAGAGACTGCATCGACTGCGGTAGTATCCACAGTGCTGGGGATTGAGTTAGATGGTGGAGAGCCCATGGAGGACACTGATTCTTACACCGAGGAGGAGCTATACGCCAGGTTGACATCAGCTCTTGTAGATTCTCCCAGCATGACTGCCATTGTGATCCAGCATTCAGTAGAGTATTTCGAGAAGAGTCTTCATCTGATGACCTTTGAGAGAGATCAGGCTAGGGACTTGATGTTGACAACTCTTGATGGGAGAGACGTCGCTCTATTAAAGAGAGATGAGGCCTTAGCTCATAGAGATGCCGCTGTTGCTGAGCGGGATAAAGCCAAATCATCTAGAGATGTAGTGATTGTTGAGCGGGATAGTGCTATATCTGCCCGAGATATCGCTGTTACAGATAGTACTGTAGTGAGGTCCCTTACTACTGATCATTGCAGAGATGAGCACGTATATTGATGATCATAGTGCCACCTGACAAATAGGTTTTATACCTACTTATCCGATATCTGTTACTTGAATTAGTTGTTTAATCTCATGTTTCTTAGTTACTTTTCATGCATTTTGTGTTCGTTTTGTAGATTATATGCTTGGGAGCTGTGATCGCAAAGAATTGGTATGAAACGCAAGTTGGTTGATTTCACAATCAAAACAAACGTGCAAGTATACACGATCAACAAGTAATATAGTGATAAATTAGAGTGTCGATCCCTCAGAGAATTCCAATTAATAAACTCCAACTACTAGTACTGTATCAATTCAATTTTATTTAAACAACCAAAAATTGTGATTTTTAAATATAAAGAAACTAATTTTAATAAAGCAAGAAATTATTCTAAAAGAAAACAAAGAACAAATTAAGAATTATTTGAATGCAGATAAATGACAATTAAGACTCCAATTTCCCCAATTATGATTTTTAAATCAATTATCCAATTATCCCAATTATTATATCTACTGAATTGTTAACAGGAATTTTCAAATGCCAAAAGCCCTCTCTCGAGTGATCAATTGCCTTCTATTTAACCCAGATTAATTTTTGCTATATCTCTATGCAAAACAATTGAATTAAACTCGTTACAAACCCAATTCCTTTTATGTTACATGCGGCAAATAGATATTCTCATTCTATTCACAAACCTAATTATTCACTGTGCAAATAACTAAGTCACATGTCACCTCGCTTCAGCTTCTAACTCTAGAATTCCTCTCTCGATTCCTTCTAAAGTAACACGGTATTATTGGCCAGATAATTAATCAATGAATACAAGGCATGATGAACAATTCACTTCAACATAAATAATTGGAATAAATTAAATAATCAATCCATAACCATAAAAGGTTCCATTGGAATCTTAATAAAAGGATTTAGTTCATGACGAAAATAAAAACCACAAATAATTGATAAATCATCCTTAATGAGTTAAACAATTTAAAAGAATAAAGAAGAAGACGAACTCCAAGTTTCAAGCCTTCAGATCTGCTCTTCCTCCTCGGTTGATCTCCAATTGTCTAGCCTTTTTCTCTTTCATTCAATAAAAAGAATCAATTTATATTTACTTGCCCAATTCCACAAATCCTAATCCAAATAGACTTCCCATAAACTCCTAAAACAAAGTTAAATGTCAAAGTAATGTCCACGCCTTTTCCACTTGCTGTGTCCACGTCGAGCCACCGAGGCTCAAATACCGACGCTATTGATAGTGCATTTTCAAATACTTCATTTACCACACGGGTCTTCAAAAATTACAACTTTGCCATTTGTTAGCTTAAATCCCCAATTTGTCCCCTCACCTCCGAAAACGCAATACAACACATAAACACAATAAAAATATTCCTAAATGACTCGAAAATACAATAATTTAAACCCAAGTATATCCGATTTATGGGTATATTACCCAATCATCAAATACCCCTTAAAGTTAAATCGTTGTATGTCCTCAAGCAACAAAACACAAAACAATACTAACAATATGAAATCGATAACTCATGCAAATGCAACTAACTAAATGAACGTAATTCCAGCCATCCAATAGCTCACGTATATCCATAGGCCTCAGAAAAATCACAAAAACATGCCAATACATCATGTGAACACAGATCAATGATATCCCAACAATCAACGAATCTGAATCTGTTATTACTGATATTGTGAGTGTGTGTTCAACAACCATGCTAACCCATGAAAGGCAAAAATGAAAGATAATAAATTTCTTAGTAAGCATCATATGTTGTAAACTTGAGAACTCATCAAATATACTTGTTTCAAATGAAATCAAACAATTACCCTAATTCAAGAGTCAAAATGGAATACTTATGCTTTTCTTTTCTTTTCTCTTTTTTTATAACGGGGGCTCTTTGCACTTTTCCCGCTTTTATTTTTGCATTTTTTTTTTCTAAATATAAATAAATGATGAGGCAATGTCTCATCCCATTAGGCTAACAATGTTACCCCTTAGCGAGCTTTCACCAACGACTCCTGCACTCATGAAAGACCTTAGGGCGCTTAGGTGTAAAGACAATCCCCCAAGCGCATTTGCTCAAGTAACAAAGGCCCCAAACAAGACTAGTCACCATGTATACTTTTTTTTTTTTAGCTTATATATTCCAAATATTTTTCCCCAAACTCGAAGTTTATGTATAAATTCGGTTTTCTCTAGCTATTCAAATTGTCCTTTCATTTCACTAGCAATCATCCTTTAGAACTCTATTATCTAACCATTTAAACTATCATAGCCAACATGGTCGCTTTTTTCAAAGTGCTTTCCTATAATATCGTTGTCAAAAATGATAAAGATTCAATTCATGTCAAGAAGATCATATTACTGATTCAACAATCCTTACTAGACTTGTTCATGCAATTTTAAGTTCATCATTAGCCTTCAAATATACTTACTATCAAAAGCTGGAATTAACATGCAATCCTAAACGCAACATTTATAAAACAACCACAACTATTAACAAACACAGTTTACTCATGCAAATAAAAATTAAACTAAACAACTACCCCCAAACTTATCTAGAGCAATGTTCTCATGCAATAAATAAGGCAAAATAAAACAAAGGACTTCCCTGACGAGCTTAGTCCTCGGGTGGAGCATCCTCATCCTCGCCATCTCTTGATCTAAGAAGGGAAATCATCGGCGTAATCCGGAGCAGCTTGGGAAATGGCTAAGTTGAACGCTTGGATGTGATTGGACGGCCAATGCATTCTGTGCAGCAAATTGGTTAACTAAAAATTTAAAAATCACGTCTTGACGTTCCGACAAGCGCACATTCTGGGATTCCATGTTGTAAAACCAGCCATCTATCTCCATTGGATAGCTTGGGGACCACACCACGATGAGTCACGTAGATGGGCCATAAGTAGGTGGAGCCCGAGGTGGTGGGGGCTTGTGTAGGTGCAACTTGGGAATTATGAAACCCAATCCCCTAGGGTGATTTGCCCCCACCGCCCACACTTTGTATCCGCTTATCAACTTGTGGTCCAAAGACTCGGCATGGGCTTTTGAATCATCTCGCCCTCGACTTCCATTTGACGCCGAACTTAGTACATAATACGCAGATGAGAGATGATGTGGTAACCTCCAAGTGGTACTTCCACGAGATGCTCGGAGGATAGATTGCAAAATGAGATGGCCCACATCAATTTTATATCCTTTGATGATTGAGTATAGAAGGACCGTGACGCTCCTGTAACATGACTCACATGGGTGCATGGCATGAGTTTTTTGCAAATGAACGCATACCATGCCTTCCCATATAAGTTCGAGATTCGATAGTGGGAAAGTCATGTTTCGCGCTCATGTATGGTCCATGGTGCCCTACCGACAAAGTTCACGAATTATCCGCTTCATAGTCCCGCCCATCACTAACAAGACGGCATACTCATCATGAAAATCCTCCATTGGCAAATTGATAACACTCATTGAAGTCCTCTTCGCCAATTTCCACTATTTTGCCTCTTATAAATACCGTGATAGTGATCATGTTCAGCATCGCTACGTAAAATTCTTTTCACCACCGCAATTACGGATGGATCGGCCGCTTTCGGTAAGTGTGAACCAGCCTTCCTGGCTATCATGACTGCTATGTCGCCATCCTTTGATTGATTCGGTCTCAACCCACGCTCCGGAACCAATGACCGAGTAGCCATTCGGTTGTATCTTTCCTGAGCCGCAAGACTGATAAAACGGCGGCTGTCAAATCGCGGAGGTGGAGTTGAGGCGGTCCCTGACCCTTCACCACGCCGACGTTTGATGCTATGTCGTAAATTTCGCAATTACAAGCATATATATGTATTAGCATCGAATGTAATTGGAATTTGGATAAACTTAGGTATGACTTTACCCCCAAACTTTAAAATATATGTCAAAATTGACTACATTAGTGGGGATGATACTCGACACAAAAACGCAAAGCACATGCAACAATAGTACCAATCGGAGTCATGGACTATTCGGGCCGAGAATGAACACAAGCCACACAAGAGATGTCCTCAAGAGTTGTCATGGAGTACAATAAGAGACATGCATGTATCAAAATAGTGTAATTCACCCCACTCTAAGTTACTATGTGCAATGATAGCTATGTGCTACAAAGAGATTGAAATCATTGTGGTGGTAAATGAAGGTCCGTAATGATAGTGCATAAGACATGGTGATATGTGCATGTGGACAAGATCAATTACTCAGCAAATTATCAAACACCTTGTGGGTGTGCCATGTATCCCTAGCATTCAAACATTTATAGTAACATACACTCCCAATTTAAGAATTAACACATATGTGTCGTATAAGATAGTCAAGATCAGGAGAGTGACATGCTTCGATGTTGGTGTAAAAAGATATTAATTTAGTAGAATATGTACATACCAACCATATCCGTAGATAGCTTTGTGCCCCAAAAATCAAATATAATTCAAGACATACCTGGTTAGATCTTGTTGCAATTGAATGAGAAAGATGAAATTTATGGAACATGTGAGAACAATGGATCATATAACTGATTTGAATTATGAAATTGTTATTAGCACTTTTCAACTACCCCGTGAAGGTAATGGAGGCGCAGTGGCATGGAATTAAAAGAGAAGAGAGGTGAATTAGAAGAGAAATGTAACCGCCCAGAGTATTTAAGTTCAAATAGAGTCTGGGACGCAGACTCAGCCCGGCGCCAAAATATGTTAAAGAATATCATACCGGGCGCTGGCTCTGGAGGTCAAGAGAGGTTCGACTCTCATAGAAGAATAGAAGATAGGACAGGCCGGGCTTAGAGGATCAAGTGAGCGCATAGCGCCGGCGCCAGAGGTCAAGAGCTTGGATGGGGCTAGCCGGGCGCTTGAATTGCTTTTAGAGACGCCACGGGCGCCAGTAGTCAGTGGCTTTGAGTTGGGCTAACGCCGGGCGCTGGTCTCATCATGCAATGCAGCTGGCGGGCTCGGGTCGTTGCGGGCTCATGTTGCTCGCAACGTATAAGTTTAAGAATCTGCATGAAGAGAGACAATTCGTAATCGCGTTCTCGTAATGTTGAAATCAATACTCACAAGAACTAAAATAAAACAATATTAGACAACTAAGTAGAATGAAAATAAAATAAATAACCAAAATAAAATAAAATTAAAAAGGAAAATGATTGGGTTGCCTCCCAATAAGCGCGCTTTGTTTATCGTCGTTACCGACTTTTTGCTGGTATGTTCAATTTTCCACTGAGTCGGAGAGGTTCATGACCGTAGTTTGACGTTCAATGGGCCCATTCCAGTAATGTTTGAGTCGTTGACCGTTAACCTTGAATGGGCAATTTGAATTTGGTTTTTCGATCTCGATGTTACCATGTGGTGCAATGTATACGATCGTAAAAGGACTCGACCAACGTGATTTCGCTTCTCCAGAAATAAACGCAATCTCGAGTTGAAAAGCAAGACTTGTTGGCCTGGTTCAAATGTTTTATCGAGAATTTTCTTATCATGCCATGTTTTGACTTTCTCCTTGTAGAGTTTTGCATTTTCATAAGCGTTGAAATGGAATTCATCCATCTCGTTCAACTGCAGTAACCTTTTCTCACCTGCTGCTTTTTCATCAAAATTGAGCTTCCGAATGGCCCAGTGTGCACTATGCTCTAGCTCGACTGGGAGGTGGCATGTCTTTCCTTAAACCATTCGATAAGGTGACATACCGATCGGATTCTTGTATGATGTACGATATGCCCATAGAGCATCGTCAAGACGTAAAGACCAATCTTTTCGTGACGGATTGACCACCTTTTCCAGAATCCTCTTAACCTCCCTATTCGAGACCTCAGCTTGGCCATTAGTTTGGGGATGATACGCAATTGCGATTTTATGATTTAACCCCATACTTCACCAACAATTTTTGTGAATCGCTTGTTACAAAATGCGCTCCCTCATCACTTATTATTGCTCATGAGTCCCAAATCGCGTGAAGATATTTTTCTTTAAGAATCGAAGGACGACGTTAGTATCATTTGTGGGCAAAGTTGCGGCTTCTACCCATTTGGACACATAATCCACCGCCAACAAAATATACCAATTATTAAAAGATGAGGGGAACGGTCCCATGAAATCGATTCCCCAGACGTCGAACAGCTCTACCTCCAATATAGAGTTGAGTGGCATTTTATTTCGCTTGGAGATATTACCTACGCGTTGGCATCTATCACACTTTAGCACATAGAGATATGCATCCTTGAATAACGAAGGACATTAGAATCCTGATTATAACACCTTCGCCGTAGTTCGATCACCGGAATAATGACCTCCATAATCGGATGTGTGGCAATGACCCAAGATACTGTCCATCTCTTCATGTGGCACACAACGCCTAATCATTTGATCCAAGGCAAGCTTTAAACAAGAACGGTTCATCCCAATAGTATCGCTTCACGCCATGGAGGAATTTCTTTCGTTGTCATGAGCTCAACTCCCGTGGTAACACCTTAGCAACCACCTAGTTTCACATAATCACAATACCAAGGCGGTGTTGTGGTTACTCGGAGAAGTTGTTCTTCCGAAAATTTCTCGTTAATCAATGCATTGTTTTCTCTCGCACCTCATCATTTTCCAACCGCGAAAGATGATCCGCTACTTGATTTTCTCGCACTTTCTATCCCGAATCTCCAAATCAAATTCTTGCAAAGAATAACACAATCAGATTAACCTCGGTTTGGCATCCTTCTTCTCGATCAAATATTTGATTGCAGAATGATCCGTGTAGACAATCACCTTGGTTCCGATGAGGTATGCTCTGAATTTGTCGAAGGCGAACACAACTGCAAGAAGTTCTTTTTTGGTGGTTGTGTAGTTCAACTGAGCATTTGTCAATGTCTTGCTTGAGTAATAGATTGTATGGAAAATTTTGTCGTGACGTTGACCCAAAACTGCTCCCACTGCATAGTCGCTGGCGTCGCACATCAATTCGAATGGTAAAGACCAATTAGATGCCACAATGATTGGAGCAGATACTAACTTCTTTTTTAAAATCTCGAATGCTTCGATACATGACTGATCTATTTTGAAGGGCACATCTTTCTCTAACAGGGAACACAAGGGTTTTGAAATTTTTGAAAAATCTTTGATGAAACGTCTGTAGAAACCCGCATGTCCCAAGAAGCTCCTCAGATTCCTTTCCGAGATGATGGAGGTGGTAATTTTCAATAGTCTCAATCTTTCCTTTATCCACCTCTAATCCTGCTGCAGAAACCCTATGCCCTAGAATAATCCCTTCCTTCACCATAAAGTGGCATTTTTCCCAGTTAAGAACCAAATTAGTCTCCACGCACCGTTTTAACACTAAAATCAGATTTTTCAGGCACAGATCAAAGCTATCACCGAATACAGAAAAATCGTCCATAAATACCTCCAAATTTTTCTCGACCATATCGGAGAAGATTGCCATCATGCACCGTTGAAAGGTTGCCGGTGCATTGCATAAACCAAAAGACATACGCCAAAATGCAAACGTACCGTATGGGCATGTGAATGTCATTTTCTCTTGATCCTCCGGTGCTATAGCAATTTGATTATATCTAGAATAACCATCCAAGAGACAATAGAACTGATGTCCAGCTAGCCTATCCAACATCTGATCAATGAATGGCAAGGGGAAGTGATCCTTGCGTGTGGCTTTATTTAGCTTGCAGAGTCCATGCATACTCTCCATCCTCAGAATCGCTCGAGTAGGGATGAGCTCATTAGCTTCATTCTTCACCACTGTCATACCCCCTTTCTTTGGTACGCATTGTACAGGACTTACCCATGAACTATCTGAGATCGGGTAAATAATGCCAGCATCCAACCACTTTATAATTTCCTTTTTCACCACCTCCTTCATGATGGGGTTTAGCCTCCTTTGCATCTCGATGGTTGGTTTTGCCCCCTCTTCCATTAAGATTTTATGCATACAAAATGATGGGCTAATACCTCGAATGTCCGCTATAGTCCACCCAATTGCTGTTTTGAATTCTCGCAAGACCCGTGAGTAGATTTCTCCTTTGCGCGGTCACCAAATCATCGAAACAATCATTGGTAGGGTATCGTCTTTTCCCAGGTAAGCATATTACAGATGGGATGGTAATGGTTTTAATTCTAGCACCGGTGGCTCTTCTATTGATGGTTTGAAATTTTTACCTTCCGCTTCGGACCTCTCTATGGTGTCGAAGGATTGAGTGCTTTTCCAAAAAACTGACGGTGTGTCTAGCCATTTGACGTATTTGATATTCTCTTCAATACCATTTTCATCTGCCCCGAGCAAAATAGATTCAAGTGGGTCCTCCGAAAAAGTTGTGCTGAATTTATGATTCACCAATTCCTCCATGATATCAACCCGCATACATTCACCTTTTTCTTTTGGGTACGAAATTGACTTGAAAACGTTAAAGGTGACCTGTTGATCTTCAACTCGCATTGTCAATTCACCTTTTTGAACATCGATCAATGTTCTGCCTGTCGCCAAAAATGGACGCCCAAGAATGATTGGGATTTCACTGTCCACTTCACAATCCAGAATAAAGAAATCCGCAGGGAAGATGAATTTATCCACTTTTACTAACACATCTTCAACTATACCTCGTGGATATGTAATCGATCTATCCGCTAACTGTAAACTGATATTTGTTGGGCATGGAGCCTGAAGTCCGAACTGGCTATAGACGGATAATGGCATTAGATTTATACTGGCCCCCAAATCACATAAAGTTCGTCCCGAAAACTGATTTTCAATCTCGCACGAAATATTAAAGCTACCTGGATCCTTGAGCTTCGGCGATAATTTATTCTGAATGATAGCACTGCATTCCTCCGTCAATGCTACTGTTTCAAATTCACCCAATTTCCTCTTCTTCGACAAAACCTCCTTCATAAACTTCGCGTAACTCGGCATTTGTTCCAAGGCTTCGACGAAGGGGATGTTGATATGCAATTTCTTGAAGATATCCAAAATCGTGAGAATCGCTTATCTAACTTGGATTTCAAATCTCTCATGATACTGAGATGGGGGCATTGTCTTTGGTTGGTTCCGAATTTTTTCGTCAGAAGGTCTCATCTTGACGCTTTTCTTGCCTCCACCACTTCCTCTGCTTCAATTGATGCCTTGTCCTCCTTTTCCCTATCCGTGATCGACTTTTGTAGTTCTTTTTTCCACTTCGTAGAGTTACCGCCTTTATAATGCTCATCTCCGCCTCGTTTTTTCTTAATGTCGCTCTAAGTGTTCCAAGTGGTTTGTTATTTAATGCATGTGCCATTTGTCCCATTTGATTTTCCAAATTTTTGATTGATGCATGCTGACTTTGTATACTTAGCTCCATATGATTAAATCTTTTATCACTCTCCTCACTCCTCTTCTCAGTTGCTTTAACAAATCTTTCCAAGGCTTCTTCCCAACTTGCTTTCCGCATAGGTTGTTGCGTCTGGTTTTGGAACCCTAGATTGTTTTGTGGTCTTGGTGCTTGTTCTGCAGCTTGGTTATTACTCCATGAGAACCCAGGATGATTTCTCCACCCCGGATTTTATGTATTTTGATTTGGATAAGGCTGAGTAGACCGACTATAACTTTCCACATACTGTGCTACTTCAGCATTTATGGCACATTGATCCATAGTATGACCCCCAGCACATATTTCACAAACCATCGCTACCTGCTGAGTGGATTGTGGACGCAATAATTCTATCTGCTTAGCCATTGCGGTCATTTGCACTTGTAATGATGTTATCGCATCTACATCATACTTTCCCGCTGTTTTCAGAGGACTAGTCCTTGTCATGGGCCACTGATAGTTGTTGGTGGCCATCGTTTCTAACAACTGATATGCCTCGTCTAAATTTTTAGACATAATCACTCCTCCCGCCTTCTTTGCATCAATATTTTGCCCTCGTGGATGCTTGTAAACCATCACAAAAAATCCCCAATTGCATCTACTGTGGAATTCAATGGTGTGGGCACTTGCAGAGCATATCCTTAAACCTTTCCCACGCCTCATACAATGATTTTGAATCAAACTGTGAGAAGGTATGAATATCATTCCGTAGTTTTGCTGACTTAGCTGGTGGGAAAAACTTAGCTAGGAATTTTTGAGCTAAGTCGTCCCAAGTGAGGATTGAGTCCGAAGGCTGAGAGTGTAACCAACTTCGTTCTTTATGTTTCAAGGTAAATGGGAACATTCTCAACCTTATAGCATCTTCTAACACGTTGTTGAATTTGAAGGTGTCGCAAACTTCCAAGAAACTTAAGATGTGCTCATTCGGATCATCTAATGAACTACCTCCAAACTGACATTGATTCTGAAGCATTTGAAAGGTTGCAGGTTTGATCTCAAAGGTGTTAGCATTGATTCTTGGCTCTCCTAATGCTCGATCAGATATCCGTGACATTCTGGCATGGCATAGTCCCGAATTGGTTTCGATCGTTCTCGCCATGTTCATCGGAATTTCTTGTTCCTCCATCTTTCTTCCTCGGGTGATACCGCACTAATCGATTGCCCTTTCAGGAAATTCCTTTCAATCTCGTCTGTATAAGGAAAAAGTTCCCTTCTTGCCCTTGATCTAGTGTGCATACACTTGCAAAGAATTCCTGTGAAAACAAGAAGGAAAATAAGTAACGTTTAAATTAAGACCGAATTGATTATAACTAATATGGAATTAATATTAACAAAGAAGTCCCCAGCAGCGGCCTCAAAAACTTGTTGGTTGATTTCACAATCAAAACAAACGTGCAAGTATACACGATCAACAAGTAATATAGTGATAAATTAGAGTGTCGATCCCTTAGAGAATTCCAATTAATAAACTCCAACTACTAGTACTGTATCAATTCAATTTTATTTAAACAACCAAAAATTGTGATTTTTAAATATAAAGAAACTAATTTTAATAAAGCAAGAAATTATTCTAAAAGAAAACAAAGAACAAATTAAGAATTATTTGAATGCAGATAAATGACAATTAAGACTCCAATTTCCCCAATTATGATTTTTAAATCAATTATCCAATTATCCCAATTATTATATCTACTGAATTGTTAACAGGAATTCTCAAATGCCAAAAGCCCTCTCTCGAGTGATCAATTGCCTTCTATTTAACCCAGATTAATTTTTGCTATATCTCTATGCAAAACAATTGAATTAAACTCGTTACAAACCCAATTCCTTTTATGTTACATGCGGCAAATAGATATTCTCATTCTATTCACAAACATAATTATTCACTGTGCAAATAACTAAGTCACATGTCACCCTGCCCAGTTCTAACTCTAGAATTCCTCTCTCGATTCCTTCTAAAGTAACACGGTAATTATTGGCCAGATAATTAATCAATGAATACAAGGCATGATGAACAATTCACTTCAACATAAATAATTGGAATAAATTAAATAATCAATCCATAACCATAAAAGGTTCCATTGGAATCTTAATAAAAGGATTTAGTTCATGACAAAAATAAAAACCACAAATAATTGATAAATCATCCTTAATGAATTAAACAATTTAAAAGAATAAAGAAGAACAGTTTCAAGCCTTCAGATCTGCTCTTCCTCCTCGGTTGATCTCCAATTGTCTAGCCTTTTTCTCTTTCATTCAATAAAAAGAATCAATTTATATTTACTTGCCCAATTCCACAAATCCTAATCTAAAGCCCATAAACTCCTAAAACAAAGCCAAATAGTCAAAGTAATGTCCACGCCTTTTCCATGCACGCGGTCCGTCGCCGAGCAGTAGAGGCTCGGTCCCTTGGCGCTATTGATATAGCATTTCAGTAGCCAATGTTTGGTCTTCAAAAAATTACAACTTTGCCATTTGTTAGCTTAAATCCCAAATTTGTCCCCTCAGCGCCCCGGCGCTGGTCGTTTTTTCAAAGTGCTTTCCTATAATATCAGTGTCAAACAGATAAAGATTCAATTCATGTCAAGAAGATCATATTACTGACTCAACAATCCTTACTAGACTTGTTCATGCAATTTTAAGTTCATCATTAGCCTTCAAATATACTTACTATCAAAAGCTGGAATTAACATGCAATCCTAAACGCAACATTTATAAAACAACCACAACTATTAACAAACACAGTTTACTCATGCAAATAAAAATTAAACTAAACAACTACCCCCAAACTTATCTAGAGCAATGTCCTCATGCAATAAATAAGGCAAAATAAAACAGAGGACTTCCCTGACGAGCTTAGTCCTTGGGTGGAGCATCCTCATCCTCGCTTATCTCTTGATCGGAAGAGGGAAATACTGGCAGAACTGGAGCAGTTGGGAAATGACTAAGTTGAACGCCCGGATGTGATTGGACGGTTAATGCATTCTGTGCAGCAAATTGGTTAACTAAAAATTTGAAAATCACGTCTTGGCGTTCCGACAAGCGCACATTCTGGGATTCCATGTTGTAAAACCAGCCATCTACATCCCATTGGGATGACTTTGGGGACCACACCACGATGATGAGTCGTGTAGATGGGGCCATAAGTAGGTGGAGCACGAGGTGGTGGGGCTTGTCAAGGTGCAACTTGGGGAATTATGAAACCCAATCCCTAGGGTGATTTGCCCCACCTGTCCACACTTTGTATCCGCTTATCAACTTGTGGTCGGCCTTTGGCATGGGCTTTTGAATCATCTCGTTTGACTTCCATTTGACTTGAACTTAGCACATAATACGCAGATGAGAGCGGATGTGGTAACCCTCCATTGGTACTTCCACGAGATGCTCGGAGGATGATTGCAAAATGAGATGGCCCACATCAATTTTATATCCTTTGATGATTGAGTATAGAAGGATCGCTGCGTTCGGGTAACATGACTCACATGGGTGCATGACATGAGTTTTGCTCAAATGAACGCATACCATGCCTTCCCATATAAGCTGAGATTTGATAGTGGGAAAGTCATGTTTCCGCGTTCATGTACGGTCCATGTAGTGCCCGACTGACAAAGTTCACGAATTATCTGCTCATAGTCCGGCCCATCACTAACAAGACTGGCATACTCATCATGAAAATCCTCCATTGGCAGTTGATAACACTCATTGAAGTCCTCTTCGCCAATTTCCACTGTTTTGCCTCTTATAAATACCGTATAGTGATCATGTTCGGGCACGTTGGCGTAAAATTCTTTCACCAATGCAATTACGGATGGATCGGGCTGCTCGGTAAGTGTGAACCAGTTCCTCTCGGCTATCATGACTGCTATGTCGCCATCCTTTGATTGATTCGGTCTCAACCCACGCTCCGGAACCAATGACCGAGTAGCCATTCGGTTGTATCTTTCCTGAGCCGCAAGACTGATAAAACGGCGGCTGTCAAATCGTGGAGGTGGAGTTGAGAAGGTCCACGACCCTTCACCACTTGTTGACGTTTGGATGCCGTGCGAAGTCGCAATTACAAGCATATATATGTATTAGCATCGAACAGAATTGGAATTTGGATAAACTTAGGTATGACTTTACCCCCAAACTTTAAAATATATGTCGAAATTGACTACATTAGTGGGGATGATACTCGACACAAAAATGCAAGCACATGCACAATAGTACCAATCGGAGTCAGGGACTATTCAGTTTCGAGAATGAACGCAAGCCACACAAGAGATGTCCTCAAGAGTTGTCATGGAGTACAATAAGAGACATGCATGTATCAAAATAGTGTAATTCACCCCACTCTAAGTTACTATGTGCAATGATAGCCATGTGCTACAGTAGATTGAAATCATTGTGGTGGCATGAAGGTCCAGAATGATAGTGCGAAGACATGGTGATATGTGTGCATGTGGACAAGATCAATTACTCGGGCAAATTATCAAACACCTTGTGGGTGTGCCATGTATCCCTAGCATTCAAACATTTATAGTAACATACACTCCCAATTTAAGAATTAACACATATATGTCGTATAAGATAGTCAAGATCAGGAGAGTGACATGCTTCGATGTTGGTGTAAAAAGATATGAATTTAGTAGAATATGTACATACCAACCATATCCGTAGATAGCTTTGTGCCCCAAAAATCAAATATAATTCAAGACATACCTGGTTAGATCTTGTTGCAATTGAATGAGAAAGATGAAATTTATGGAACACAGGAGAACAATGGATCGTATCTATCTGATTTGAATTATGAAATTGGTATTAGCACTTTTCAGCTATCCTGTGAAGGTAATGGAGGCTTGTGGCATGGAATTAAAAGAGAAGAGAGGTTGAATTAGAAAAAAAATGTAACCGTCCGCTATTTAAGTTCAATTAGAGTCAGGGATTGACCTCATTATTTGGTATTTCGAAATATGTTAGGAAGCAAATACAGGTATGCTTAGCTGGGTTGTCAAGTCTGGACCTCGGTGTGGGCGCATGACAAGAATATATATAGGCGAGAAGCGTAGGGCGTTAGAGGTCGAGAGGGTCATGAAGTGCATAGCGTATGGCGGTATTGTGTTTAAGACAAGTTGAGCGCCGGTCTGTTTGTTGAAGTCGATAGGCTAAATGGATGGGGCTAAGCGCAGGGTGCTTGAATTGCCCTTAGAGACAGCGCCGGGGAGCTCATAGTCAGTGGCTTCTGAGTTGGGCTAATGCCGGGGCGCTTTGGGTCAAGCAAAGTGCAGCGCCGGGGCTCTGGGCTTCCGTGGCTCATGTTGCCTGCAACGTATAAGTTTAAGAATCTGTATGAAGAGAGACAATTCAGAATGCGTTCCCCGTAATGTTGGAATCAATACTCACAAGAACTAAAATAAAACAATATTAGACAACTAAGTAGAATGAAAATAAAATAAATAACCAAAATAAAATAAAATTAAAAGGGAAAATGATTGGGTTGCCTCCCAATAAGCGCTTGGTTTACTGTCGTCGGCCCGACTTTGCTGGTATGTTCAATTTTCCACTGAGTCGGAGAGGTTCATGACCGTAGTTTGACGTTCAATGGGCCCATTCCAGTAATGTTTGAGTCGTTGACCGTTAACCTTGAATGGGCAATTTGAATTTGGTTTTTCGATCTCGAGGTTACCATGTGGTGCAATGTACACGATCGTAAAAGGACTCGACCAACGTGATTTCGCTTTCCGAAATAAACGTAATCTCGAGTTGAAAAGCAAGACTTGTTGGCGGTTCAAATGTTTTATCGAGAATTTTCTTATCATGCCATGTTTTGACTTTCTCCTTGTAGAGTTTTGCGTTTTCATAAGCGTTGAAACGGAATTCATCCATCTCGTTCAACTGCAGTAACCTTTTCTCACCTGCTGCTTGTTCATCAAAATTGAGCTTCCGAATGGCCCAGTGTGCACTATGCTCTAGCTCGACTGGGAGGTGGCATGTCTTTCCGTAAACCATTCGATAAGGTGACATACCGATCGGATTCTTGTATGCATTCCCTCATCACTTATTATTGCCTGCGGAGTCCTAAATCGCGTGAAGATATTTTTCTTTAAGAATCGAAGGACGACGTTAGCATCATTTGTGGGCAAAGTTGCGGCTTCTACCCATTTGGACACATAATCCACCGCCAACAAAATATACCAATTATTAAAAGATGAGGGAACGGTCCCATGAAATCGATTCCCAGACGTCAATGTACTCTACCTCCAATATAGAGTTGAGTGGCATTTCATTTCGCTTGGAGATATTACTACACGCGTTGGCATCGATCACACTTTAACACATAGAGATATGCGTCCTTGAATAACGAAGGCCATTAGAATCCTGATTATAACACCTTCGCCGCAGTTCGATCACCGGAATAATGACCTCCATAATCGGATGAGTGGCAATGACCCAAGATACTGTCCATCTCTTCATGTGGCACACAACATCTAATCATTTGATCGCAGGCTTTAAACAAGAACGGTTCATCCCAATAGTACTGCTTCACGTCATGGAGGAATTTCTTTCGTTGTTGCGTGCTCAACTCCGGTGGTAACACCTTAGCAACCACATAGTTCACATAATCAGCATACCAAGGCGGTGTTGTGGTTACTCGGAGAAGTTGTTCATTCGGAAATTTCTCGTTAATCAATGCATTGTCTTTTCTCTGCACCTCATCATTTTCCACCCGCGAAAGATGATCCGCTACTTGATTTTCTGTACCCTTTCTATCCCGAATCTCCAAATCAAATTCTTGC
This sequence comes from Panax ginseng, assembly GCA_020205605.1. Lineage (NCBI taxonomy): Eukaryota > Viridiplantae > Streptophyta > Magnoliopsida > Apiales > Araliaceae > Panax > Panax ginseng. The sequence continues at coordinate 56,323,318 of CM035140.1, forward strand.
AGCAATAACACCCACCGTATTAACCTCGGTTTGGCATCCTTCTTCTCGATCAAATATTTGATTGCAGAATGATCCGTGTAGACAATCACCTTGGTTCCGATGAGGTATGCTCTGAATTTGTCGAAGGCGAACACAACTGCAAGAAGTTCTTTTTTGGTGGTTGTGTAGTTCAACTGAGCATTTGTCAATGTCTTGCTTGAGTAATAGATTGTATGGAAAATTTTGTCGTGACGTTGACCCAAAACTGCTCCCACTGCATAGTCGCTGGCGTCGCACATCAATTCGAATGGTAAAGACCAATTAGATGCCACAATGATTGGAAGCAGATACTAACTTCTTTTTAAAATCTCAATGCTTCGATACATGACCGATCTATTTTGAAGGGCACATCTTTCTCTAACAGGGAACACAAGGGTTTTGAAATTTTTGAAAAATCTTTGATGAAACGTCTGTAGAAACCCGCATGTCCCAAGAAGCTCCGTATTCCTTTCACAGATGATGGAGGTGGTAATTTTTCAATAGTCTCAATCTTCCCTTTATCCACCTCTAATCCTGCTGCAGAAACCCTATGCCCTATAATAATCCCTTCCTTCACCATAAAGTGGCATTTTTCCCAGTTAAGAACCAAATTAGTCTCCACGCACCGTTTTAACACTAAAATCAGATTTTTCAGGCACAGATCAAAGCTATCACCAAACACAGAAAAATCGTCCATAAATACCTCCAAATTTTTCTCGACCATATCGGAGAAGATTGCCATCATGCACCGTTGAAAGGTTAGGTGCATTGCATAAACCAAAAAGACATATGCCAAAATGCAAACGTCTCAGTATGGGCATGTGAATGTCATTTTCTCTTGATCCTCCGGTCTTTATAGCAATTTGATTATATCTAGAATAACCATCCAAGAGACAATAGAACCGATGTCCATTGCTTTGTCCAACATCGATCAATGAATGGCAAGGGGAAGTGATCCTTGCGTGTGGCTTTATTTAGCTTGCGGTGAGTCCATGCATACTCTCCATCCTCAGAATCATTCGAGTAGGGATGAGCTCATTAGCTTCTTTCTTCACCACTGTCATACCCCTTTTCTTTGGTACGCATTGTACAGGACTTACCCATGAACTATCTGAGATCAGGTAAATAATGCAAGCATCCAACCACTTTATAATTTCCTTTTTCACCACCTCCTACATGATGGGGTTTAGCCTCCTTTGCATCTCGATGGTTGGTTTTTCCCCCTCTTCCATTAAGATTTTATGCATACAAAATGATGGGCTAATACCTCGAATGTCTGCTATAGTCCACCCAATTGCTGTTTTGAATTCTCGCAAGACCCGTAGCAGTTTCTCCTTTTGCGTGTCAGTCAAATCTGTCGAAATAATCATTGGTAGGGTATCGTCTTTTCCCAGGTAAGCATATTACAGATGGGATGGTAATGGTTTTAATTCTAGCACCGGTGGCTCTTCTATTGATGGTTTGAAATTTTTACCTTCCGCTTCGGACCTCTCTATGGTGTCGAAGGATTGAGTGCTTTTCAAAAAGCGGCGGTGTAATACAGCCATTTGAGCGTATTTGATATTCTCTTCAATACCATTTTCATACGCCCGAGCAAAATAGATTCAAGTGGGTCCTCCAGAAAAAGTTGTCTTTGAATTTATGATTCACCAATTCCTCCATGATATCAACCCGCATACATTCACCTTTTTTCTTTTGGGTACGAAATTGACTTGAAAAGCGTTAAAGGTGACTGTTGATCTTCAACTCGCATTGTCAATTCACCTTTTTGAACATCGATCAATGTATTCGCTGTGCCGCCAAAAATGGACGCCCAAGAATGATTGGGATTTCACCGTCCACTTCACAATCCGAATAAAGAAATCCATGAGGAAGATGAATTTATCCACTTTTACTAACACATCTTCAACTATACCTCGTGGATATGTAATCGATCTATCCGCTAATCAGAACCGATATTTGTTGGGCATGGAGCTTCAAGTCCAAATCGGCTATATGAGCGGATAATGGCATTAGATTTATCTTTCGCCCCCAAATCACATAAGCTAAATCCGGCGATTTTCAATCTCGCACGAAATATAAAAGCTACCTGGATCCTTGAGCTTCGGCGATAATTTATTCTGAATGATAGCACTGCATTCCTCCGTCAATGCTACTGTTTCAAATTCACCCAATTTCCTCTTCTTCGACAAAACCTCCTTCATAAACTTCGCGTAACTCGCCATTTGTTCCAAGGCTTCGGCGAAGGGGATATTGATATGCAATTTCTTGAAGATATCCAAAAATCGTTAGAACTGCTTATCTAACTTGGATTTCTGAAATCTCTGCGGATACGGTATGAGGGGCATTGTGCTGGTTGGTTCCGAATTTTTCTGCTGTAAGGTCTCATCTTGACACTTTTTGGTCTCCACCACTTCCTCAGTTTCAATTGATGCCTTGTCCTCCTTTTCCCTATTCGTGACTGACTCTTGTAGTTCTTTTCCACTTCGTAGAGTTATCACCTTACAATGCTCATCTCTGCCCGGGTTTTTCTCGGTGTCGCTCGGAAGTGTTCCAAGTGGTCGGTTATTTAATGCATGTGCCATTTGTCCCATTTGATTTTCCAGGTTTTTGATTGATGCATGCTGACTTTGTATACTTAGCTCCATTTGATTAAATCTTTTATCACTCTCCTCACTCCTCTTCTCAGTTGCTTTAACAAATCTTTCCAAGGCTTCTTCCCAACTTGTTTTCCATACGAGGTTGTTTGTATGCGGTTTTGGAACCTGGATTGTTTTTGTGGTCTTGGTGCTTGTTCATGACTTGGTTATTACTCCATGAGAACCAGGATGATTTTTCCACCGGATTTTATGTATTTTGATTTGGATAAATTTGAGTAGATCGACTATAACTTCCACACATCTTGTCTTTACTTGACATTTATGGTACATTGATCCGTAGTATGACCCCCAGCACATATTTCACAAACCATCGCTACCTGCTAAGTGGATTGTGGACGCAATAATTCTATCTGCTTAGCCATTGCGGTCATTTGCACTTGTAATGATGTTATCGCATCCACATCATACTTTCCCGCTATTTTCGGAGGATTAGTCCTTGTCATGGGCCACTGATAGTTGTTGGTGGCCATCGTTTCTAACAACTGATATGCCTCGTCTAAATTTTTAGACATAATCGCTCCTCCTGCTGCTGCATCAATACTTGCCCTCGTGGATGCTTGTAAACCATCACAAAAAATCCCCAATTGCATCCACTATGGAATTCCATGGTGTGGGCACTTGCGGAGCATATCCTTAAATCTTTCCCATGCCTCATACAACGATTTTGAATCAAACTGTGCGAAGGTATGAATATCATTCCGTAGTTTTGCTGACTTAGCTGGTGGGAAAAACTTAGCTAGGAATTTTTGAGCTAAGTCGTCCCAAGTGAGGATTGAGTCCGAAGGCTGAGAGTGTAACCAACTTCGTGCTTTATCTTTCAAGGTAAATGGGAACATTCTCAACCTTATAGCATCTTCTGACACGTTGTTGAATTTGAAGGTGTCACAAACTTCCAAGAAACTTAAGATGTGCTCATTCGGATCATCTAATGAATTACCTCCAAACTGATATTGATTCTGAAGCATTTGAAAGGTTGCAGGTTTGATCTCAAAGGTGTTAGCATTGATTGCCGGTCTCCTAATGCTCGACTGTATATCCGTGACATTCGGCATGGCATAGTCCCGAAGTGGTTTCTGATCGTTCCCTGCCATGTTCACTGGAATTTCTTGTTCCTCCAGTCTTTCTTCCTCGGGTGATACCGCACTAGTCGATTGCCCTTTCCGGAAATTCCTTTCAATCTCGTCTGTATAAGGAAAAAGTTCCCTTCTTGACCTTGATCTAGTGTGCATACACTTGCAAAGAATTCCTGCGAAAACAAGAAGGAAAATAAGTAACGTTTAAATTAAGACCAAATTGATTATAACTAATATGGAATTAATATTAACAAAGAAGTCCCCGGCAGCGGCCCCAAAAACTTGTTGGTTGATTTCACAATCAAAACAAACGTGCAAGTATACACGATCAACAAGTAATATAGTGATAAATTAGAGTGTCGATCCCTCAGAGAATTCCAATTAATAAACTCCAACTACTAGTACTGTATCAATTCAATTTTATTTAAACAACCAAAAATTGTGATTTTTAAATATAAAGAAACTAATTTTAATAAAGCAAGAAATTATTCTAAAAGAAAACAAAGAACAAATTAAGAATTATTTGAATGCAGATAAATGACAATTAAGACTCCAATTTCCCTAATTATAATTTTTAAATCAATTATCCAATTATCCCAATTATTATATCTACTGAATTGTTAACAGGAATTCTCAAATGCCAAAAGCCCTCTCTCGAGTGATCAATTGCCTTCTATTTAACCCAGATTAATTTTTACTATATCTTTATGCAAAACAATTGAATTAAACTCGTTACAAACCCAATTCCTTTTATGTTACATGCGGCAAATAGATATTCTCATTCTATTCACAAACATAATTATTCACTGTGCAAATAACTAAGTCACATGTCACCGCTTGATTCTAACTCTAGAATTCTCTCTCGATTCCTTCTAAAGTAACACGGTAATTATTGGCCAGATAATTAATCAATGAATACAAGGCATGATGAACAATTCACTTCAACATAAATAATTGGAATAAATTAAATAATCAATCCATAACCATAAAAGGTTCCATTGGAATCTTAATAAAAGGATTTAGTTCATGACGAAAATAAAAACCACAAATAATTGATAAATCATCCTTAATGAATTAAACAATTTAAAAGAATAAAGAAGAAGAAGAACTCCAAGTTTCAAGCCTTCAGATCTGCTCTTCCTCCTCGGTTGATCTCCAATTGTCTAGCCTTTTTCTCTTTCATTCAATAAAAAGAATCAATTTATATTTACTTGCCCAATTCCACAAATCCTAATCCAAATAGACTTCCCATAAACTCCTAAAACAAAGTCAATAGTCAAAGTAATGTCCACGCCTTTTCCACGCTGGCATGTCCACGTCGAGCAAATGAGGCTCAACGCCTTGCCGCTTATTGATATAGTCATTTCAGTAGCCCGTATTTGGTCTTCTGAAAAATTACAACTTTGCCATTTGTTAGCTTAAATCCCCAATTTGTCCCCTCAGCTCCCGAATCTGCAATACAACACATAAACACAGTAAAAATATTCCTAAATGACTCGAAAATACAATAATTTAAACCCAAGTATATCCGATTTATGGGTATATTACCCAATCATCAAATACCCCCAAACATAAATTGTTGCATGTCCTCAAGCAACAAACACAAAACAATACTAACAATATGAAATCGACAACTCATGCAAATGCAACTAACTAAATGAACGTAATTCCAGCCATCCAATAGCTCACGTATATCCATAGGCCTCAGAAAAATCACAAAAACATGCCAATACATCATGTGAACACAGATCATCATGCTAATCAGATATAAATTCTTAGATAGCTTAAAACTAAAATTGTTCTCAATCGTTGGATTACTAAAAAGGGGATTAGTAAATTCGGATAGATTGGTGTATATAATGCTTTCTCATAAGATGAGGATGATTGATCTCATGATCATTTATGTGGAGACACTAAAGAAAGTATGTAGATACTTATTAGATAATAAGTTCATTGAACGTGGCTCGCTAAAAAAACATAAATGGAGTTTTACTTGTCTGTCAAGTGATAGTAGTACAAGTGATCCTTAGACTTGAGATCATCATATTATCTTGTGTATGATAAGTTATACTTTGATATGTCCCTTAAGACCCTTATGGTATATCAAAGGGTGTGCTTGGGTATAATAAGTTGTACATGGAGATAATTAATGATTAATAAAGAATCTACCGCTTCTAGTAAAAGGAGTGAATGTCCTATGTGATTCGATAAATGACAACCCAGTAATTCTTGTCCAAGGTGGAATGAAATTAGGAAGGAGTTTCTAATTTACATTATTTAGAGTTGTGCATTTGAAAATCAAAATACATATAATTAAATAAAATAAGACTTGACATTAATTTCATGTCTTATATTTAATTGGCATATTATATGGTGGAAAGATTGAATTTTATGGTAACTATTTACTCAAAAGTTTTTTCTATCTACCTTCTCAACCATAGTTGCAATAAGTGTATAAATATGAAAGAGTGAGCAAACAAAGCTCACTTGAAATAAGAATAAACAACTTTACAACATTTGCCAAATAATAGGCTCAATAGAATTGAATTATATGTTCTATTAACATTACAACATTTGCCAAATCATAGACTCAATAAAACTGAATGATATGTTCTATTAACATTACAACATTTACTACTGAGGGTCAAATGACCATGAACCATGTCCACAGTTATAAGTAATCTTTCAACTTTAACTTTAACAGTCATATGACTATAAGGACTTCACGTACTTAGGGGGATCAATCCTTCGTACAATGTATTGTGCACAACCATTTCAACGCTAAGCGTAAACCCCTAAACATAGGGTTGTTCATCTCAGTATTTAGAGTACAAGTTCGCACCAAAGAAAGTTTGGTTTGGATAAGCTTTCAAGGGTAATTGAAGTTTAATGAACATCAACTAGGGGACTAGTTCAATCAACAATGTTTGATAACACAATAGTTATTTAATAACAACATAACTTAGAACATTTGAGAATCATAGATGAACTGATTCTACATATCAAACTCATGCTTGAAATAACTATATAGCATAAGCATTCAATAAATTGAATAAAATGGTTAACCTTTGCTTGAACAGTAAAATAAGCTAAGGTTCGAGTCTTATAACATTAGAAATGAAATTCCTGAACGTACATTTAACTGATAGCAAGCTGGAAACTAAAAACTTGCCCAACAAGGTATTAACTCATGCTAAGAATTAAAACAGTTCAATAATAGAGACGAGAGTTCAAAACTACGTTCATTATATAATAATAGAACTTAAGAAACTTGTTTAACTGTAAACAAGTTAGAATGAATCAATCAATAAGAATTTTCAATAACATTAGAGTTAGAGTTTGCTCGAATGAATTTTAAGAATAATTGATTTATTCAACAACAGTTAAGATAAGAAGCTTGCTCAATCAAAAGCATGAAGTTATACAATATAATAATAGAACTAACTCAACGAAAGTGTAGAGTTAGAAAACTTGCCTCGAGCGTAAGCTAAAATATTAAAACTCATGTTCACCTATACACAGTATTAAAACCACAACATCTATTAAACATACTAATATTCACTTTTCAATATAAAACGCATTACTAGCTAAACTTGTTATGTTAGCACAAGTCTTATGCTACCATTTACATTTCAAAATTCCCAAGTGTTAATCATCACAACACTTAACTAACGTTCATTGTATAAACTAAGTTATCACATAACACGTTCTCGATATACTAATTATTTTTGCAACCTTAAACTTACTAACCACAATTCACTATGTTATGTTAACCTTAACATTACACATTTAACATGCTAACACAATTTCAGACCATGTTATGACGTTTTCCCAAATCTGCAAGTCGTAATCAGAATCCTGAGTACGACGTAATGCAATTTTGCATAAAGAAAAGCTTGGGGCCGCCAAGCAATTGCTTTTTGTTTTCTGCTTTAACGGCAAGCAATTGTTCATGGCAAGTGTTCAGATAGACGCAGACACGGCATGAACAGTAGCCGTTTTTAGCCCAACAAACACAAATTTCACCCAATAGACAGTAATACTAACACTTAAAATAAATATACAACTATCATAAACATGATTGCTCACATTTACAACCAATTAGAACAATTTAACACCAACTAAAACTATTTTAATTTCTCAAAATTCATGTTTTCATACAAAAAACTCAATTTTTGATATTCATTCTAAAAATCATCACCGTGAATTCATTAGTTGGCCAAATCTCCTCATTCAAATTACGTTATGCTCGTATCTCAATGAACTAACATATACAAGCTTCAATTTATAATTTCACACACTAATTGGCCACTAAAATTGATACTTACATAGCTATATATGAAAACATATATATACTGACAAATTTTCTTCCTATTAACTGTAATTAGCATACGAATTCTGGTTTAGCCATAAACTCTAGTATTATAAATTACATATAAATTGCAACAACTCAATTTCTACAACAAGCCAAGAGAATTTGGATTCACAGAGTATATAGAATTTTGCCGTCAAACACATATACATGCTTATACTATAGAGATCATGGAACATACCTTTAATTCGCTTGCACACCCTGCAACTGCAGACAATTTTCACTCTTAACCTTTCACAATTCTCTCTGTAATTCTCTGAACTCTCAAACTCCTCTCTTCTCTAAACTTTAGCAAATAGAATGCGTAATGATATAATAAAAAACTGACATAGGCTTAATACTCATAATAAATAACATTAGTTATTAGGATAAACGTATAAAACATAAATATATTATATTTATTATTTTATTTATTTTATTTAATTTCAAAAACTAGAAATCTCAAAAGCCATAAGGCTTGTTTGCAAAAACCCTTTAAATATTAAAGAATTAATATATTAAGCATTGTTTGGAAAAAACTAAATTAAACTACTTTAATTTATTTTAATAACTCCTTATAATATAGTTATTTGTCACACTATATTTAATCAAGCTTTCATATTTATTTTAATTAATTCAAATCATAATTAATTAAATAAATCCTTTAATCACAAAACACAATACAAATAATTAATCATTAAATTGAAATATCAATATAATAATAATTTCCTTAATTCATCAATTATTTATTTAACAAATAATTCTCCAAATAAAATTAAATCAATTAAACAAATATTTATTCAACGATAAACATATCCATTAAATATTTATATAATTCAATAAATATTTAATATTACAATTAAAATTCTAGAATGTTACAAATATGGAGAACCTAAATGGTCACACACCATAAAAGGAAAAATATTTATTTAAGAAGTAAATGACATAAAATAATAAGTTAAGTGTATTTAATTTAATCTATGGTGATAAAATAAATTAAATAGGTTAATATTTATTATTTAATATTTTAGAAATATTAAATATAGAATAACATGAGTCTTATTATTATTATTATTACTATTATTACTATTAAGTTAATTCCTAAATTAGTTTGGGAATTAAGTAATAAAAGTGCTCTCATTTATTCCTAATATGATTAGGAGCATAAATAATTAAATGAGTTTAATTAATTAAAAAAAACTTTATTCCTAAATGGTTTAGGAGGGCTGCCTACATCTATAAATAAGAAAGTCTTATTATGGATTAGGGTTACAACACACTTTATTCCAAGAGTTGGGAGAGTACACATATTCTATAGAGATAGAATTAGGGTTTTGCCACACACTCATCTTCTTGAGTAACTGTTCTTCCTTGGTGGATTACCTCTAGAGGTCAAATGCTTGGGTGACTAACGTTAATCAAAGGAATGAATCTGACCTAGCAAATTCGATGACAGCACAATGGACTAGGAGTTGAACTTGTACCTGAGGAAACTTGATTCTACAAGGGTATGAATCTGATTCTCCTTTTTTTGTTTAGATTTATAATTAAGCACAAAGCATGATCATAGTGATGGCTTGTATGAAAAAAATTAAAAAAAACTCGTTTTATCACGCTTCATCTACGTTTATGTGATTAGATTACATGATCACGCTATATACAAACCTAACATACTTACCATAGTAATTTTAGATTTAGGAGTATGAAAGAAAATAATATCCCTTACCTCAATTAACAAGTGATTGGATGCTGCTTTCTATGAAGTTTATCAACCTAAATATATTTATAATTTAATTAGTAACTATCACATATGATGTATACTAACTCATATATTATGAAATTATCAAAAGTACAAACTATATAGTATAAATTTGTGTAGTGTATAGAATAAGTTTCAAAATAATATTTTAATATAAAATCTTCTAAAGGAAGTTTTTCAAAATAACTCTTTTAAAGGAAGAATTGTAAACATCGTGTGATGTGCGTGGGTATTTGACCAACTTTTATAAAAAGACTTACTTTTACAATACGTGTACTCTTACTGATCTTCACAAATACTCAAGATATGCTAACACGCTTAGAGAGAACTTACACTAATAAATTTTTAGAGAGTAGAAGGAAGTATAAGCACAGAAATTATAAATTTCCTTATGTATTAACCCCTCCTATTTATAGCCAAAAACCTACCACGCTTTATAAATATGTTATTCATCAATTTTTCCATTATCATTATTTATTCAAAAAGATTAATCCACTATCAAAAAGATTATTACATTATCATTATTTATTCAAAAATATTAATTTACTATCAAAAAATTATTTCATTATCATTATTTATTCAAAAAGATTAATCCATTATCAAAAAGATTATTACATTATCATTATTTATTCAAAAGATGAATCTATTATCAAAAATATTATTCCATTATCATTATTTTTAATTATATTATCCGTCTTCTACATTATTGATTTAATATATTAATATCACGGATATTATTGTTCTTCAAATAATGAGTCTACCTAACTACATAATACCCATGACTTCCATTTACGTAACTTTTCAGTACTACCCTTGCTACGATGTCAATTATTGGTTGAATAATATGAGATGCTGTGACAATTATCGTTGTAAGACCCCAACTTTTTATGAATAAAGATTTAATTTCTCTAATTATTATTTTGAATAATAAGGTGTTGATTTGATATAATACTTTAGTTATGGGTGCAATGTGCAAATTTTGCAAAGTAAGCAAGTTGTTATAAAATATTAGTTTGGTCGGAGAATATTCTTTTTGTCGGGAAATATTCAGTCTGACAAATGTAAATCATTGGTAGACCATATAATCGGAATAAGCGTCGAATATAGAAAGTTTACGAAATAACCTTTTATAAAAAAAAAAAATAACGGCAAAACTTTTACCGTTAATTTGTTGAAATACCCGGTGATAAAAGTAAATGAATACGTCTGGTTGGTATAAAGCACGCAGTATACACAAGATATCTTTGATTATTGATTCTTATGTAAGAAGTCACTCAGTTTCATTCAATAATTACCACAGTAGTTGTTGCATAGTATCTCATATTATTGATTCAATTATTGTCACAGTATCATCTGCACAATATTTTATATTATCAAATCAATAATTGACACGACACAGTTATCCACATTAGTATTTGCATTATTGACAATGTCTAGAAAGTTCTGTCGAGGAAAGGGGTTTGGTTATTTAATTGCGCGCCAGTAAGGAGAAATCCTTATCGAAAAATTCTCTATTTCCTGGGAATGATTTGGTTGTTAATATTGTGAGCTTATAATATAAATTGTGAATAATTATTATGTGGTGGATATTGGTTAAATTTTAATATAAACGAAGGAGTTTAGCATGAAATATTTTTTAAAAGTTTGGCATATTTTTCTATGGAATAACAACTATCTTCTCTGATAAAATATTCATTCAAGTATATTATTATAATATATTATGATTTTTTAAATAATAATATTATAATATATATATATATATATATATATGTGTGTGTGTGTGTGTGATAAAAAGGGACGAAAGTGAGCAAAATCATTTGAATGTTTTGTTTTTTGTTTTCTAAGAGTGGTTGGTGGAGAATTCTTCCTGCAAGTCATATTCCAAAAGGTGGACCCTCACCTATAAGGAAAAATGAGAAGTTAGGCAGAGAATATGTGAGTTAGGCATGAAAAGTTTGGCAGAGTTAGGCATACTTATTTAATTTTTCTCCCTCTATTGCTCTATAAAAGGAGGGCAACCTCCTTCCTAAACACACCAAAAATATCAAGCTTTCCTACTATAATATTGTGAGTATTTCTTTTGAGTATAAGAATACTTTGAGTGTGGTTTTTGTGCAAGATTTTCTCAAGATAATATCCAATATTTTAGTCAAATCTAGTTTCTACTAAGGTAAAGGATATTGTTTTATTTCAATACTCGTAAGAAATATTATTTTCTTTCATACTCCATATTATGTAAGTGATATTATTTCATTTCATATTCCTAAATTTAAACTTACTATGGTAAGTATTGCTTCTATAATTTCTGAAATGATTAAAAATTCCCTAATTTTTGCGCTTCATCTAATATCATTTCACTGGAATATTGGTCTGAACTTTCTTATTAAATTTTAATCTTTTCATGTCTGGGTACTATTCATGGGAACTATTCATATGGTACTATTTATATGACACTATTCACAAGTACTATTCACAATAGAAATTAATTCTCTTTTCTGTCCAAATTATTTTTGATACATGAATATCATTCTTGAATTTTACTTCACAAATAGTTATCATGTTGACAATTTAGAAATTTTTGAACTCTAGATAAATCGAATTATAAATATCTAATATTTATCCTTGATCTCACTTGATTGATTCTTTATATAATTATCATCATCCTCATGCTTATATTGTATTGGAAGTCATCTTTGGCCTGTAGTGCAAAGATGGACTGTTGATTGGTATGATTATGACCAAGAATTGTGTATTGGTATAATCATAACCTTTAATGTTACAGATAAAGGTTTGTGGTGAAAGACCTCTTTGGCCCACAATGCATAGATAGACAGGTGTTTGGCATTATCATGATCACTAGTGATACAAACGATTATCTTTGGCACGTAGCGCATAGATAATTCGTTGATTGGAAATATTTATTGATTGGTGTTATTAGGATAAAATGTTGATGATGGACTTTTAAATCATAGAAGATAGTAGACATCATGCTCTACTTGACTCTTCTAATGGATTGTTATTTTCGCTGTAATTGTTGTTCTACAACTTTTTGTCTATTGTATTCTATTAGATTTTTTCTTATTGAGGAATAAGGATAATTTGTTCTACATTATCTTAGTCATAATATTCTTTATTGGGCTAGTTTCCTTTTGGTTCCATTGTTCTTCTCATGAGGCGAGAATGTTGCTGAGACTAGTCGGGGAGTGGAGTAATGGTCCAAGATGGTTATTTTAGTAATCCTCACTATTTTGTAAAATAGTGTGACGATATTTGTAATGAGAATTTTATTTGAGTTTGCATATTGTCTACGAGACGATATTTCTATTAAAACTCATAGCGTATATTTTGTCGTATTTTACACGACAATTGATAGTTGTATAAATGAAGTTGTACTTGATTTCTATACCATATATTTGGCGACACAAAATGGGTTGTGTGGACCTATTGTGGGGGCGTCACAGTTGGTATTAGAGCTTAGGGATATGATCTCTGGTGGATATCTGAGATTAGAACTAGGAGGGGAGAGACGAGTAAAACATTCGATAGTGTGTCTTACTTAAGCTTATTTGTTATTTAATTGGTCGATCAGAATATAGGGATAATAGGTTGCATGTTAATCTCTTTAATTAACCCTTGTTTTGTGGCAATATTTGAGAATGATATCTGAAAATTTTGAGATAAGCAATGGAGCACATGAGACCGTTGAGACACCACCAATCAATGATCAGGATAATATGCATCGGAAGGCAATAATCATGTAAACAACAACACCGACCAAATGATGAAAGATGGGATGTTTAGGAGCTTTCTACAATTCATGCAACACCAAATGAGAGAAACTACTGTTCAAAATGTAGGCAAAAATAATTGCAACCCACGGCTGGTCACTGCTACGCAATTCAAGGTGTTGGGACCGTCGGAGATTTTGGGAAAGCTAGAGCCACTTAAGGCAGAGGCATGGATTAAGTAGATTACCAAGATATTTGATGTCTTGGGATGCACTGAAGAGAAAAAGGTTCCCTTTGCCACCTTTATGTTGTGCGGAGAGGAAGATTACTGGTGGGAATCTATAAAACGTACTCATCTGTCCGCACTTAAGATGTTTTGGGAGAAGTTCCAAGAATTTTTCAACGACATGTAATTTCCTGAAAGTATTCGTCACATGAAGGAGGTGGAATTCATCAAACTGGAACAAAACAATATAATTGTATTGCAATACGAGGCCAAATTTGCAGAGTTATCCCGGTTTGCATTCCATTTGGTGGATAATGAGAAGAGAATGACACGAATGTTTCTAAGAGGTTTAAAACCTGAAATTCATCAATACCTCATTTCTCATAAACTTTGCTTGTATTCAGATGTTGTGAATAGGGCTCAGTTACTAGAGCGAGATAATGAGATAGTTCAACCAAAATACTGCAATCGATAGCACGATAATAGTCATACCAGTGGCAACATTCATCGAAGCAGTGATAACCAACATGGAGGAAATCATCATGCCAGAAATGGTAACCTCTTCGGTGGTAATCCTAGCCAAGATAATAGAAGAAATGAGTCAAGTGAAAATTTCAAAAAGAGAATATTCAACAATGACGGAAAGACATCGGCAGCAGCACCAGTAACAATTTCTAGGGGAGGAGAACGACCGCCAGTTAGATGTTACAGATGCGGAGAGGAGGGACACATAAGTCCAAACTGTTCACAACCTTCCAAGGTGTGTTTCAATTGTGGAAAGGACAGTCACATATCCCAATTTAATCCTATAGCGAAGTCAAGTCCAGCTGGGATGGTGGCACCAAAGGCGGCTACGGACAAAATAAAGTCGGTGGTTCAAGGGAGAGCGTTTGTCGTGACTTCCCAAAAGATGAGGAACTCAAACGAAGTTATCACGGGTAAGCTAATCAAAAACTCTTGCGAAATCTATACCTTATTAGATGTCGGTTCTACCCATAATTTTATTTCACCTGTTTGTGCTCAACGTTTAAACTTGACCCCTGAGAAATTAGATTTTGACTTATCTGTTGAAACTCTGTTAGGAGAAACCTTCATTACATCCAATGTTTATAAATCTTGCTTGATTTAAATTGGCACCTTCACATTACATGTTGATCTCATCTCTTTGAAAATACTTGCATTTGATGTGATTTTAGGGATTGATTGCTTAACTACTCATCATGCTAAAATTAATTATTTTTGTAAGGTCGTTCGTTTTCATATTCCTAACCAACCTGTTATGCGAATTCAAGCAACCAAACCACTAAAGTCAATAACTGTCATATCAAGCCATAAAGCCATTCGTTTACTGAAAAACGGATGTCAAGCTTTCTTAGCCCATGTCATGGATTTAAACAAAAATACGTCAAATTTGAATGATATTTTTGTTGTTAATGAATTTCCTGACGTATTTCCTGAAAAACTTATTGGCCTACCCCCAGAGCGTGAAATCGAATTTTGTATTGGCCTTGAACCCGGTACAAAACTCATTTCTAAAACCCCATATCGAATGGCTCCTATTGAACTTCAGGAGTTAAAAAACTAACTACAAGAACTGTTAGACATTGGTTTCATTCGTCCTAGTACATCTCCTTGGGGTGCTCCTATTTTATTCGTAAAGAAGAAAGATGAGAGTATGCGACTTTGCATTGACTATCGAGAGTTGAACCATGTCACCATCAAAAATAGGTACCTGTTACCTCGCATTGATGACCTGTTTGACCAGTTGCAAGGTGCTAAATACTTCTCAAAGATCGATCTTCATTCTATATATCATCAGTTAAAGATTAAAACTAATTACATTCCAAAGACTGCTTTTAGAACTCGGTACGGGCATTACGAATTCCTAGTCATGTCTTTTGGATTGACTAATACTCCTGCTGTCTTTATGGATATGCTGAACATAGTATTCAAGGAATATTTGGATCAATTTTTGGTTGTCTTTATTGATTACATCATCATCTATTCCAAAAGCCGTGAAGATCATGAGCAACACTTGAGGCCGATACTCTAAAAGCTTCGTGAAATCAAGTTATACGTCAAGTTGAAGAAATGTGAGTTCTGTCTTGAGGAAGTAGCATTCATTGGGCACGTGTTATCGAAGTATAGAATATCATTTGACCCGGAAAAGATTGAAGCAATGCAAAGTTGGGAGCAACCTAAGTCAGTAACCGAAGTACGTAGCTTTCTAGGCTTAGCTGGTTATTATCAGAGATTCGAGGAAGGATTTTCTCGAATCGCTACTCCATTAACTTAGCTGACTCAAAAGATACAAAGTTCAGATGGAGCAAAGAATGTGAGAAGAGCTTCCAATAACTCAAGAGGAGACTCATTTCAACACCTATTCTGACAATATCATCAGGTTCAAAGGGATTTGTCATCTACAGTGATGCTTTAAATAAAGGTTTAGGATATTTTCTCATGCAACATAGGAAAGTCATAGCCTATGCCTCACGACAACTCAAAGAATATGAGAGGAATTATCCTACTCATGATCTAGAGTTGGCAGCAATCATTTTTGGGCTAAAGATCTGGAGGCACTACCTGTATGGGGAGAAAGTGGAGATCTATACAGATCATAAAAGCCTCAAATATTTCTTCACCCAAAACAAACTCAACATGCGGTAACAAAAATGGCTCGAGCTTCTGAAAGATTGCGACCATACAATTCAGTATCATCCTAGAAAAGCGAACGTGGTAGCTGACGCGTTGAGTAGAAGATCTTATGCAGGTACGAGTGCAATGTTGTTAACACAAAGACCCATTTTTATGACTTCCAAAGGATGGAGATAGAGTTAAAGACTCCAAGTACCCACGTGATGATGTCAAATATACGAGTAGAACCGACTTTAATTGATAAAGTAAAAGATGCTCAAGCTACAGACCAGAAACTGATGCGTATGAAGAAGAAAGTACAAGAAGGTGCTATTCCATGAGCAAGAATTGACGAGAAGGAATACTTTGAGTCAAATCCAGACTTTGTGTTCCTAACGACTCTGATTTAAAGTACAAAATCATGATGGAGGCACACAACACACCGTTTGCAATCCATCATGGAAGTACCAAAATATATCGTGATCTTCGACATACATTTTGGTGGACCAATATGAAAAGAGAGATCGCGGAGTTTATCTCAAGTTGTTTAACTTGTCAACATGTAAAGGCGGAGCATCAAGTACCAAAAGGTTCATTGCAACCACTCAAAATTCTAGAATGGAAGTGGGAGAACATTAACATGGATTTCATTATCGGTCTTCCCAAGGTTTCTCAAGGCATAGATGCAATTTGGGTCATTGTCGATAGATTAACCAAGTCTGCTCATTTCTTATCTATACAAGAAACTTATTCACTTGAACGTCTTTCTCGTATGTATATAAATGAGATTGTGAGATTGCATGGTATGCCAGTATCCATAGTTTCTGATCGAGACCCAAGATTTACTTCACGTTTTTGGGTCAGCTTACAGAAAGCTATGGGCACTGATTTACGATTCAGTTCTGCATATCATCCTCAGACGGATGGGTAGTCAGAAAGGACTATTCAAACTCTTGAAGATCTATTGAGATTATGCGTTCTAGACTTCAAAGGAAGTTGGGACAAATATTTACCATTGGTGGAATTCTCCTACAACAACAGTTATCAAGCAATTATAGGCATGACTCCATTCTAGGCGTTGTATGGACGAAAGTGTCGTTCTCCAGTATGATGGGACGAGGTGGGTGAAGTAACGTTGTTAGGACCATAAATGGTATGTATGACTATGAAAAAGATTCAAATGATCCGGCAACGTATACAAACCTCACAAGATCGACAAAAGAGTTATGTTGATCTTTATCGAAGGGACATGGAATTCAATGTTGGAGATCATGTATTGTTATGTGTTGCTCTATGGAAAAGAGTTACGAGATTCAAAAAGAGAGGAAAGCTCAACCCTCGATTCATTGGTCCATTTGAAATCCTCGATCGAGTAGGAACTGTGGCATATAGACTCGCCTTACCGCCAAGTATGTCTCGTGTTCATAACATTTTCCACATATCCATGCTACGTAAATATGTGAAAGACCCGATGTGACGCTCCCAAAATAGGTATACATCACCCATCCTAAGTCGCCAAATACATGGTACAGAACTTAAATATAAACTTCATTTATACAATACGACAAAACGTAGCTGAGAGTTTTAACATGGATATTGTCTCGTAGACAGTATCCAAACTCAAATAAATTCTTCATTATAATTATTATCACACTATTTTATAAAATAGTTAGGACTACTACAGCCACCATCTCGGACCGTCACTCCATTCTCTGACTAGTCCTGGCTACGTTCTCATTTCCAAAAGAGAACAATGAAAGCAAAAGGGTGAGCTCAACTAGCCCAGTAAGAAATATTATGACTAATGTAGACACTCGAAATTTTCTTCTACTGTTACTAACATTGCAGGAGGACAGATTCGTCTTTTAAGAGGGAACCCTGAAAGACAATCCAAATCCATATCGGATACTACCGGGAGTTCATCATCAAACCCCGGATCGCAATCTGGGAGTAACCAAATCCAACCCCGGAGATAGCCCCGGGAAATTATGTTCCAACCCTGGAGATAATCCCGGGAAAGTCAGTTTCAACCTCGGAGATGACCCCGAAGGATCAAGATCAAAGCCTAGAGATAGCCCCAGGAGGTCAAGCCAACCTCAAAGATAACCCTGAGAAACGACTGCTACAACTTCCGATTTTGCCAATTCAACTTCACTTCAAATCAAATACACTCATGTCAACTCAAAATGCTTCAAAGGAAGTCCCACAAGAACCATATCTTAACTTCCGAGCGCAGAATACGTAAAACGACTCAACGGACTGCCTGACAAAAACCCAGGAATGCCATTTTAGTCATGGACCCATCTTCCTGGAATCAAAAAGGTCAAATCATATATCATAGTGTAGCTCTTAGAAAGAGCTTTCTGGAATGATATGGCACGCTTCCATCGGACTCCCAGATTGAAAGTTATGAGCGGCCGAAGCGAGCAATACAGACGCATTTCGACACGCGGCGGGACCCACACACGCCGGGGCACCGGGACGACCTCTGGTACACCTGCGACCCAGCAGCAGGTACACCTACGGTTCCAACCTCTATAAATAGAGGGCTTGGGGTGGCCATTTTGCAAGAAAAAAAGACGGGGAAACCCTACATAATTCGCTCTGCACTCACCCCTACAGTGTATTTTCCCACTTTTAAACACATGTGAGCTCATATATAGCCTCTTTTGTACCCACAAAAGCCAGTGTTTACCCACTCTAAAGATATAGAAGCCTTTTTTAGCAGTCAGTTGTAAGCCTTCTCACACACTTTAGAGTCTTTCTCTTCATCTCTGCACACACCCTTCTACACGTTGAGAGTCGTGTTGCTTGCTTTTGCCTGAGACTTGATTCAGTGGTTTCATTCCAAATCTGTATATATATATATATTATATATATATATATATATATATATATATATATATTTATATATATTGACTAACATTATCGAGTTATGCCTCGATTGAGCCTAGACTTGATGCAGGCGTTTTCACGCTTTTATATATATATATATATATATATCAACTGTGTGTCGGACTTTGTTCGATAAGCCTGAACTTGATGCAGTGCGTTTACTCTCTTTTATATATATATGAATTGTGGTGGGACTCATTCGATGAGCACTGGATTTTATATCCAATGCGTTTATTCACTTTTTATATATATATATATATATATATATATATATATATATATATACTTATATATATGAATCGTGGTGAACTCATTCGATGAGCACGATTTTATATTTAGTATGCGTTTATTGCTTTTTATATATATATATATATATATATATATATATATATATATATATATATATATATATATATACATACATATTTTGTCCCCACAGACTTTACTTGTGGTGGTTGATCGCTTTTCTGACTTTTTTTTTTACATTTCGTCTGCTGGAGTTTACTTGTGGCGATTGGACCGTATTCTGACTTTATTTATATTTCGTCTGCTCAAGTTTCTCCGTGGTAGTTGATAGCTTTTAATGGCTTTATTTACATTTCTAATCCCCCATGGAGGTGCTTCGTGGTTGGTGATCCTGTCTGTATATATATATTTACAACTTTTATATATATACCTGCTTACTACTTTCATATAAACTGCAGTATTTTGTGAGCCTAGGAATCATGTGATCATAGATTCATCCTATTGAATCTAGATTCGGTTCCCGTGATGGACATTTTCATTTATGGCGACTTTGTAAATTATTACGTGATGTCCGAATTTCCTCGAGATGGTTTCCATACCCACGAGGAAGTCGGCATTATTTTTGTATATTATTTTCGTACAGATGCCTCGCATCCGTCAACTAAAAATCAATTCAGCCGCTCACTTAATAAAAATGGGAGTGTAAAAGGACTCAATTCCTATTAAGCATTAGGGTTTGAAAAAACCTCTTTTATAAAACATCATTGCCATATCTTGCTAAAAACTGAATTTTTACATAAATTCAAACCCTGTGTATATAGGTTCGAATGAGGCCTCGCACAACTCCATATATAACAAAGACATTGACCCACACACACACACACTTAGATAATAGTTTCTTGAAAATAGGCGGTCACCGTGGTAACACGGATGTCGGGGGGTGCCTAACATCTTCCCCCCGCATAACCAAGTCCCCGGACCCTTAACGAATCTCGATTTCATTGACCCGTATATCAGTGTCACATCACTTGGTTAATGTACAAACCTTTTCTCGGTTGTGTTGGTACAACCATTTAAAAAACCAATTGGCGACTCTTAACAATCCATCGTCGACATTATACATGTCGGACCTTTTTCACTTGTTTTTTCAAACAAATCTCACCTAAAATGAGAACACCAAGGAACAAGTAATGGAAAGGGACACCCAAAAATCCCGACGCGACAACTAAGATAATGCAAAATAAATTATTGTTATCCTTCAAGAGTGTTAAACTCATAGAATACAGCGGAACAAGCAATCCATTAGAAGAGTCAAGTAAAGCATGATATCTACTATCTTCTATGATTTAAAAAGTTTGTCATCAATTTTATCGCTAAGACTCAGCTCAATAAATAATCCACATAACTGAATTATAGATACACTACGAGCTAAGGATATTCATTAGTATCACATCCACGAATTATCCATGCACTACGGGCCAAGGATAATCGTGTTATCACCAATAGTCATGATCATGTCAACAACTGTTCATCAACGCACTACGGCAATGAGGACTTTTATCACATCATTTGTAACATTACAGGTCATGATTATACCGAATGATCCCTGGTCATAATTATACCAATCTGTTAGTTCCTAGTAGGCACAAGTTATCTAGAAGGGGGGTTGAATAGATATTTGAAAATCTTTCCTTTTTAAACTTGTTCTTAGATAATGATTAAAACTTAGTGGAATTAGTATTTGTTTTAATCTTCTTTACCAAGCAATGGAGTTATGAGCTAGTAAGGCAGTTATAGCAGATATAGCAGATATAGCATGAATATAAACGACACAGTTGTTTTTAAGTGGTTCAGAGCACTCAAAGCTCCTAGTCCACTCTTCTACTCAACGAGTAAGATATCCACTAAGGATGTCTTTTACAATCTTCTGAATCACATAGATTCCTTCTAGACCAGCAGTCTAGGAACTTCTCTAGTTCACTCTTGAACTCTTCAAGTCCAACAGACTTGGCTTTCTTGCAGTTCACTACGAACTCTTCAAGTCCAGCAGACTTGGTACTCTTCTTCAGTTGGTTGATAGTTGTTGAGTTCTTGATGGTTGCTACTCAGTTGCTGTGTAAGCACTGGTTCGTTAAGAACTGAGTAGCTGAGCAAGCTTTCCAATATCTCAGATCGTAGAGTTGAGCTTGAGAGAGATGTTCACGTTGTTTGTTTAATGCTTGCTTAGTTCTCTCTCATCCATCATCGATCGTATATATGTGATGTTGAAAACTATCCGTTGGATCCATCCGTTGTGGCATTAAATGCATCCGAACTTTACTGTCTTGTGATGGAGACATTTCGCACATCTTCGAATTTCGCATTTCGCCCACCGACACGCTGCAGTCGCTTCTCACCTACCCACGAAAAGGTGTTTTGTCCCTCTTACCCATGGTACTATCCTTAGCTTCTTCAATACGCTTCTTTGTTGCATACTAAGAATGTTTCATATATTCTGGGACTGATGAGTACTGCAGCATCTGGGATTCATTCTTCACTTGTTGAAAACACAGATCATGAAGCTCGACGTTTTCTGACATGAGACAGATGATGCTCTACGATTTGAATCGTGGTGTTCTACGATTTAGATCGTAGTGTCTTGATATCTTTGCATACTACGAAGCTATCAGTTCGAGAGCACTACGATTTCCCTTAAACCTTTGCACACTACGATCTTCTCTTGCTCGTGTTGTTTACTCTACGTTCCCGAGAGCACACTACGATCGTTGACTTGTAAACTTCATGTTTCCTTCAGCATACTGCGATCGTGGAGTTGGCTTGGCAAACGTTGGGACCACTCTACGATTTTTGAAGAGTCCCCTTTAAGGCAGGCACACTACGATCTTCAGGCTCTACGTTTTCTACCTTGACTCCTGCAATGTTGATTAGATGGATGCACTACAATTTCTTCAAGACTAATATATTACATCTTAAGATCAACCTAACAGTTTTGATCTTTCTATCTATACATTCTTTATCAGAATGGTACACGTTGAAAGCTTAGATCAACCTAACAATTTTTATCTATCACTAAGTCCTTGTACATATATTCATTTAAGGACCTTACAAATAATCATGAACATATACATTAAAACATCAAATCATAATATGCATTCTCCCAACAATCTCCCCCTATTTGATGTTGACATAACCAAGGAGATTTGTTGTCATGATTATTAGTGACTAGATGCATTTGCAGGAAATTTAAACATGACTTAGTATTTCAGTGAGCAGCTGAAATTTCTAGAGAATAAGCGTGAATTTATTGATGATCAGAAGATATTACAATTCAACATTACATCAATAGGAAATTTAAGTTTCAACTTATCTCTGTTTCCTTGACCTCTTTAGTGGAGGTGGGTTGGCGTACTCCTCAGCCCTTCTTTTTCTTTGAGCTTCCTCATTTATGGCTAACTCTTCCAGCTCGCTTAGACTTAGTATTGGATTCTCCTCATGCCTGTGCATGAATGCAGGATCTCCAGTTGGCATTTTTATGCGTACAGTAGACACATCTTGTGAGCTGGGAGTTGACTCCTGACGTCTTAATGGTATAGCCATTACAATTCCCTGTTGATCAGATCGTTGAGTTTGACTATGGAATTGTCTTGCAGGGGGACTTCGTGATACTTGAGCATGAAATTGTCGTCTTCCCCTTTCTTGAGTTCCATGACCTCCCTGACCTCCTTGATCTCCTTTCCCTTTATTCTTCTCCCCCTTTATGTCAGCATCAAGGGTTTGAATATTTGCAGATAGTCGATTAACTCCTTGGACAAGCTCGTTCAGTTGGCTTTGGGTTTGAGCGATGTCCTCTCTATTTTCCTTGATCTGTTTTTCAGATTTTGCTTCTTTATTTTGGGGAACTGTCAGAATCATATCGTTATGTTTCTCCTGATTTGCATAAGATTTCTGAAATTCGTAGACAGAAGCTTTCAAGTTGAGGATATTGTCCAGCATAATTGTATGTTGAAGGTCTTGGTGTTTCTGCATTTCGAGTACAGCCTCTCTTTGCTTGACCGCTATCTGGAAGTGAATTTCATCTCTGTCCTTCATGCTCTTAAGAATTTCTTAGATAATCTCCCTCAACTTCTTTGTAAGTTCAGTAGTCATAGTGCTAGGAAAATTATTTGCAGCTGTGATCATTTGATTCAGCCGGATATTTATGAGATCAGTGTGAGTTTCCAGACTTGCTTCTATAGACTTGACCATTTTCTCATAAGTGTCTTTCAAGTCATCCTTGGTACGCAGGCTTGGGAAAATATCATTTTCTTGAGGGTTGTGCATTGGAGGGGTTCTCGGTTGAGATTGATCTTGCAAATTGTAAAGAGCGAGATCAAGACTGAAGTAGTCATGTGATGAGGAGGATGGTATATCAAATTTGGAGGGATTGGGTTTGGATGTATGGGAAAGGTGACTCTCACGATTTCAATCTTTGGATTCTACGATGTGGTGGAGTCCGGAATCGTAGAGTTAGTGATTTGTGAAAGCAGGTAAGGTTGACTTCTTTTGGTTCTTGGTTATAGAATTTTGAGATTACAGAATCGGAAGCCGATTGAGTGGGTGAAGAATCACTTCCATCCATCGAGGAAATTCATAGAATTGGTGAATGAAGATGATGGCAAGTGATTAACTTTGTAGAGATCGGGGAATAGTCAATACCTCAAGTTTATCCTTGGATGAGGAATGGTTGGTAAGCGAGCTTCTTGGCAAAGATGACTTTCCCGGAAATCCATGAGCGAGGCGAGATTCTTGGATATTCCTTGAAGCTCCGAACATGTGATCCCATGAGTTTTGGATTTGAGCTTGATGGTATGCCATCATGGGTAGGTAGGAAAATAGTTGAGTGTCTGAGATAGCTCTGTGACACCCCCAAATCCAGGTCCTTGAACCTCGGATCCCGGTCGCCATTTACGATACTACTATCGTCAAACTATTTATATTTTTCATTCATAACTTAATGAATAAAACTTTACTTATTACAATTTAGAATATAAATTCATTCCATTTCGGGATACGCATAATGACCCCAAACTTTTATAAGTGTCTAATCACGGTCATTTACTATTCCTGTATTACATCACCTTCGATATTATAAAAATGCGGAATAATTTAAACTTTCTCAATCTGTTGAATAAAATCTTTTATTGATTCCATAACTTTGAACCAATTACAATTCTTGAATCAACTATATAATATGGTTCAGTCTATTAGAATTACTGTATAAGATTTTATATCTTGATTCGATATCCTCCATGTATTAACTAATACATCCTTACAATACAACAAGTATTAAACATCGTAAGTATATATCAAGTACACTCCTAGAACCTAAACATGGTTCAAGTAATAATCTAAATAGTATCCTTCGTCGTGAAACTATCTACTTTGTCAACCAAGAAGCACAAAATCTTTACCATGAGTCTTTAACCTGCAAAAGTGGTTATTTGCAAGGGTGAGCTCGACAGCCCAGCAATTCTAACAGTTTTCATGCAGCACATAGCATATAATAGCATATTCAGTTCATGCATTCATAATCAATTAACAGTTACTACGTATGTTACTTTTCACATAACAGGCATTCACGATTTACTCCACAAGCATATCATCAAAGATCAACTTTCAATATTCATACATATCTCATATGCATTTCATATATATACATCAACATTATCATAGCATAATATAACTCACTGACAATTATAGAATTCATATATCAAATAGGAACTGAAAGACTTGCCTGATTCGTAGTTTATGAACTACGACTTAACTGCTTAACGCTTATCTGCACTTTGTGTATTCCTACACAGCTATATAATCATGGATTCATATCCATTAGTCATACATTTCATACGCTTTTAATATAAGAACAAATATTGTCTCCTAACTAGGTTTGTAAAACCTACACTTCACTTTCTCATCATACTCTTAGAATATCTAGGTATATATAGGTATACCTAACCACCCATACTTGACATCAACTTCACATACATTTATCACACACTTGACTCGCTATGTGTTTGACACATATTTAAAGTTTATAGATACGTGATCTACGTCGTTTATATTCAAACTACTTAGTTCCATAATGATTTATTTCAATCAATAAAGCTTAACAACTTACTTTAACAAGATTCGATGACATAAGCTTTTAAACTAATAAGCCTCTACTAGCATGCTTCACATGTATATAGCATAGTTTATTTGAAAACGTATTTTAAATCACACTTGAAACGTCCAATTCATGTTTAGCTAAAAGATGAACATAATCGTCATGTCTAGGGGCATAAGGTGTTCAAGTTCACTTTTAAAAGTTATTCTAGGCCAAGGTCAAGCAACTAGGTGAAACTTTTAATCTCATTTTATAGCTAACTAATCCATGAATATATGTTATCATGTTTATAACTTTAAGTACACAAATTACTTTAAGTTCGTTCTTAAAGTTTCAAGTTTTCTTTAGAAATCCTTTTCAACTAAGCTATTGTAAGTTGATAATAAGTAAAGTAACTTTAAATCACTTCTCATTCTTAAGTATACTCATAACTCAACAAGATGTATGTGTTAAAATATCATAACTTCAAAGACTCAAGGTTCGTCAATATTCATTTTTCAAAACTCTAAGTTTCTTTTCAAAACACATACTAAGCCATGTTAAAGCATTCTATAATGAGTAAGGTAATCTTATATGTCATGTCTATTATCATGAATTTTTATGTTACATCACTTAGAATAACATATTCCATCGTCGGGAGCACTACACTTGCGCATGTGCTCGCTCGACGCCCTCCGATGGCCTTCGATTACGTAACATTCACAAAGATAACTATTTTGACCCTTCCTAATGACCTCAAATTTAACAACTTAAAGCACAAAAGTTGTAGGTTTATTCGTTTTCTTTCCGGATCATCTTGAATTTCCTCAATCGGAGTGCGTATGAAAAAGTTATGGCCGCTTTACCAAAACATGTTCTGTTAGATTTTTCTCAGCAGTTGCAGTCAGACCACCCCTGCCGGGGCGGGGATCTTGCCCTATAAATAGCCCGCCGGGGTGGGCATAGCTACTGTTAACTCACGGATTCATGCTCTGCTACAAAATAACAAGCCAAAAATCCTTTCTACCTTCATAATTTGAGTTATACATGTCCAAATTAGTCCGTTTTCGATTCTATGGATTTGTAATTCATAGAAATACAACATACTAGATACCCATCAACTAACATAAACATTAACTAACCCAAATATGAATCTATAACTCATGTTCATACTAATTATTCATGTTTTGATAAATTAGCGAATTCGTTCACTACGAATTCGTTTCTAAACCAAATTGGTTCGTTTAACTTCCGTTGATTTTGTATTTGATTATATTAACAATATCTAACAACAATTCATGGATTATAACAATCCTTAGCCATCAATTTTGTGACTCAAAAGTGACTTTTTCTTGTTATTTCTAAGGATTTCATAATCTTGAAATGAAGAACATATATATGTATTACAATCACACAATCATCATGCTTTCACCATTCTATCACTGATTTTAGTTTATAAAAATATAGAGGAGAAGAATTTAGTACCTTTGAAGAGCTCTTCTACTTCATATGCTTATTTCTTCTTATTATTGTATTTGCCAAATTGCAAAAGCTCTCTTGACATTCCCTTATCTCTCAACCTCAATGACTCTCTATTCTACTATCCTTCTATAGCCAAAATCTCAGACATCTCAACAAAAGAAAATAAGATGAGAGAGTCTCTATTTATAGAGAAAGTGTTATCCAAGCAATAGCTTTGCCCTAGAAATCAAACTAGTGGAAGGAAGAAGAATTCATTAGACAAGAAGGAGTTGTTGGATGGTAGTTGATTCACATCATTATGCCCACTCCCCTTTTCATCATTTAGAAGCTATGGATTTTGGAGAAGAAGCAAGCTAGCTAGCTAGCTAGGCTTTTTGCATTTCACGTGAATGGATAACTGACACACAAATTGGGACACCATCCTTAAAACTCAGCATTCCATAGTATTAATAGCCTACTTAGGTTTATTTGATATTTTCCCCCAAATATGCATACATATATACTCACTCACATGGAATTATATAATCCATGTACATTGGTTTATTCCAATAAATATTTTAATTGGGCTAATTATAAAATAGTTGGATATTCTCAACCCATCATTTTCCATAAAATTTATCATCTCAAATATACCCAATTATGATAATTAATATCAATTATATTAACTCCTCATTTATTTTCCCATTAAATCCCCTTTGATTTAACTTCCTAGTTATGCCACACAAAGACATAATTATGTGAACTTAGTAATTAATAGTCCACAAGCTTATAATAATATAATCTCACAAAATAATATTATTCTCAATATTACATCTTATAACATGGTCATGGAAGTAATCTATTGCACCATGTTACATTTTATTATCTCAACATACATAATGCTAACATACAAGCCTTTATACATATGTATTCAAATACTTCATATATTATATAGTTACTATTGAAGTGTCACACTTCAATTCATATCATATAGATGTAGTTACTATATAATATAAAATTATTGCACATACAAATTTATTCCTTCAATTATTCATTCATTAGATTATTTAATGAATGCTTATTCCATCACTTTACTACACTAAGCATATCACACAAGCTTACATTAAGCTTATTACTTATTCTCATTACTTATTCATTTCCCACCACATTACTATAATCAAAATTATGTACTTCTCCATAACATAAGATGTTTTTCTCATGTTTTCTCTAAATATAAGAACTAATCATAATAACACGATTTACTCATTTTCTCAAGATATTACTCTTAATATAATATCTATGTATTATTAAAATATTTATATGCACGACACACGTACACACTATATATAGAAAATAAGTTTATTTCCTATTATGATAAATTGTTTCCATCAACTTATATAGCAATATGCTTTAATATATTTAACATATTACTTACTCACACACATTACCTCGTACCAAGCTATATAAGGTAATATCAAAATAATATTCCCCCTTTTATTAAAATAGTCATATACTAGAATTTATTTTAATATCCTTTAGTAGAAATATACTATAATCAATCCTCTTTCATTTCTATAGATTGCCTCAACACAATTTCTTTAATCTATACATTTAACCATAACTCAATATTAATCAATAAATCTCTAACCAATATTTATCTAAAGATATATCGATTTCCTTCTCTCGTCAACAACGTACATATATACAAGTCTAAACCTAGCACACGCCGAGTCTTTAATAGTATTCAATATAGTCTATTTGAGTGGTTTCCCACAAACAACCAACAAATTAGTTTTAAAGTCTAAATACACAACTTTTTCCACGATTGAGTTAGATCGATCACTAATTCAGTATATACCTCAAGCTCTCTGAAGGAATCGTTTAGCTTGACTCCTATACATCCACCATTAAAGAGTGCAGTTTGCCTTTGCCTTAGACTTGATACTTACTCATACATATACTCAAGAAATTGGCGATTATCAAAGATATTTAATGTCACCAACTTACTATTATAAAATAATTTCAAATAAATTATTTAATATCGATAGATAGATTTCTATTCATCTTCTTTACTTCAAATAACTCGCATCTTCAATAATTAACAAATATATAATAATAATATATTTATTAAACACAGAAATCACTTATTGCATAGTTTATATTACCCCATGCAACACCATTCCACATACCTCACGACACATATATATTCTTATTCGAACCCTTCTCATGCCTTAAGAATTTTATTTACTAAATTCTTATTTTAATATTTTCTAAAAATTCAGGTTCTTACAGCTCCTATATCCATCTTTCCCTACACCAGTGATTTCAAGCTCATCATCATCATTTTTTTCCTCTTCTTTGGTCTCTTCTGAAGATTCCATTATCTCAATGGTCTCTGGAAAGTTTGACATTGATTCAACTTTATCTTGGGCATGAACCTCTTCTTCTTCCATTGGGATATCATTAGGCTCCCCCTCAGCATGGTCATCCTCTTGTAGATTCAGAAGGTCCCCCTCAGTTGGAACATCTTCTTGAGAGATCAGAAACTCCCCCTCAGCTGGTGTGTACTCAATCATGAGAATTTCAGGGATCTCCCCTCAGCTGGAGCACTGTCCTCTTTATTTGCTTGGGGATGTTCCTCTTTTGCGGCCACACTCTTGGCTTCCTTTTTCAGCACCTTTTCATTCTCAAGAATATACTTCTTGACCAGCTTTCTTTTTGCTTTGATGGGTTTAGCCATAACTTCTGGACTCTCTTGAGTCTTAGCTTTATCATGTTGAACAGCCACTCTTCTTGAAGTAGCTTCTTCCATTTCTACTACACTTGGCCTGGTTTCAGAGAACAGCAGAGACTCTACGATTGAAGAAACTGTTTGTCTTTTGGACTTATGACCAATTTTGTTCTTCTTTAGGATCTGTGATATGGTGGCTTGATCCTCTTCAGCTTCTCCTTGTTGTTGCTTCTTTCTTAGCCTCCATAGAGTCTCTATATCAGAGGACTCTACAGGAATGTCAGTTGTAGATCCTTGAGGCTCTTCTATTTGTCTTGTCCTTAGCTTTCTCTTGCCCTTGCTTTTTCTGGAAAGAGCAGAGGGTTCTCCCTTGTCTTCTTCTTCTTCTTCTTTAACTTCCTTGACAACTGACATGTCTCCTGGAAAGCCTGCCTCCTTTAGTTCCCCAGTTCTCCCACTGGACTCTATCATCATTCGAATATACTCAGCAGGGTTTCTCTTCTAGTTCTCAAACAACTGCTGGGTCATTCTTCGATTTGGGTTGATGGCTTCTCCTTCATCATCCCCAATTTTGTCACCCAGTGCAGATTGCAGAATGATGCTTATGAATCTCCCATACAGCATCTTCGGAGTGCTCTTTGATTTCTTCGAGTTGACGATCCACTTGCCGATCCACTCGAGCAATACAGCCCCATAGTTGAGTTGTGTACCATAAATCACGGTCGTCATGAGCTTAAGGTGAATCTCATTTACCGAGTCATGACCTGAGCTCTTGCAGCAGATGCATTTCCCAATAATGTCAGCCAAGAATTCATACCTTTTAAGGGAACGCCTTCTTTTTGTAGCCTTTCACAGAGGGATTCTTCTTGTGGTGCATTTTCTTCAATCCCTCTTGGAAGCTTATGCTGTCTAGAAATGGGTGCCCTTCATTCTTGAAACCTAGGGCCAGATTGAAGTCCTCTTCCCTTAGTCTCATTTCTACTCCCTTTACTCGAGTAGTGATGGTGTTGTGTTCGAACACACCATTCTTATAGAACTCCTTCACTAACTTGGGATAGATGAGGGTGTCGGTGCTTAGCGCATCTTCGAGACCTTCTTTCTTCAGTAGCGCTAAGGTCTTGTAAAATTTTGGTGGAGCAGTTTTGAACTCGTCAAAATAGAGTCTGTAGCCTGAAATTACATTTGAAGCAGCCATTGATTCTGTAGTTGGATGTGAGATAAGACTGAGCTTTCTGCTGATTTAGGGTTTTGCTTTGACAGAGAGATAATCTTTTGAACTTCAGATTTCAAAAACACGGTTTCAATTTGTACTTGTAACTTCCCTCTCTCTTTTTGACTTAGTGGGACAGGTGTCGCCTTTTGCTTGGCTCTACGATTTTGACTGTGCAGGAATGTATTGATTTGCCCTTGGCATTTTCAGAGCTGAGGTGTCCTTAGGAAGACTACGATCATTGTGGTAGTCTTATGTTCGTTGAGTCTGTCCTGCGATCATCGAGTCTATTTGGCAGTCGTTGAGTCTGATCAGCATTCGTTGAGTCTGTCCTACAATCGTCGAGTCTGTCTGGAAGTCGTTGAGTCTGCTCAGCATTCGTTGAGTCTGTCCTACGATTATCGAGTCTGTCTTGCAGTCGTTAAGTCTGATCAGCATTCGTTGAGTCTGTCCTACAATCGTTGAGTCTGTCTGAATCCTTGTGATGAGTTTTTGATAAAGTATTCTTTTTATGGTAGCTCAGGAAGGGCCAACTTCTTGGTGTGATTCAAGGGTTAGGTTTGTCCCTAAGGCACCTCTTAGAAAGATTACTTTGTTATGAAGCTTGTCATCACAGGATGCACTTTGCTTGTTGAAAGGGCTTTTGTCATCATCGAGTCTGCACTATGATAGTTGAGTCTTTGCTACGATCGTTGAGGAGTTGTCCTTTCAGCTCTACGATTGTGGACTTTCCTTGATCATGTCTACAATTTTGAGTTCAGCCTTTATATCTGTTATGGTTAGCACAATCTAGAGCACACATTTCATGGTTGAAGATTTAGCATTCCTAGCTCACTTATTAACTTATTAAATCTGGATTCATCTAGTTGTTTTGTAAAAACATCAGCAAGTTGATTTTCAGTAGGGATATATTGTAAAGATATAGTTCCATTTTGCACATGATCCCTAATGAAGTGATACCTTATTTCTATATGCTTGGTCCTAGAATGCATGACAGGATTATGAGTTATTGCTATGGCACTTGTGTTATCACAAATTGTATGGGAATATATTTGAAATCAAACCCATAGTCAACTATTGATTTCTCATCCATAGGATCTCGAAAGTACAAAGAATTTGCCAAAGAAGAATATATTATTAAACCTGCGGTTGAAGTAGACATCGAGTTTTGCTTTTTTTGCTAAACCGAGGACACAAGTCATTTCAAGAAGTTGGATGGTGTCATTGGTACTTTTTCTATCTATTTTGCATCTTGCAAAATCAGCATCTGTGTATCCTATTAGTTCAAATGAGGATTCCATGGGATACCACAACCCCAAGTAGGGTGTACCCTTGAGATACCTGAAGATCCTCTTTACAGCAGACAAGTGTGACTTTTTAGGGTTAGCCTGAAATCTAGCACATATGTATGTTGCAAACATTATATCTGGTCTACTGGCAGTTAGGTATAAAAGATACCCTATCATACCTCTGTATTGAGTGATATCAATACTTTTACCTTTCTCATCCTTGTCAAGCTTGGTTGCAGGAGTAATTAGTGTTTTCATGGGAGAGGCTGATTCCATGCCATAATTCTTTAGTAGGTCTTTGATGTAATTGGCTTGGTTTATGAAAATCCCTTCTTCAGTCTGCTTTACTTGCAGTCCAAGGAAGAAGTTCAGCTCACCCATCATGCTCATTTCAAACTTGCTCTGCATTAGCTTAGAGAATCTCTTGCATAACTTTTCGTCAGTAGAACCAAAGATAATGTCATCAACATAGATTTGAACTAGTAAGACTTTGTCTTTATGCTTTCTAAGAAACAGTGTGGTATCTACTCTACCTCTAGTGAACCCATTTTCGATTAAGAAGTTAGTCAGTGTTTCATACCATGCTCTAGGTGCTTTGTTAAGACCATATAAGGCTTTATCTAATCTATAGACATAATTAAAAAGAGATGGATTGATGAAACTTGGAGGTTGCTCTACATAGACTTCTTCTTGGAGTTCTCCATTTAGAAATGCACTCTTGACATCCATCCGGAAGACTTTGAACTTCATGTGTGGTTGTGAAGGCAAGAAAGATTACGATGGCGTCTAGTCCGCAGCAGTGCAAATGTCTCATCGTAGTCGATACCTTCTTCTTGAGAATAACCCTTTGCCACTAATCTTGCCTTGTTTCTGGTTATGACCCCATCTTCATCCATTTTGTTTCTAAAGACCCACTTAGTTCCTATCACAGGATGGCTCTTTGGTCTTGGTACCAATCTCCATACTTTACTTCTTTCAAATTGGTTGAGCTCTTCCTACATTGCTTTTATCCAGCTGGAGTCTTCCATAGCATCCTCTATCTTCTTTGGCTCTATTTGTGACAGGAAGCTTAGATAAAAGCATTTATTCTGAGTAGCAGCTCTTGTTTTGACTCTAGCACTCGGATCTCTAATGATTAGATCCTGAGTGTGATCTCTTGCCCATCTATTACCAGCTGGGACATCTGTCCTGATGCCTTCCTGTCTTAAATCTTTAAGGTCTATTTCTTCTTCATGGAGTGGAGGCTCGCTGTCTTGGATGGACCTCTCTACGATTTCTTTATCATGCTCTACGATTTCACTCTCTGGCACTACGATCGTAGTGTTGAGCTCGACGATTTCATTCGTAGTGTCTGCACTATTGGTCATAGTGTCTTGAGATACTGCTTTGTCTAAGTCAGTTTCATCAAAGATGATGTGTATTGAGACTTCGACATTCAGTGTCTTCTTGTTAAACACACACCGTAAGCTTTCTTTATGCATGGCATATCCAAGAAAAATCCTTTCGTCTCGACTTGAAATGGAATTTTATCGACATCTGCTTTAGTTGTTTAGAATATAGCATGCATACGACTAAAGACATGGAAATAAATGACACACGGCTTCCTTCCTTTCCACAGTTTCGTAGGGTGTCTTCTTGATCGTAGAGTGAATTAATGATCATTACGTGTGTAGCATGCGGTGTTGATGGCTTTACGCCCGAAGTATTGAGCGAGACGAGCTCATCGCTAGTAGAGTCCTTCGGCCTCTATCGGGGGTTCATTTTTTCTTTTAGCAACTCCATTTTGTTAAGGAGTTCGTGGAGCTGAGAAGTTATGACTTATGCCATTGTCTGAGCAGAACTTGTCTATTTCTGAGAAATCGAATTCTCTTCCATAATCACTCCTTATGGCCTTGATTTTCTCTCCTTTCTCGTTCATCACCAGTCTGAACATCTTGATTAATTCGGAGCTTGTCTCATCCTTTGAGGTTAAAAAAAATACCTATGTGAATCTGGTGTAGTCATCGACTATGACTAGAGAGTATCTTTTTCCTCCAAGACTAGTTGTTAGGATTGGCCCAAAGAGATCCATATGGAGCAGCTGCAGGGGTTTGTCAATGGAGTTGGCAGTCTTGCTCTTGAATGAGCTTTTGGTTTGCTTTCCAAACTGGCAGGCATTGCATGGCCTTTCCTTCACAAAGTTGAACTTGGGTAGACCAGCTACGAGGTCTTTTGATGCCAGTTTGGTCATGCTTTTGAAGTTTAAGTGAGGCGACCTTCATGCCATATAGCAAATTTCATTTCCTCGGACGTTTTTGCCAGAAAACATATTATCTCATCAGAGCTTAATTGACCAAGATCTACTGTGTAGACATTTCCTTCTCTTGTTCCGGTCAGCTTTATGGCAGGTGTCTTCAAATCTCTGACTAGACATTGGTTGTTGAGAAATGTTACTTGGTGACCCTTGTCATAGAGTTGGCTGATACTTAAAAGGTTATGTTGGAGTCCTTCCACATAAGCTACTTTGCTGAAAGATACTGCACCATTGCCAGCAGAGCCAAATCCTCTTGTCTTTCCCGAGCCGTTATCTCCAAAGATGACTGAAGGACCCTCCTTTTCTACATAGTTAGATAGTAGAGCTTTGTTCCCTGTCATATGCCTTGAGCATCCACTGTCCAGATACCATGTTGAGGTCGTGGAGCTCTTTTTCTGTCAAAATATTTGAACCTTCATTTTGGTACCCATATTTGCATGGGTCCATCTTTGTTAGTGCCTTTGGGGACCCAAATTTGTCTAATCTTGGGTCTCACATGCATGGAGTTATGATAACACTTTGTAGCCCTATGACCATATTTATTGCATATGAAACATCTATTATGATGCATACATGTGTGTGTGGTGATTCATCTTCCAATTGGACTTGTGTGGTTCCTTAGTTAACCTTCTGTTAAACTGATTCTCTTTCTTCCACGTGTTCTTAGGTTTCATAAATAGTGATGAGTGTGCCTTACCTCTACTGTGCCTTCCCAGTTGATTCGTAGAGTTGGTTTTGCTTGACTCTACAATTCTTCGAGGTTGGTGAGTAGAGTTTGGGTTACTCTTCTCCTCTATGAAACCCAGACCAGCGTGAGATCCTTTACTTCTCTGAATATAACTAGAAACAGTAGAACAAGGTTGAACTGGATCTTCCAACTGTGAGGATTTCACAAAGGCAATGCCTCTACCAGAACTTGAGGCATTACTGGTGCTAGCTTCCATTGTCTTTTCCACACAAGGTTCTGAGATGAACTCCCCAAAGCCTAAACCTGTTCTGTCGAATGTGCTTCTCTGACTAGATAGCAGTAAGTCTATAGACGATGAAGATTTGTTCCATACAGAGATAGTCTTCTCTAGATCCTCAATTTTAGAGGTTAGAATAGACTCTCTTTGTGCATTGAGTGTGTTTGTTTATTTTAAAGTTTCATTCTCAGCCTCAAGCTTGGAAAGAAGATTAGTGCTTAGAAGGGTTGTTTCAAGCTCTTCTTGAACTTTCTTCTTCTCCTCTTGAAGAAGTGAATGATCTTTAGAGAAGACTCTGAACCACTTCATGTATTGATGTAGATCAGAGGTTATGCCATGCAAAGCAGTTCTTAAGTCACTTATATCTACATCAGGAGAATTAAAATCAAATACCTCATCGAGACTTACATCATATATGTTTTGGCTTTGTTTGTCCTTTGCATGTTTGGCCATTAAGCACAGATTGGCCATATGTGGTTCTTCCTCATCTCCGGAGTTTGCATTTGAGTCATTATCTGAATCACTCCACGATCCTCCGGCAACCAGGCCTTTGTCACTTTTCTGAGGCCTCTTGGTTCCTTTGTATTCTTTCTTTGCATAAGATTTCTTCTTTAGTTCTTCTTTGATAGGCTTGTTGCAGTTGGCAATGAAATGATCAGGTTTCTTACAGTTGTAGCATTAATCATTTATTTGTTCTGGTCGGCGTAATTCTTTGACTTTATTTGGCTTCACGGCTTACGCGCTTGTCGCATTTGAACCTTCTTAGTCTCTTTACCAAAGATAAAGAAAGTCATCGTCATCGTCTTCATCATCATCGAGTCAATCTCTCGGTGATGACTTTTGATACACCTTCATTTTCCTTGAGAGCAACACCCTTATCCTTTCTTCTTCTTCCTTCCGATAAGGTTTCAGCGCGTTGGGTCAACTCCAGTTCATACGTCAGGAGATTTCCATACAGTTGTTGAACTGTCATCTCATTAAGATTCTTTGATTCTCTTATTACTATGGTCTTTGCATCCCACTTGCTCAGTAGGGCTCTCATGAACTTTATGGTTAGATCCTTGTTAGGATAAATCTTCCCATACACTCGTAGAGAGTTGAGCAGAACGTTGAATCTTTCATAGGTTGTGGTCACGTTTTCTCCCTGAACATGAGTGAACATTTCATACTGATGTGTCAGGAGAGACTGCTTGTTCTCTCTAACTTCTTCAGTTCCTTCGTGCATAATCAGCAGTGCTTCCCAAACTTCCTTAGCTATTTTGCTGTTTACAACATTTTCAAACAGATCGTCCTCTAAGGATTGGAACAGGATGTTCTTCGCCTTTTTATCAAGTTGGACAGCTCTCTTCTCTGTGTCTGTTCATTGTTCTTTAACTTTGATTTGTACTCTATTTGGATCGTCAATGGTTGGTGCAAGCTTTGTTGGTATATAGGGCCCATTAAGAACAGTCTCAAATAGATCTTCATCTATTGAGTCCATGTAAGCTTGCATCCTGACTTTCCAGTTAGCAAATTTATCCTTGTTGCACATTGGTGGCTTACTGCCTCCCCCGGTCCTGGATTCGTTTGGTACAAGTGCAATTTGGATCTACTAAAGCGTGTAAGCTATAAAATAGAACCTGCTCTGATACCAATTGTTAGTTCCTAGTAGGCATAAGTTATCTAGAAGGGGGGGTTGAATAGATATTTGAAAATCTTTCCTTTTTAAACTTGTTCTTAGATAATGATTAAAACTTAGCGGAATTAGTATTTGTTTTAATCTTCTTTACCAAGCAATGGAGTTATGAGCGAGTAAGGCAATTATAGCAAATATAGCAGATATAGCATGAATATAAATGACACAGTTGTTTTTAAGTGGTTTAGAGCACTCAAAGGTCCTAGTCCACTCTTCTACTCAACAAGTAGGATATCCACTAAGGATGTCTTTTACAATCTTCTGAATCACACAGATTCCTTCTAGACCAGCAGTCTAGGAGCTTCTCTAGTTCACTCTTGAACTCTTCAAGTCCAACAGATTTGGCTTTCTTGCAGTTCACTACGAACTCTTCAAGTCCAGCAGACTTGGTACTCTTCTTCAGTTGGTTGATAGTTGTTGAGTTCTTGATGGTTGCTACTCAGTTGCTGTGTAAGCACTGGTTCGTTAAGAACTGAGTAGCTGAGCAAGCTTTCCAATATCTCAGATCGTAGAGTTGAGCTTGAGAGAGATGTTCACGTTGTTTGTTTAATGCTTGCTTAGTTCTCTCTCATCTGTCTAATCTGTATATATGTGATGTTGAAAACTATCTGTTGGATCCATCCGTTGTGGCATTAAATGCATCTAAACTTTCTGTACTGTGATGGAGACATTTCTGCACATCTTCTGAATTCTGCATTC
The DNA here is from genome assembly GCA_020205605.1 of Panax ginseng. Classification (NCBI taxonomy): domain Eukaryota; kingdom Viridiplantae; phylum Streptophyta; class Magnoliopsida; order Apiales; family Araliaceae; genus Panax; species Panax ginseng. The sequence continues at coordinate 56,361,355 of CM035140.1, forward strand.
TGGCCCACTGACACTGCAGGCTGCTTTCTCACCTACCACCTGAAAAGGTGCTTTGTCCCTCTTACCCATGGTACTATCCTTAGCTTCTTTAATACGTTTCTTTGTTGCATACTAAGAATATTTTACATATCTATGGACCCGATGAGTACTGCAAGATCTCGGGATCCATTCTCACTACTTTGAAAACACGGATCATGAGGCTCAACGTTTTTCGACATAAGGAGATGATGATGCTCTCTTAATTGGATCGTGGTGTTCTACGATTTAGATCGTAGTGTCTTGATATCTTTGCATACTCACGGCTTATCGGTTCGAGAGCACTATGATTTCCCTTAAACCTTTGCACACTACGATCTTCTCTTGCTCGTGTTGTTGACTCTAAGTTCCCGAGAGCACACTACGATCGTTGACTTGTAAACTTCATGTTTCCTTCAGCATACTGCGATCGTGGAGTTGGCTCGGCAAACGTTGGGACCACTCTACGATTTCCAAAGAGTCCCCTTCAAGGAAGGCACACTACGATCTTCAGGCTCTACGCTTTCTGCCTTGACTCCTGCAATGTTGATCAGATGGATGCACTACGATTTCTTCAAGACTAATCTATTACATCTTAAGATCAACCTAACAATTTTGATCTTTCTATCTATACATTCTTTATCAGAATGGTACACGTTGAAAGCTTAGATCAACCTAAAAATTTTGATCTATCACTAAGTCCTTGTACATATATTCATTTAAGGACCTTACAAATAATCATGAACATATACATTAAATCATCAAATCCTAATATGCATTCTCCCAACACAATCAACAGTCCATCTATGCACTACGGGCCAACGATGACTTTTATCATAATATAAGCATAATGATTATGACAATGATATAAGAATTCAATTAAATGAAAGTAAAGGATAAATTTTAAAGATTTATAATTCAATTTATCCAGAATTCAATAATGTCCAAATTGTCAACATTATACTGCTTTGTGGAGTAAAATTAATTCAAGAATAATATTGTATCAAAAATAATTTGGACCAAAAGAAAATAATTTTTTTCATGAATTGTACCCCGGGTGAATAGTACCCCGTGAATAGTACCTCATGAATAGTACTTTGAGAATAGTACCCCGTGAATAGTACTTTGCGAATAGTACCATATTTATGAATAGTTTCGTACGTATGAATAGTGTCATACGTATGAATAGTGTCGTATAAATGAATGGTACCCATTAATAGTACTCCGGTATGAAAAGCTTAAAATTTAACAAGAATGTTCAGAAAAATATCATTATGAAACGATACTTGATGAAGAGCAAATTTCAAAGATATTCTACTAATTTCACAGAGTATAGAAGCAATACTTTAACAAAATGAGTGTAAAATTAGGAATACGAAACGAAATAATAATACTTACATACTACAAAGTATGGAAGAAAATATTATTTCATACGAATATTGAACAAATATAATATTCCTTACCTTAAAAAGAGAGTACTTCTGACTAGTAGGGTAGAGATATTCTTAAAGAAAACTTGAACTATTTTCTACACTCAAAACTTCCTTAAATTTTAAAGAAATATGTTCAATATTATAGAAGAAGAATTCTCTGATTCTGGTGTGATTTCCAATTCTAAACTAAGCATCCTATTTATAAGAGAATGGAATGATACTATTTGAATTTAGAAAATCACGGGTGAACAGTAAAACCATCACGGACGTTCGCCTGAATTTTTTAAAAAAAATTGATTTTACTATGCAAACACTATGCATATTAAAATATAATATATTTTATTTTTCATATAAAACAAAACTTATAAGATATATATTTATATATATATATATATACTCCCTGCCTTCCAAACCATTCCACTTCATTTTTTCCCCGTGACCCCCCCCACCCCACCCCACCCCACCCCACCCCACCCAACATTTAATATATATAATATGTATATATATATATATATAATAAAACAGAACCCATTTTGAATCTTTCATTTAACAAAGCACAAAGACGGTTCAGATTCATTCTAATTTAATTTTTTCAACTTAATCTAAAGGCTCATATTTCTTCCCGCCCAAATCAAATTCACTCATACACCCTACTCTCTCTCATGTTCACACACAAAATCTTTCTCTCTCCTCTCTTCTTCAAACACACACAAACAAATAATAATAGTACTAATAATAATAATAATAATAATTATTATTATTATTATTATTATTATTATTATTATTATTATAGTAATAGTAATAGTAGTAATAATAATTATTATTATTATTATTATAATAATAGTAATAGTAATAGTAATCTATATAATAAAGATTCAGATTCATTCTAATTGATTTGAGCGGGAAAGCACAAGTACGGTTCAGATTCATTCTAATACAGTGTTTTGGTTGCGATTTGGATTACATATTACGTAAACACCCAAAATACTGTATTATGTAAAAATTCAAGTTCCATAAAATATTAAAACTTTTTTATTTAGTTGTTTTAAATAAAAATAAAAATAAAAATAAAAAATCCGTATTTTAATAAAGTTTGGGAGTCCGGATAGAAACCAGACTCTATATATATATATATATATACTAGCGGTCCGGATCTTAAGCTCACCCCTTATCTAACTCACTCGAAGCTCACTTTTTAGCGATTTTTGATTGACGATGATTCGGTCATACATAACCGTCATCTATACTTTTAGCGATGCTATATGTTGTCCGTCGCTAAAAGTATAGAAGACGGTTGTATGACCAAACCGTCGTCAGGTCCATCGCTAAAGGGGGGTGAGCTCGGATGAGTTGAATAAGGGGTAAGCTTAAAATCCGGACTCTATATACTACTGGTATATAAATATATAACAAAACTGAGATAACTCCTACCGACAATTTTGAAAAATGGGTAAGTGGGGGTCAAAATAATAAGCTAAATTTACAACAAATACTTCATAAAAATTCCCTCAATATTTTTAACAACATTTATTCATCAATAATATAACTTGCAATATTAACAACCAGATCATTCCCAGGAAAGAGGGGGCTTTCCGATAAGGATTTCTCCCTATTGGCGCGCAATTAGGTGACCAAACCCCTTTCCTCGACAGAATTTTCTAGACATTGTCAATAATACAAATAATAATATGAATTACTTGTCATCTCAATTATTGATTTAATAATATAAAATATTGTGCAGATAATATTGTGACAATAATAGAATCAATCATGTGCGATATTATATAGTAATTACTGTAGCAATAATTGAGTATAACTGAGTGACTTCTCACGTAAACATCAATAATCAATACTGTATGCTACTATGCAACCACACGTATTATTGTACTTTTACCACAGGGTATTTCAACAGTTAACGGTAAAACTTTCTTCATTATTTTTATAAAAAGATATTTCTGTCGTTTTCTAACTCCGACAATAATTTCGTTGTGGGGTCCATCAATGATTGTGTCGTCGTACGAATATTCCCTGATAAAACGAATATTCGCCGACCAAACGAATATTTTATAACCACTTGCTTACTTTGCAAAATTTATAAATATTACCCACAACTATAATATTATATCAAATTCACACCATAATATTCAAAATGATATTTAGAGAAAAATTCATCTTTATTCATAAAAGTTGGGGTCTTACACCCGAACCACATTATTGAATTAGAACAAGACGAGATAGCAGAAGATTTAACGTATGAGGAGGTACCTGTTAAAATCTTAGATAAGAAGGAACATATTCTACGCTCAAAGGTTACACCTCAAGTCAAAGTTTTATGGAGAAACCACGATTTGAGGAAATGACTTGGGAGTTAGAATCTGAAATTAAATCAAGGGCTCCTCACCTTTTTGAAATGTCAAGTACGTACATCAATTTCGAGGACGAAATTTTATAAGGAGGGGAGGTTGTAAAACCCCAACTTTTTATGAATAAAGATTTAATTTCTCTAATTATTATTTTGAATAATAAGGTGTTGATTTGATATAATGTTTTAGTTATTGGTGATATGTGCAAATTTTGCAAAGTAAGCAAGTTGTTATAAAATATTTATTTGGTTGGGGAATATTCGTACGATGGCGCAATCATTGGTAGACCATATAACTGAATAATTATCGGATATAGAAAGCGACAGAAATAACCTTTTTATAAAAAAAATAACGACAAAACTTTTACTGTTAACTGCTAAAATACCCGGTGATAAAACTACATTAATACGCGTGGTTGCACAGTAGCATACGGTATTGCACAGTATATTTGATTATTGATTCTTACGTAAGAAGTCACTCAATTTTATTCAATAATTGACACATTAGTTGTTGCATAGTATCTCATATTATTGATTCAATTATTGTCATAGTATCATCTGCACAATATTTTATATTATCAAATCAATAATTGACATGACACAGTTATCCACATTATTATTTGTATTATTGACAATGTCTAGAAAGTTCTGTCGAGAAAAGGGGTTTGGTTAATAAACTGTGTGCCAGTAAGGAGAAATCCTTATCGGAAAGCCCCATCTTTCCTGGTAGAGGTGGTAAACCAAGGCAGCAGTTTATAAACCAAAGGTCGGCCAAAAAGGCCGGATTTTCTGAGCAAAAAAGTAAGCCCATAGCCCATGGGCTCACGGGCAGTGTTTACCCGGTCGAGGTGGTTTATGCCTATTTTTTGGCACTTTTTTGAGCCATGAAGTTCATGATGAGCTAGGTCAGGTCGGGCTTTGAACGGGCCAGGCCAAAAAGGCCCAGGTTTTTGTGGGCCAAAAATGCTATTAAAACCCGCTTTTTTTGGTAGGCGGGCCAGTTTACCCATGCTTTGGGCTGCCGTTGCCGTGTCTATTTCACAGGAATGATCTGGTTGTTAATATTGTGAGCTTATAATATTGATTGTGAATAATTATTATGTGGTGGATATTGGTTCAATTTTGATATAAACGGAGGAATTTAGCATGAAATATTTGTTAAAAGTTTGGCATGTTTTTCTATGGAATCACAACTATCTTCTCAGATAAAATATTAATTCAAATATATTATTATAATATATTATAATTATTTAAATAATAATATTATTATAATATATATATATATATATGCATGTGATAAAAAGGGACGGAAGTGAGCAAAATCATTTGAATGCTTTGTTTTTTGTTTTCTAAGAGTGGTTGGTGGAGAATTCTTTCTGTAAGCCATATTCTAAAAGGTGGACCCTCACCTATAAGGAAAAATGAGAAGTTAGGCAGAGAATATGTGAGTTAGGCATGAAAAGTTTGGTAGAGTTAGGCATACTTATTTAATTTTTCTCCCTCCGTTGCATTATAAAAGGAGGGCAACCTCCTTCCTAAACACACCAAAAATATCAAGCTTTCCTACTATAATATTGTGAGTATTTCTTTTGAGTATAAGAATACTTTGAGTGTGGCTTTTTGTGCAAGATTTTCCCAGGATAATATCCGATATTCTAGTCAAATCTAGTTTCTACTAAGGTAAAGGATATTATTTTCTTTCATACTCCATATTATGTAAGTGATATTATTTTATTTCATATTCCTAAATTTAAACTTATTGTGGTAAGTATTGCTTCTATAATTCCTGAAATGATTAGAAATTCCTTAATTTTTGCGATTCATCTAATATCATTTCAATGAAATATTGGTCTAAACTTTCTTATTAAATTTTAATCTTTTCATGTCTGCATACTATTCATGGGTACTATTTATACGGTAATATTCACGAGTACTATTCACAACATAAATTAATTCTCTTTTTTATCCAAATTATTTTTGATACATGAATATCATTCTTGAATTTTACTTCACAAATAGTTATCATGTTGACAATTTGGACATTTTTGAACTCTAGATAAATCAAATTATAAATATCTAATATTTATCCTTGATCTCACTTGATTGATTTTTTATATCATTGTCATCATCTGCATGCTTATATTGTACTAGAAGTCATCTTTAGCCCATAGTGCAAAGATGGACTGTTGATTGGTATGATTATGACCAGGAATTGTGTATTGGTATAATTATAACCTTTAATGTTACAGATAAAGTTTTGTGGTGAAAGCCCTCTTTGGCCCGTAATACATAGATGGACAAGTGTTTGGCATTATCATGACCACTGGTGATACAAACAATTATCTTTGGCCTGTAGTGCATAGATAATTCGTTGATTGGAAATATTTATTGATTGGTGTTATAGGGATAGAATATTGATGATGGACTTTTAAATCATAGAAGATAGTAGACATCATGCTCTACTTAACTCTTCTAATAGATTGTTATTTCCGCTGCAATTGTTGTTCTACAACTTTTTGTCTATTGTATTTTATCATATTTTTCCCTGTTGAGAACTAAGGATAATTTGTTCTACATTATCTTAGTCGTAATATTCTTTACTGGGCTAGTTGAGCTCACCCTTTTCCTTTTGGTTCCATTGTTCTTCTCAGGAGGCGAGAATGTAGCTGGGACTAGTCGGGGAGTGGAGTAATGGTCCAAGATGGTTATTTTAATAATCCTCACTATTTTGTAAAATAGTGTGACAATATTTGTAATGAGGATTTTATTTGAGTTTAAATATTGTCTACGAGACGATATTTATATTAAAACTCATAGCGTATATTTTGTCATATTTTACACGACAATTAATTATTGTATAAATGAAGTTATATTTGATTTCTGTACCATGTATTTGGCGACTCAGAATGGGTTGTGTGAACTTATTTTGGGGGCGTCACAATTGTGACATCCCTAAATCCATGTGCTTATTACGGTGGACTGTGTTCACTAATTTATTCTGTGTATAATTATTATAGACTTACAATATTGACAATCAGATCATTCCCAGAAAAAAAAAGGGGGTCTTCAAATACTTTTCAGGTTTATTTCCCAGTAGGCACAATATAGATCTAGAAGGGGGGCTTGAATAGATCCTTTTTAAATTCAAATACTTTTCAGGTTTATTTCGTATTGGTAATGAATTAGCATATGACAAACATAAGAATCTTTTCAAGCACAACGGAATAAGTAAAAGATCCCCTTTATTGATATATTCATAATCAAACATACATTGTTCGTAGAGTTAGTTCAGTAGTAAGCAGTTAAAACATACATAGCAGTTAGGGTACATAATGTAAATGACATAAAGTAAAAGACACAAGGGGTTTTAAGTGGTTCAGAGACTCAAGCTCCTAATCCACTCTTCTGCTTTCAACTATCAGGATTTCCACTAAGGAAGAGCAGCACCCTGAATCACTAAGATTCCTTCAAGACCAGCAGCCTTGGGACTTCAGTTCACTAAGAACTCTTCAAGACCAGCAGCCTTGGAACTCCTCTAGTTCCATAGGAACTGTTCAAGCCCAGCAGGCTTAGAACTTCATTTTAGTCCCTCCAGACAAGGACCCCTCAAGCCCTGGCTTCTTGTTGAGTTGTTTGTTTGTTTGTTGGAGTTGGTGCTGAGCTGCTAAGATGTCTTCATGCTTTGAACATCTTTTGTACTTAGTAGCTTGGCGTGATCATCCTTGAAGTGCAGTTGAGTATTGCATGATGCTCAGCTTCTTCAGTTACTCAACCTCTTCTGATGATCCCTTGATGAACTGCCTTGAAGATCATTCATCTTGATACTTGTTGGTTGCACATGATGGGTTTCTAAGATGACTATAAGCTCTTCTGCTAGGTACTTAAACTTTCTCATGCTTGCCACCATGATGACGTTGGTGATCTTCCTTCTTGATACTTGATGCCTTCTCATGATGGACTTGCTAAGATGACTGTAGGCTCTTCTCTCTGGTACTTAGAGTCTTCCCATGATTGACATCAAGATGACCTTAATGCTCTTCTTTCTCTTGGAAGTTTAGAACACTCTTCTCATAGTAGAACTCTCACTTTTACATTGTAGAACTCTCACTTCTACTTCTTTCTTTTTATGTCTCTAAGTGTTTTCGGTGGATCGTAAAGTGAGCCTTCAGACCTTCATCGGTCACTCACTGTTTACGTTGGTTAGATCAGTCCACCAGTTCTCCAAACTCAGCAACTCCAGCAACCTTTGATCTTTGAAGCTTTAGCATATTTATACTCCTTCCCAATCTTCTTGTTGGAAAGTAGGCGTTGAAAGCTCTTTCAAATGCTTCACAGATCTTGAGTTGCTTGGTGCAGACTGCAGATGTGACATGACAACTTTTTCTGACTTTCTGACACTGCAGTCTACTATTTCACCTACCCTGTCAGATATATTACTTTTATGCCTCGGGCAGGTCGAAGACTTTATTTCACCCTTCTGATTCCTCGATCAGAGGTTATCCTTTTGCATCGATGCTCTTAATAAGTTATTGTCCAAATATCAACCTTTAGATTGAACTGTTGCCAATGCTTCAATCTTCAGCTGTTCAAACTCTACGTTTCTGATGCATGTCTTATTGGACCTGATCGTAATGTCTTGTTGACTGGTAGATACAACACTACGATCTTGAAGAGTGTTGATTGGATCTTCAATGTAGAACAACTCTTCCTTCTCTTGTGTAGTGCTTCAACACTTCTATTTGCTTCAACAGCTCTCAGATACTGATGGCTTGACTTCTTTGTTCTGGCCCCTTCTGAATAGCAAAACACTTCAAATTTGTGGCGTGTCCAGCTCGATTTCTCCTTGTGATCTCCCGTTCACTTATCATCAATGGACTGACCCAATGCTTAATCACTTTAGCCTTGTTCTTCAGAAGCTGTCCAGTATCTCTGTATGCACTCCATCAGTTCTTTCTTTGTTTGGCAAACACTACGATCCTGGTTGCTTCCAAGATCGTCGTCTTATGTCTATTTGACAGCTACTTCACTTGCTAACTTTCCTTAGTCGATTCTTAAAATCTTCTTCTAATCTCATTGTGGAAGACTTCATCACGAATGGCTTTACATCCCAACTGGATGTTGATTGGGTTGGTGCATAGATCTTACATTAGCTTGCATGCCATTCGTTAAGTGCTCTATAGTGTCCTTCAGATGGGATGTATCTTTGCAGTGCCAACCAGAGGCTTCATTCCTTTGGATATTCTAGGAGTGCTCATTCGTTGAGAATTGTATTTTCTCTACGATTCTGTCTTGGCATTGTGAGCACATCTGCTGAGGTCTTAGTTCTGCACTCTACGATTCAGCTTTGGATGTGCAGACACTACGACTCTGAGATCAGATCTTGACACTCTATGATTTCTGTCGTTGTGCTTGTTGTCTTCATCTGATCTTGCTCGACTACGATCTCTGCCTCTGATATGATCAGTAGACTCTACGATTCTAAGTGAAGTCTACGATTCTTGACTTGGGCTTCGGCAGATGCTCGGTCGGCTCGTAGGCAGGCTGTCTCTACGATTCTGAATATGACTTCCTCAGCAGACTACGGCCCTGAGGAAGTTCTCCTCGACACACTATGATCCTTCTTCGTCTCTCCTGGCAGTCTACGAACTTCAAGATCAACTATCTTGCAGACTACGATTCTGCCTCGATAGCTCTTGAGTTTTCCTTGACTCTCCTGGAAGACTACGATTTCTGGTGCAGTGCTCGACGATCAGACAAGCCTATCTATTACATCATAAGATCAACCTAACATGCTTGATCTTTCTATATTTATAGTCCTTGTACATCATTTTTTTAAGGACTTTAACAAAGTTGTTTTGCTTATGTAGGATCAACCTAACACATTTGATCAATTCATTTTAAGTCCTTGTACATATGTTTTTATTATCTATCAAAGGACTTTACAGCTTTTCTTAATGCAAGCATACTTGCATATTCATTCATATATATATATATATATATATATATATATATATATATATATATCATAATCAAATCATATGTAAATAGGAACATCATTCACATGATTATTCCTGACAATCTCCCCTTATTTGATTATGACAAAAATAATAAGTTCATATGCATATTATGAATGAATCTTATATACAGTGAGCAATTGTATTACTAAAACAGATAATCATGAATATCATTTATATGAATATGGAATTTAATATACTATGACATTTTACATCCTGGATCCAGAACATACCTAACTAGTTAAAGATGTACCTCTTTGGTTTTATATATGCTTCCAGGATGTATGTTGATCAGCTATTCATCTGTTTGATTCCTTTGTTCCTGCTCTCCCACAGGATGTGGACTTTACTGCCATTTCTTCCAGTTCGGCTCCCCTCGGCCTCGAGGCTCATCATCCTTTGGCTCCCCCTTAGATGATGACTTAGCTTCTTCTTGTGTTGTCTTCTTCTTTTCTCCCCTTACTCTTTCTGGAGTGCCTCTTACTCTGCCTCCTTCTATGCCTCTTTTTATCCCCCTTTTTGTCATTAATCACTTGGGAGAGTTGCTCCATGTTGGACATTAGCTGCTCCATCAGGTAGGAGGAGTTAGCAACTTCAAACTTGAGTTCTTATTGTCTTAGCTCAAGTTGCACTGAGAAAGACTGATTCATGTTGTCAATCTTGTCAAAGAGGATTTGGAGTTGTTCTTCATTTGCCTTCTGTGCTCGTAGATCTTCTACCTTCTGATCATTCATGATTTTTAGATAGATGTGATCTCTCTCTTTGATTTTGAGAGATACATCAACCATCGTTGCTTGGAGTCTCTTTTGAATTGAGTTATCTTTTATTGTTGTCAACCTCTTTGACTCTTCAGTGATTAGAGATATCTTCTCTATCAGCTCATTAGAATTTTTCATCAGCTCCTTCTCCATAGGTAGTTGATCATCTTCTTGGGCAGCCTCTTGTTGAGCATCAGATTGAACACTATGATTTTCATCCTTGGACAGATTTTTGAAGGTGTTGAAAATCTAAAAAATCATTGAGTTTCAATCACTGGTTGAGGATGAAGGAATGTCTGTCAGTAGTGCTTGAGCAGATGGAAGCTTCTTATTTTGGACTTGGATACCATCAGTAGTAGAGTGAACAGATTCTACGATTATCTCCTTAGTCATGATCCTTCTTCCTTCAGAGTCCACCCTACGATCATAGGGGATATAGTGGTTGTCAGCATGTCTGTAGACCTTGTAGTGAAGATGGTTTTTGATCATTATTGTAGCAAAACTCTTCACCCTTGGGAAGTTTTGTGCCACCAGCTCCATGCTTGGAAAATGAGAGTAGCACCAGCTGAAGTAACTTCCATCTTTTTCAGAATGTGCCTTTATCCAAGGCATCCATTAAAAGAACCATCTCATTAGCAGGTCATCAGGATTGTATAGGATAGTCGTGCAGTCTAGCTCAATGTTGTTCCAATTTTTGAACACATCATGGGCAGTCATCCTTACAACCTTAAGCTATTCATTTCCATATCTTACCCATCTTTCTGTTGGGAGTTCTTCTGGTTCATCAAAAACTTCTACCACTATTCTTCTACTGATTCTTGCAGGAGAGAGGACTGGATAGTCTACTGGTTCCTCTGATTCCTGATTTGCAGAATTGGAATCATTCTCCATTTCTTCTCTTTCGGAGCTTAAACCATTTTAATCATTTCCATCAATGAATCCTTCTTGCTGTATTTCATTTTTAGAACCTTTTTCAGCAAGATCTTCCTCTGATTTATCTTCTTCATCACTGGTTTCTTCTTCAGCACTAACTTCCTGTGATACAGACTCATCATAACTTAATTCAATAACAGCATTGGAGTGATCATTTCTCCTTTTGGAGGCAAATTTTGCTTGTAGTCGATAACTCTTCCTTCTCCTTAGAGGTTCAGCTATGGGAGAGTCAGACTCCTCTTCTTCTTCGCCTTTGGACCGAAGCTTCTTCATCATAAGGCGAGACTTTCTTGTGAACAACTTTTTGAGCCATCATGTGGGGCATTTCTTTCCTTTTTGGAATCAGCATCATTTGACCCATCTTCTGGGCTGGTTGGAGCATTTGCATTTGGAGATGCAGTTCGGTCAACTTGTATCTTGTCTTTATCATCAGAGTGAATGCTCTGAGAGTTAACCACAAGGCTTGTGCATCCTTCTTCATCAGCAGATGCTGCATTTTCTTCCATTAATCCAGTTTCACCTTCATTGTTAGATTTGGTCTGTGGGGACTCAGCCTTGACTGACTCTATGTCCTCTTCTTCGTTAGGTTGGCTTTCTTGGTAAATTGAGACTAATCTGTTTACCACCTTTGCTTTCTTGCCGGATGGCCCTTGAATTAATCTGTTACTTCTCCTCTTTGTGGTCTCTACAGTTGAGACCTTTTCATCTTCAACCCTGTCTTCTGTGGATGGATTTCTTGGCAAGGACTCTGCTGTTTTCACGCCCTTGGATTTCTTCCTTGTTGGTGTGATTGTTGCTGGTGCAGAGTCACCAGACTCAAAACTTTCTACCTCTTTTGCCTTTCTCTTCTTTGCAGAGGCCTTGCTGCTACTCCCAGTTGTCAGCCTCCTATTTTCCTTTGGGTTCTTCTTCCAGTTCACAAACAATTATGGAGACATTACTTTGTGAACATTTAAGAGCTCTCCTTCATCATTCTTGATTTTGCTTCCCATTTTTTTCTTTAGCACAATGCTCAACAGTCTTCCATAAAAAACCTTTGTAAGGGGTTTATCTGTAGATTTCTTCATTTCAGCCTTTTCCAGCCATTTGGAAAATTGATCTAGCAAAATAACCCCAAAGTTGATTTGTCTTCTCTGAACTATTGCAGACATAATCTTTTAGTTGTTGATCAAGCACCGTGTCGTGTGTAGTGTCCTTGCATAGTATACATTTACCCACTATTTCAGCAAGAAACTCGAATTCTTCCGGAAACTCCTTTTTCTTCATGTCCTTCAGATTGGGATTTCTTTGATACCGCATTAGCCTCTTGCCTTCTTCAATGTAGACTTCATCCATGTTTATCAAACCTTGGTTGGGAAACCCTAGGCATTAATTGATGTCTGATGCTCTTATTTTCAGCCTTGACCCTTTCACCTTCGTGGTCAGAAGCCAAGAATTTATCGAAGCATTTGAGTAGAACTGCTTCACTAGCTCTGTGTTGACTAGAGTGTTAGCCTCTAAGCACTCAGAGAACCCAGCCTTCTTTACGAGCTCAAGTATATCCTTGAACTACATTTCTGATTGTTTGAACTTTTTAAAGCCGAGTTAGATTCTTGTTATCACTCGCCATTCTGCCATTTGAAGAGTTCGAGGTATATGGCTATGTGATTCAACTGGATTTATGAGAGATAGCTGATTGTGATTTGGGTTCTGGAGGTTTACTCAATTTAACCTTCGAAGAGGCTTCAAGGGTTTGAAAATGGGAGGGAGAGAGGTTCGATAGTTTTTGATAACTGTTTATATATTTTGAATTTGTCTTTATGGAAGTTCCTTATAACTCTGCATAAATGGTGATGTGTCAACCAACCATTGGTTGCATGATGCCCAGTAATGAGTTGTAACTCCCCCATTAACTCTTCAGTTTAATGTCTCTTTTCAAACAAACAGGCGTCAATGACGTGGATTGACCGTTGATCATCTTGGTTCGTAGAGTAGTATGATAAGGCAGCTATGAACTCTATGTTTCCCTTTGTTGATTCAACGATCATCTTTTGAGAGACGCTGCAGTGGGTGGTTTTGACATTTATCCTCATCTTGATGTTGTATAGCTTGATCACGGATGTACTCCGAGCAAGTTTGGGTATTTGAGTTCTGAGATGCATTTGCATAATATCTTTCCAAACTATATTCAAACTTATCTCCTTTTAATCTGACTGGTTGGGCAATTGTCCAGTTCTTCTGAGCTCCTCATGAGCTAGACTATCCTTTGATAAGACTGCGATCGTCGAGTCTGCTTCTACGATCGCTGAGGTTGCACTACGATCATGGAGTTCTCTTCAACCTTTACTCTACGATTGTTGACTGACTTGGTCCTTGAGATGAACTTTACTTAGCATATCTTCTGGGTCAAGGTAGCTCAGGAAGGGCCAACCTCTTAGAGTGAACTAAGGGTCAGGTTTGTCCCTGAGGCGCTCTCCAGATGAAATGCTTTAGAAGTGATTTGCACTGGTATCTCATTTGACCTTTTCTGGTGGGGAAGTCCTCTTCCAGCTTCAGGTAATTGCATTTGTTGTGATCGTGGTGTCCTCCAGTTCTTACATTATGATCAGATGTTTGATTGTGGGCACTTCACAACTTTGGGTTGGGTGGCTGAAATGTTATCAGTAGTACATTTTGAGACGTTCCTACTGACTATGGATCTTTATTTGGTTCATCAACCACAAAGTTTTGGGACTTGGTACATTGCTTCATAACTTCGATTCTGTCATTTCTTAATAGATACACTACTTCATAGTATTATTATCTTCTTTGTGGTGTGATTTCATTTTTTTCATCGTGAGATATGGATATCTCGGTCATCATCATTCCACGATCATTTTTTAGCACTACGAACGTAGTCTTCTTTGTCAGCATGTGCTCGTTGAGTTCTGCTCCTGTAATGAGTTCTTCATGTTTGATGCTCGATGATCCTCTATCATGAACTTTCTTAAGGATTCTATTCACATGACATGCTTTGCATGATTGAGCATATAAGACCCTTTCCTTCTTTAGTTGATTGGCCTGCTTCCATATAAGTGACATCAGCCAAGTGAGCTTTATTTGGATTAGCTCAGCAGGTCTTCAAGGACAGGCTTTGACATATAGGAATTTTATCGTAATCATTTACGAATAGTCTTAGCTTTTCTCTTTGGTTGAATCTTTCTTTGACTGAAGTCTCTTGCTTCATCTTCCTTAGTGTGGTCAGATAGACCAAGTACCTATAGGTTAGATATATCTCTATTTTGGTACCCATAGTTAAATGGGTCCTGCCAGGTTAGTTTCAAAACCCCTATTCCTCATATATTAGAATTAACATCATATTGATCATCAACAATCAAATTCATGCATGCAGCTAGCTTGGATATTACATTTTGAGATGCATGATGATAAGAGTGTGTAAGATTTGCTATTTTAGTAAAACACTCTTTTCATTTGATGGTTTCATCATTTGTTGGGTTATGTTCACAAGGTTTAATTGTTCATAGAGTGAGAATCAACTCTACGATTTATGTGTGTCTAGTTGATTCATGTAGGTGATCAGTTTCTACAAATCATCAAGATACTCTTGTAGAACTGATCATACTATGTGGGTTATTAAACACTTAGAACATAGGTTTGTACATACATACTAACCCATCAGCAAAAATTACTCCACATAAAATTGATTTAACCTTTGATATGCTTATGCCCTATTTCAGATTTCTTTCAAGACATCATCTTCAACCTAAAACTTGGATGGAGAGAAGGTTGTAAGCATTTTGAGTTTCCAATCTCAGTGTACTTTCTCTCTTCATCTTTTTTTTTGGTAGATTATGATTTCTTGACAGGATGCTATAATAGTGCATAAGGAGGTGTAACATGATGTAAGCGATTATATTAGTGAGGAATCGTACCTTTCTACTGTCAGTTTCTTAACAATCATTTAACTTATACATACTGAGGTTAGGCATTGATGTGCATAGTTTTTAATTTGCTCCTGAAAACTTGTTGCTCAAGTTGACCTTTAATCAATCAGCCATGATCTTGAAGATACAGGCTAAGAAAATCTCAGCATCTTTAGTTCTTTGACATCCTTGAGTTTACCAGGTTTACATCCAGCTGCTGGTTGACCAGACATATGTTTGAGAAGTTTTTCTTTCTTCTCTGGAAAAGACTTTCTTTGCTTGTATGGCCTTTTCATCTTTTTAGGCTGGTGGATGTTTGACTGGATGTCTCTTGAGCATTCTAGCTTGGTCTTTAGACTATAAGATTGACCGTGAGCAAGGATTGGTCTTGTTGATATGACAATCAAGAACATGGACCAATCTGAGTAGCTTCAGGTGTATATACACATTTACCTGTACACAATATTTCCAACGTGTGAGCTCATCTGCATATAACAAGTGACTTACTACTAAACCAAGTTTAGAACAATGTTTGTGCCTAGGATCAGACTCAAAGCGATTAGCTTTTGAATATAGCATGAGAACCAGCTCTGATACCAATTGTTAGTTCCCAGTAGGCACAATATAGATCTAGAAGGGCGGTTGAATAGATCCTTTTTAATTTCAAATACTTTTCAGGTTTATTTAGTATTGGTCATGAATTAGCATATGACAAACATAAGAATCTTTTAAAGCACAGCGGAATAAGTAAAAGATCTCCTTCATTGATATATTCATAATCAAACATACATTATTCGTAGAGTTAGTTCAATAGTAAGCAGTTAAAATATAATAGCAGTTAGGGTACATAATGTAAATGACATAAAGTAAAAAAGACACAAGGGTTTTAAGTGGTTTGGAGACTCAAGCTCTAATCCACTCTTCTGCTTTCAACTAGCGAGATTTCCACTAAGGAAAGGCGGCACCACGAATCACTAAGATTCCTTGAGACCAGTGACCTTGGGACTTCAGTTCACTAAGAACTCTTCAAGGCCAGCAGCCTTGGAACTCCTCTAGTTCCCTAGGAATTGTTCAAGCCCAGCAGGCTTAGAACTTCATTTTAGTCCCTCCGGACAAGGACCCCTCAAGCCCTAGCTTCTTTTTGAGTTGTTTATTTATTTGTTGGAGTTGGTGCTGAGCTGTTAAGATGTCTTCATGCTCTGAACATCTTATGTACTTAGAAGCTTGGCGTGATCATCCTTGAAGTGCAGTTGAGTATAGCATGATGCTCAGCTTCTTCAGTTACTCAACCTCTTCTGATGATCCCTTGATGAACTGCCTTGAAGATCATTCCTCTTGATACTTGATGGTTGCACATGATGGGTTTCTAAGATGACTGTAAGCTTTTCTGCTAGGTACTTAGAAACTTTCTCATGCTTTCCACCATGATGACGTTAGTGATCTTCCTTCTTGATACTTGATGACTTCTCATGATGGACTTGCTAAGATGACTGTAGGCTCTTCTCTCTGGTACTTAGAGTCTTCCCATGATTGACATCAAGATGACCTTAATGCTCTTCTTTCTCTTGGCAGTTTAGAACACTCTTCTCATAGTAGAACTCTCACTTTTACATTGTAGAACTCTCACTTCTACTTCTTTCTTTTTATGTCTCTAAGTGTTTTCGGTGGATCGTAAAGTGAGCCTTCAGACCTTCATCGGTCACTCACTGTTTATGTTGGTTAGATCAGTCCACCAGTTCTCCAAACTCAGCAACTCCAGTAACCTTTGATCTTTGAAGCTCTAGCAGATTTATACTCCTTCCCAATCTTCCCGTTGGAAAGTAGCCGTTGAAAGCTCTTTGAAATGATTCACAGATCTCGAGTTGCTTGGTGCAGACTGCAGATGTGACATGACAACTTTTTTTGACTTTCTGACACTGCAGTCTACTATTTCACCTACCCTGTCAGATATATTACTTTTATGCCTCGGGCAGGTCGAAGACTTTATTTCACCCTTCTGATTCCTCGATCAGAGGTTATCCTTTTGCATCGATGCTCTTAATAAGTTATTGTCCAAATATTAACCTTCAGATTGAACTGTTGTCAATGCTTCAATCTTCAGCTGTTCAAACTCTACGTTTCTGATGCATGTCTTATTGGACCTGATCGTAATGTCTTATTGACTGGTAGATACAACACTACGATCTTGAAGAGTGTTGATTGGATCTTCAATGTAGAACAACTCTTCCTTCTCTTGTGTAGTGCTTCAACACTTCTATTTGCTTCAACAGCTCTCAGATACTGATGGCTTGACTTCTTTGTTCTGGCCCCTTCTGAATAGCAAAACACTTCAAATTTGTGGCGTGTCCAGCTCGATTTCTCCTTGTGATCTCTCGTTCACTTATCATCAATGGACTGACCCAATGCTTAATCACTTTAGCCTTGTTCTTCAGAAGATGTCCAGTATCTCTGTATGCACTCCATCAGTTCTTTCTTTGTTTGGCAAACACTACGATCCTGGTTGCTTCCAAGATCGTCGTCTTCTGTCTATTTGACAGCTACTTCACTTGCTAACTTTCCTTAGTCAGTTACTAAAATCTTCTTCTAATCTCATTGTGGAAGACTTCATCCTGAATGGCTTTACATCCCAATCTGGATGTTGATTGGGTTGGTGCATAGATCTTCTGTTAGCTTGCATGCCATTCGTCGAGTGCTCTATAGTGTCCTTCAGATGGGATGTATCTTTGCAGTGCCAACCAGAGGCTTCATTCCTTTGGATATTCTAGGAGTGCTCATTCGTTGAGAATTGTATTTTCTCTACGATTCTGTCTTGGCATTGTGAGCACATCTGCTGAGGTCTTAGTTCTGCACTCTACGATTCAGCTTTGGATGTACAGACACTACGACTCTGAGATCAGATCTTGACACTCTACGATTTCTGTCGTTTTTCTTATTGTCTTTATCTGATCTTGCTCGACTACGATCTCTTCCTCTGATATGATCAGTAGACTCTACGATTCTAAGTGTAGTCTACTATTCTTGACTTGGGCTTCGGCAGATGCTCGGCCGGCTCGTAGGAAAGCTGTCTCTACAATTCTGAACATGACTTCCTTAGCAGACTACGGCCCTGAGGAAGTTCTCCTCGACACACTACGATCCTTCCTCGTCTCTCCTGGCAGTCTACGAACTCCAAGATCTACTATCTTGCAGATTACGATTCTGCCTCGATAGCTCTTGAGTTTTCCTTGACTCTCCTGGCAGACTATGATTTCTGGTGCAGTGCTCGACGATTAGACAAGCCTATCTATTACATCATAAGATCAACCTAACATGCTTGATCTTTCTATATTTATAGTCCTTGTACATCATTTACATTTAAGAACTTTAACAAAATTTGTTTTGCTTATGTAGGATCAACTAACACATTTGATCAATTCATTCTAAGTCCTTGTACATATGTTTTATTATCTATCAAAGGACTTTCTGACTTTTCTTAATGCAAGCATACTTGTATATTCATTCATATATATATATATATATATATATATATATATATATATATATATATCATAATCAAATCATATGTAAATAGAAATATCATTCACATGCTTATTCCTGACACATTTCATTGACAGAACTTTCTAGACATTGTCAGTAATGTTTACTGGCCTAATAATATCATATCAAATCATTAATATGAGTTATTGTGTCGTGGCAATTATTGATATAATAATATGAAATATTGTGCATTTGTTACTGTGGCAATTATTGAGTTCAATAATATGAAATATTATATAGTTGTTATTGTAACAATTATTGAATCAATAATATGAAGTAATGTGCAATACTGCGTGATAATGTGGAAAGTCGTGTGTCACTGTAGGATACTGTGTGCTACTGTACACCAGGTATTTAAACAGTTAAAAATGATAATATTGTTGAAATTTTTTTTATCCGACAATATTTCTTTGTGGGGCCCACCAATGATTAGTTATTTCTTTACCTAATATTCCCGACAAAACGAATATTCCTCGATAAAACGAATATTCCTCGACATCCTTTTATAATTTACACATATCATCTTTAACTTTAACCTTTTATTAATTTAAACATTTACTAATTAGAATAATAACTATAAAGAAAATTGAATACTTTTATTTCATAAAAGTCGGGGTCTTACAACTTCCCTTCCTTGTGAAATTTCGTCCTTGAAATTGACGTATTTGGCATTTCGACTTACATTTCAAAGAGGTAAGGATATTTAGCTTTCATTTCAGATTCAGTTCCCAAGTCATTTCCTCTATATCTTGGTTTCTCCACAAAAAATTGACTTGAGGTATAACCTTTGAGTATAAAATATGTTCCTTTTTATCTAAGATCTTGACAGGTACTTCTTTATACGTTAAATCCTTTGCTATTAAATCTGGCTCCAACTCAATGATATGATTTGGATCCTTCACATACTTACGTAACATGGCTCCGATCTTAGAAGATCTCTGATGTTAACTTTCAGGGAGAGTGTGTCAGCTTACTTCCGGCTCGATACGTCACATCAGACTGTTGCAGCAACAACCACGTGGGTGTTGTCACATCGTAAAACTAGATGTTAGACACATGCACGATCTAATCTTCATTTTAAACTTAGGATGATCAACAACCATCTCGAAATCTTTACTCTGTAAGTCTTACCAATGCCGGTCTAATGTCAAACCTGACATACTCTATGATTTGCATGATCGTAGACTTCAATGATAACCGTTGAGTTCAATTATAGTCATAGTGTGTTTGATTAAACTGACTCTACGATTCTTCTCGATCTACGATTAGCTCTGCGATTCTTAATATACTTTATGATCTTAATCTTGCCTTAAGATCTTCAATACGCTTTTGGCAGACTCTATTATTCTTCTGCAGACTCTATGATCTTGATTTAGCTTTACGATTTCCTAGCAGACTCTGCGTTCTTGAACTAAATGTTCTATGATTGACTGACTAACTCTGCGATCTTCAAATAAACTTTACGATTTCACAGATCTGCTTTATGATCGTTCAATCAACTCTACGATCATTTCATTTCCTATCATCTATACATTCAATTCTTTTAATAGATCAACTTAATAAGCTTGATCTTCTACTCTAAGTCATTTTACATCAATTACTCTTGAGGACTTCACAAAAGCTACTCATTACACATATACATTATCTCATCATCATCAAATTAAAACATGTAAGTGTCCTAACAGACCTTAAACAGAGGGAGGAAAAGATTTAGGTCAATTTAATAACTATTTTTACTTATTTTTTGAAATCAGTAACAAACAATGATGTTTGGTAAATTTTTTGTTTTGAAAAAATTGAAAACAAAATTCACTTTGACAACAAAAAAGTGTAAATATAAAAAAGAAAGTAAAAAGTGTAAATATAAAATATAACTATGACATTATGTTACCTAATTTCTGTTTTCACTAATGAAAATAAAGTAAAAAGACAAATATACAAAAATAGAAATTCATAACAAAAACGGTTAACGCGGAAACTCATAAACTAAAACACGTCAATTAGGTCTCTTGCAAAGTAAAAAGTTCTAGGTTCGAACCTTGACGCTGACCAAGTAATGTATGTGTTTAATTTCAGTAAAAACAAACATCATATGCACCGAGGCATTTTTTACAAGTTCAAAAATCAATATCCATCCCTATCAATGTCCATCAAAGATGAACAAACAATGAAAATACAATTATACGATAATTTTGTTCATTATTTATGACTCTTTGTGTGCCTACAAAGACACACAAAGAGCGGTCTGAATCTTAATCTCACTCCTTATCTAGCTCACCTTACTCACCCCCATTTAGTGACGGACAAGGCGACGATTCGGTCCGTCTCTATATATAGAACCGTCGTTATATATTGTTCGTCACTATATGTTGTCCGTCGCTAAAAGCAAAGACGACGGTTCTATATATAATGACGCCAAGATAAATCGCGCACAATTAAAATCGCTAAAGGGGGGTAAGCAAGGTGATCTAGACAAAGGGTGAGCTTAAGATCCGGACCGACACAAAGAGTTGTTTTAAATTATATTTATTTAGTAATGCCCAACAAAATGAACTCTATTAAACAAACAGTTGGATATAAACAAAATGTCTTATTTCAACATAAAACACCAAGCTAGATACAAAAGATTATATTATAAAACTAAGAAAATTAATCTAATGGGCTATAAGCCTAAACTATAGGAATATTATTTTGGATTAATTACATATTTTAGTACATTTTTAATAATAATTACAATAATGGTGCATCTATAAAATAATTATAAAAATAATACACTTTCTCATATTTATTTACAATATTAGTGCAATTAGGATTCCTTAATTTAAGGGATTAGTTTTGGTAGGTGTGGGTTGGAAAGTGAAGAGAGAACATGAAGACGCTACTCCCGACGACTTCGTCTCTACGCTACTGCAATTCTTTTATTCTTCTGTGACGCCCCCAAAATAGGTATACATCACCCATCTTGAGTCGCCAAAAACATGGTACATAATTCAAATACAAACTTAATTATACAACAGTCGTGTAAAATACGACTAAACATATGCTGTGAGTTTTAATACAAATATTGTCATCTAGACAATATACAAACTCAATAGGGTCCTCATTACATTTATTATTACACTATTTCACAGAATAGTGAGGACTACTAATGCACCATCTAGGACCATCACTCTGTTCCCTGGCTAATCCCTGCTACGTTCTCATTTCCTGAAGAGAACAATGAAAGCAAAAGGGTGAGCTCAACTAGCCCAGTAAGAAATATTATGACTAAGATAATGCAGAATAATTTATCGTTAGCCTTCAATGATGTTAAAGCGATAAAATATAATAAATATCAAGTTTAAGCTGCGGTGAACAAGCAATCCATTAGAATAGTCAGTAGAGAATAAAATCTACTATCTTCTATGATTTAAAAGGTTTTTCATCACTTTTATATTTGAGACTCGACTTAATAAATAATCAACATCATCCACCTTTACTGATCGAGGATATTCATTAGTATCACGACCACAAATTATCCATGCACTACTTCTGAAGCCAGCAGAGGTGGAACTAGGCGGGTGGGGCGATTGCCCCGATGGCCGTCGTCACGGACCTTGGGAAGGAGCAGGCGAAACTAAGCGGGGCGGGGGGCGATTGACCCGTGGGAGGGTGGGGGTCCAGCGAGAGATGGGGCGAGGCGGGGTGAGGTGGGCAACAACCAGGAAACCATAACTAAAGCAAGACGAGCTTGAGCTCGACAATCAAGAATATGACAACAGATGTGTTTCCTCAAAAAAAAAAATTATTTTAAGAAGCATGAAACGACATCGTTTGATAAAAAAAATAAGGGCTAGGTCTTCTAGTCACTCTTCTTCTCTCCCTCTTTACCGCCTCTGCCTCTTTACTCTTAAGTTTCTACCTCTTTAGAAATGGCAAAATCCGAGCTCAAGCTCCGATTGCTCGTTTGCCTCATGGCCATGGTGACTCTACTGCTCATTTGCTCGATCGCTTTCGCTTGCTCGACATTTCATTTGCTCCACTGACGGAGAGATACTCTGTGATCTGCTTTCTTACATTCTTAAGCTCCACAGTACGCCATATTTTATTTTGTCGTTTGAGTAAGTTCTTACGGCCTTTTGGGGTCGATAATCAATATTATACTCATTAACTTCATTATATTATTTGATGTGGCATTATTTATTTTACACTCGGTAATTTGAGAATTTGGGAATTTGAGAAAGTTTCGCATTTTTACTCTCATTGATGTGGCTTTTTATTTTTACACTCGGACCTAAGTAAGTTCATTGATGTGGCATAATTTATTTTTACACTCATTGATGTGGCTTTTGGGAATTTGAGAATGCTATTGATGTATTTTTGAGTAGTTTACATTTCTTTGAAGTTTGAAGAATGCTATTGATGTATTTTCGTAAAATTCACATGAAATGTTTAAATATTATTTGCTTCAAAGAATTGATGAAATTATTATGAAATTGGTAGCTTAGAAAATGCAAGTTGTTCGATAAAAGTCCCAAGTGAATTTGTTTTTGGCAAAAAACACGAAGTAGAGGTTCTATAAATTCTAGACATATTCTCATATATTATATGCTATATCTAAAAAAATGGAGGTAAACCATCATATGGATTAGAAGTATTAAAGTGAAAAAGTACTAAATCCTCATGCATTTGCAACTTACACGTCATTGCATTAGGACCTCCGATAGCGCCTCAAATTTTGCCCACCTCAAATTTTGTTCTGGTTCCGCCACTGGGGCCAACGATATCCGTGTACTCATCAATGGTTATGATCATGCCAACAACTGTCCATCAATGCACTACGGGCCAATGAGAACTTTTACCACATCATTTGTAACATTACGGTCATGATTATACCGATTAATCCCTGGTCATAATCATACCAAGTCCATCTATGCACTACAGGACACAGATGACTTTCAACAGAATATAAACATGAGGATGATGACAATGATATAAGAATTCAATAAAAACAAGTTCAAGAATTAATTTATCCAGGAACCAATAACGTCCAAATTGTCAACATGATACTTCTTTGTAGAGTAAAATTCAATAATGCTCAGAAGAATATTTCCATGAAAAGATACTGGATGAAGCACAAATATCAAGGATATTCCACTAATTTCATGGAATATAGAAGCCAAAACTTTAACCAACTAAGTATAATAAAGAATGGAATAACAAAAGAAATCACCGGGCATGCGATAGAAGCAGACAAAAGCGAGTTATTCAACAGAATAATAAATAACGGAACCAGGTTCGGCGTAAAACACACAGACAGGATATTCCAACAGAATAATAAAGACAGAAACAGGTCCGGCGTAAAATGCACAGACAGGATATTCTAATAGAATAATAAAGAATGGAACCAGGTCCGGTGTAAAACGCACAAACAGGATATTCCAACAAGATAATAAAGAATGGAATAACAGAAGAATTTCACCAAGTATAGGGTAGCTCACGTATACAAGTTATTCCAACATAATAATAAATAATGAAATAACAGAAGTTCTCTTCATGAATACAAAAGAAATAATACCCCTTACCGTAAAAGAAATTGGATATAAGAGTAGGGAAGTAACAGAATACTTTTCTATAGTTTCTCTATAATTTCTCTCTCTAGAGTTTCAGTGAATTCGTAAGAAATAATGAAGTAATGAACTTCTATTTATAGGAGAATAGAAAGGTACTGTGTTAGGATTCAATAATTATGCAAATTTACGGATGACAACTTTGATAACCCAAGATGCAAATTTTTCAAACCTCCAACCAATAAGAATAAAGCAAGGAATTATAATACATATATATATATAAACCACACATGTTTAAAAGAAAACTCGCCCACCCGTGAACAACTTGCTAGATTCCTTTCTCCCAAATTCATTTTCTCCCACGTGGGCCCCACATGTTCCCCTCCCACCAACATGTCATAATCACAGGTGGATCCCATTATATTATATTAAACAATTTCTACCGATTATTTTTAAAAATGGGTAAATGGGAATCCAAATAATAACAAAAACTTACAACAACAACTTCATAAAAATCCTCTCAATATTTTAACAATATTTATCATCATTATTATAATTCACAGTATTAATCGACTGGGTCATTCCGGAAGAGGGGCTTTCAATAAGGATTTCTCCTATTGGTAGCGCAATTAGGTGACCAAACCTCTCCTCGATGAACTTTAGACATCGTTAATATTGCAAATAATAATATTAATAACTTTGTCGTCTCAATTATTGATTTAATAATATATAAAATATTGACAATAATTGAATCAAATAACGTGAGATATTATCGGCAATTCTTTGTAGCAATAATTCAACAAAAGCGGGTGACTTATCACGTAAGCATCAATAATCAATCTGGTGTGCTCTTTATGTAACTACGCCAGTATTCTTCGTACTTTTTAACATAAAGGGTGTTTCAGCAGATTAACGGTAAAACTTCCATAGTTATTTTCATAAAGTATTTTTGTCGTTTTCTCAATCCGACAATAATTTCGTTGTGGGGTCCACCAATGATTGTGCCGTTGTACGAATATTCCCTATTAAAACGAATATTCCCTGTTAAAACGAATATTCCCCGACCAATCAAGTATTATATAACAACTTGCTTACTTTGCAAAATTTATAAATATTACCCACAACTATAACATTATATCAAATTCATTCCATAATATTCAAAAATGATATTTATAGAAAATTCATCTTTATTTATAAAAGTTGGGGTCTTACAACGTCCCCTTCTTATGAAATTTCACCCTCGAAATTAGGGTACGTACCTGGTATGTCGAAGAGGTAAGGATACCTTGATTTCATTTAAGATTTTAACTCCCAGGTCATTTCCTCAACATCGTGGCTCCTCCATAAAACTTTGACTTGAGGTATAGCCTTGGAGCGTAGAATATGTTCCTTCTTATCCAAGATTTGAACAGGAACCTCTTCATACGTTAAATCTTCCGCTATTTCATCCGGTTCTAACTCAATAATGTGGTTCGGGTCTTTCATATATTTACGTAACATGGATATATGAAAAACGTTATGAACACGAGACATACTTGGTGGTAAAGCGAGTCTATAGGCCACAGTTCCTACTCGATCGAGGATTAAAAATGGGACAATGAATCGAGGATTGAGCTTTCCACTCTTTCCAAATCTCGTAACTCCTTTCCATGGAGTTACACGTAACAACACATAATCTCCAATATTGAATTCCACGTCCTTTCGATGAAGATCAGCATAACTCTTTTGTCGATCTTGTGAGGTTTTTATACGTTGTCGGATCGTTTGAATCTTTTTCGTAATCATACGCACCAACTCCGGTCCCAATAACATTGCTTCACCCACCTCATCCCAGCATACTGGAGAACGGCACTTTCTTCCATACAACGCCTCGAATGGAGCCATGTCAATACTTGCTTGATAATTGTTGTTGTAGGAAAACTCCACCAACGGCAAGAACGTGTCCCAACTTCCCTTGGAGTCAAGGACACAGAGTCTTAATAAATCTTCAAGAGTTTGAATAGTCCTCTCTGATTGTCCGTCCGTCTGAGGGTGATATGCTGAACTAATTCGTAAATCTGTGCCCATAACTTTTTGCAAACTAACCCAAAATTATGAAGTGAATCTTGGGTCTCGATCAGAAACTATGGATACTGGCATACCATGCAGTCTTACAATCTCGTTTATGTACATATGAGCAAGACGTTCAAGTGTATAATTTTCTCGTATTGGTAAGAAGTGAGCAGACTTGGTCAATCTATCAATAATCACCCAAATTGCATCTATGCCTTGAGAAACCTTGGGAAGACCAGTAACAAAATCCATGGTAATGTGCTCCCACTTCCATTCTAGAATTTTAAGTGGTTGCAATGGACCTTTTGGTACTTGATGCTCCGCCTTGACTCGTTGACATGTTAGACACCTTGAGATAAGCAATATTATCTCTATTCATATTGCCCCACCAAAATGTATGTCGAAGATCATGATACATTTGGTACTCCCGAGATGGATTGCAAGCGGTGTGTTGTGCGCCTCCATCATGATATTATACTTTAAATTAGGGTCGTTAGGAACACAAAGTGCGGAGTTGACTCGAAGTATTCCTTCTTCATCGATTCTTGCTTGCATAGCACCTTCTTTGCACTTTCTTCCTCATAACGCATCGCCTCCAGTCGTAGCTTGAAGCGACTTTAACTTTATCGATTAAAGTCGGTTCTACTCGTATATTCGCCATCATCGCATGGGTCCTGAGTCTTTAACCTTATCTCTATCCTTTGCAAGTCACACAAAATGGGCGCTGCGTTGATAATATCGCTTTTCGTACTTGCATATGATCTTCTACTCGATGCATCACTACCACGTTCACTTTTCTAGGATGGTATTGGATGGTATGATCATAATCTTTCAACGATTCAAGCCAACGTCGTTGTCGCATGTTGAGTTCCTTTTGAGTGAAGAAATATTTGAGGCTTTTATGATCGTAAAGATCTCCGGTTTCTCTCCATACAAGTAATGCCTCCAAATTTTAAGTGTGAAGACAACATTTGCCAACTCTAGATCATGAGTGGGATAATTCCTCTCATATTCTTTGAGTTGTCTTGAGGCATAGGCTATAACTTTCCCATGTTGCATGAGAACACATCCTAACCTTTGCGAAGCATCATCATAGATGACAAATCCCCTCGAGGCGGATGGTATTGTCGAGCGGTGTTGAAATGAGTCTCATCTTGAGTTCTTGAAAACTCTTCTCACATTCCTCGCTCCAACCGAATTTTGTATCTTTACGAGTCAATTTGAGTTAATGGAGTAGCGATTCGAGAAAATCCTTCCACGAATCTCCGATAATAACTTGATTAAGCCAGAAAGCTCGTCTTGATCAACGATTTAAGTTCCTCCCGACTTTGAATAGCTTCAATCTTTGTTGGGTCAACAGATATTCCATGACTTGATACTACGTGCCCAAGGAATGCTACTTCCTCAAGCCAGAACTCGCATTTCTTTAACTTGGCATAAAGCTTATATTCACGAAGCTTTTGGAGTATCGACCTCAAGTGTTGCTCATGATCTTCACGACTTTTGGAATAAATAAGGATGTCATCAATAAAGACGACCACAAAGTGATCCAAATATTTCTTGAATACTCGGTTCATCATATCCATAAAAGCGGCGAGGGAGCATTAGTCAATCCAAAAGACATGACTAGGAATTCATAATGCCCGTCTTAGGAGTTACGAAAGTCGTCTTTGGAATGTCATCGGTTCTAATCTTAGCCGGTGATATCCGGAGCGAAGATCAATCTTTGAAGAGAATTTGGCGCCTGCTTGAATGGTCAAACAGGTCATCAATACGTGGCAATGGGTACCTATTTTTGATGGTGACATGATTCAACTCCCGATAATCAATACAAAAGTCGCATACTCCCATCTTTCTTCTTCACGAATAGAGCGAGGAGCACCCCAAAGAGAAGTACTAGGACGAATAAAGTCGATGTCTAACAATTCCTGCAGTTGGGTCTTTAACTCACGAAGTTCAATAGAGCCATTCGATATGGGGCTTTGGAAATGGGTTTTATCTAGGGTTCAAGGTCGATACAAAATTCAATTTCACGCTCACGGGGTAGGCGGGGAAGTTCTGGGGGAATCGTCGGAAATTTATTAACAATAGAAATATCATTCAAAAGCGGCGTATTTTTGTTTAGATCCAAGTGATATGAGCTAAGAAAGCTTGACATCCATTTTTCAATAAAGCGAATAGCTTTATGGCTTGAAATGACAGTGATTGATTTTAATGGTTTAGTTGCTTGAATTCGCATAATAGGTTGGTTAGAAATATGAAAGCTAACAACCTTACGAAAACAATCAATTTTTGCATGATGAGTAGTTAACCAATCAATCCCTAAAATCATATCAAATGCAAGTATTTTTAATGAAATAAGATCGACAGGTAATGTGAGGGTACCGATTTGAACCAAACAAGACTTATAAACAGTGGATGTAATGAAGGTTTCTCCCAACGGAGTTTCCACAGATAAGTTAAAGTTTAATTTCTCCGGAGTCAAATTTAATCGTTGAGCGCAAGTAGGAGAAATAAAAGAATGGGTAGAACCGGTATCAAATAAGGTATAAACTTCGCTAGAGTTTATGATAAGCTTACTCGTGATGACCTCGTTCGGGTTCCTTGCTTTCTAGGAGGTTACAACAAACGCTCTCCCTTGAACAACTGGTTTTGACTTGTCTGGGACGGTATCTTGTGTCACCGTTCCAATAGGACTTGTCTTCGGTGCACGACAAAATCGGGCTAGGTGACCTTCTCTTCCATAATTATAACACGCTTTGGATGGCATCGCGCAGTTTGGACTGATATGTCCCTCCCCTCCGCATTTGAAGCATATAATAGGTGGTCGTTCTCCTTCCTTAACCACGGGTGCTGATGCTGACGTCTTTCCATCATTGTTGAATCTACTCTTCTTGAAATGTCTATTCTTATTGTCTTGGCCATGATTACCACCAAAGTGGTTACCATTTTTGGCTTGTTGATTCCCTCCATATTTGTTGTCACCGCTTCGATGACCTTTACCACTGGTATTTTTATTCTGCCGGCTGCTTTCTCTTGGTTGCGTTGACTCGTTATCGTGCTCCAATAACTGAGCCCTATTTATAACATATAAATACAAACACAGTTTATGAGAAATAAGATATTGACGTATCTCTGGTTTCAAACCTCTTAAAAACATTCGTGTCATTCTCTCCTCATTATCAACCAAGTGAGACGCAAACCGGGACAACTCAGCAAACTTAGCTTCGTACTGTGACACGATCATATTGTTCTGCTCCAACTTGATGAACTCTACCTCTTTTATGTGACAAATACTTTTGGGAAAGTACTTGTCGTTGAATAGTTCTTGGAACTTATCCCAAGTCATCTTCAGTGCGGCAGGTTGAGTACGCTTTATCGATTCCCACCAGCAATCTACCTCTCCTCGCAACATAAAGGTGGCAAAGGGAACCTTTTGCTCCTCGGAGCATCTCAAGACATCAAATATCTTGGTGATCTGTTTTATCCATGCTTCCGCCTTAAGTGGTTTTGGTTCTCCAATAAACTCCGGTGGTCCCAGCTCCTTGAACTGTTTAGCGGTGACCATCCGAGAGTTTTCAGTGTTTCCACCTACATTTTGGACAGGAGCCGCTCTCGCCTGATGTTGCATGAATTGCATAAAGCCTCTGAACATTCCATCATTCATCATTTGGTCAGTGTTGTTGTTTGCATGACGATTGCCCCTTCCTGATGCACATTATCCTGATTATTGATATGTGGAGACTCAACGGTCTCCTGTGCTCCATTCTTATTCTCAACATTCTCGGATGTCATTTTGGATACTTCCACCAAAACAAGGGTTAGTTGACATGTAACATATTATCTCTATACTCGACCAACCAATTAAATACCAAATAAATTTAGGTAGGTCATACTAGCGAAGGAATTTCTCTCTCCCTCCTAGTTCTAGTCTCACGTCTTAGCAGGATCATATCCCTAAGCTTTGATACCTGTTGTGACGCCCCAAAAAAGTAGGTATACATCACCCATCTTGAGTCTCCAAATACATGGTACAAAATTCAAATATAAACATAATTATACAACAGTTGTGTAAAATACGACTAAACATATGATGTGAGTTTTAATACAAATATTATCATCTAGACAATATACAAACTCAATGGGGTCCTCATTACATTTATTATTACACTATTTCACAGAATAGTGAGGACTACTAATGCACCATCTAGGACCATCACTCTGTTCCCCGACTAGTCCCTGCTACGTTCTCATTTCACAGAGAGAACGGTGAAAACAAAAGGGTGAGCTCAACTAGCCAAAGAAGAAATATTATGACTAAGATAATGCGAGAATAATTTATCGTTAGCCTTCAACGAGTGTTAAAGCGATAAAATATAATAAATATCAAGTTTAACTCTGGTGAACAAGCAATCCATTAGAATAGTCAAGTAGAGAATAAAATCTACTATCTTCTATGATTTAAAAGGTTTTCATCACTTTTATATTTGAGACTCGACAATAAATAATCAACATCATCCACGCTCGCGACTGACCAAGGATATTCATTAGTATCACGACCACAAATTATCCATGCACTCACGGGCCAAAGATATTTCGTGTACTCATCAATGGTCATGATCATGCCAACAAGCATCCATCAATGCACTACACGGGTTGATAAGGACTTTTACCACATCATTTGTAACATTACGGTCATGATTATCTGGAGATTAATCCACGGTCATAATCATACCAAGTCCATCTATGCACTCTGAGGACATGAGATGACTTTCAAAGTAATATAAACATGAGGATGATGACAATGATATAAGAATTCAATAAAAACAAGTTCAAGAATTAATTTATCCAGGAACCAATAACGTCCAAATTGTCAACATGATACTTCTTTATAGAGTAAAATTCAATAATGCTCAGAAGAATATTTCCATGAAAAGATATTGGATGAAGCACAAATATCAAGGATATTCCACTAATTTCATGGAATATAGAAGCCAAAACTTTAACCAACTGAGTATAATAAAGAATAGAATAACAAAAGAAATCACCAGGCATGCGATAGACCGCACAGGCAGGTTATTCCAACAGAATAATAAATAACGGAACCAGGTTCGGCGTAAAAGCATGCAGACGAGATATTCCAACGAGAAATAATAAAAATGTAAAGCAGGTCTAGGTGTAAAATGCATGACGAGGATATTCTAACAGAATAATAAAGAATAGAATAACAAAAGAATTTTATCAAGTATAGGGTAGCCCGCGTATACAGGTTATTCCAACAGAATAATAAATAATGGAATAACAGAAGTTCTCTTCATGAATACAAAAGAAATAATACCACTACCAGTAAAAGAAAGCTGGATATAAGAGTAGGGAAGTAGCGAGAATACTTTTCTATAGTTTCTCTATAATTTCTCTCTCTAGAGTTTCAGTGAATTCGTAAGAAATAATGAAGGAATGAACTTCTATTTATAGGAGAATGGAAAGGCACTGTGTTAGGATTCAATAATTATGCAAATTTACGGATGACAACTTTGATAACCCAAGATGCAAATTTTTCAAACCTCCAACCAATAAGAATAAAGCAAAGAATTATAATACATATATATATATATATATTTATAAACCATACATGTTTAAAAGAAAACTAACCCACCCGTGAACAACTTGCTAGATTCCTTTCTCCCAAATTCATTTTCTCCCACGTGGGCCCCACATGTTCCCCTCCCACCAACATGTCATAATCACAGGTGGATCCCATTATATTATACTAAACAATTTCTACCGATTATTTTAAAAAATGGGTAAATGGGAATCCAAATATTAAGCAAAACTTGCAACAACTTCATAAAAATCCTCTCAATATTTTAACAATATTTATCATCATTATTATAATTCACAGTATTAATCGACCAAGTTGTTCCCAGGAAAGAGGGGGCTTTCAATAAGGATTTCTCCCTATTGGCGGCTTAATTAGGTGACCAAACCTCTCCTGGATGTGAACTTCTAGACATCGTTAATATTGCAAATAATAATATTAATAACTTTGTCCTCTCAATTATTGATTTAATAATATATAAAATATTGACAATAATTGAATCAAATAACGTGAGATATTATGCACGGCCAATTCTGTAGCAATAATTCAACAAAACTAAGTGACTTCTCACGTAAGCATCAATAATCAATCAATACCGTATGCCATCATGTAACTACGCGCCATACTTGTACTTACTTTAACACGGGTGTTTCAACAGTTAACGGTAAAACTTCCCGTAGTTATTTTTTATAAAGTATTTTTGTCGTTTTCTCAATTCGATAATAATTACATTTGTGGGGTCCACCAATGATTGTCTTGGTTATGCGAATATTCATTGTTAAAAGCGAATATTCTCAGACCAATCGAATATTATATAACAACTTTCGTACTTTGCAAAATTTATAAATATTACCCACAACTATAACATTATATCAAATTCATTCCATAATATTCAAAAATGATATTTATAAAAAATTCATCTTTATTTATAAAAGTTGGGGTCTTACATCTTCCATTTTCTCTCTCATCTCCTCCTACTTCTAATACTAATAAATTAGTAGTAATAAAGAGAATATAGAGCATTAATCTGTAATATATAGCATTAAAATGGTTTCTCTCTCTACTCTTCGGTGGTACTCTTTATAGAGCATTTTTTTAAAGATAATATATTATCTCTCTGTTCTTCAATACAGCAAAATGGTTTATTGAATTCTCTCCCTCATTATTGTGCAGTAAATGGTCTTCCTAGTGCTTCTCATAGATTACAATCGAGTTATGTAGAAAGTTTCGCTCATAAATTACGTGATGCAGATGCATCACTTGATTCTGTTATTCTTAAAGAGCTTTATAAACGAAATGATCCGGAGGCAATAAAAGATATTTTGAGTCAACCTTCATTACACACCAACCAGTCAGCAGTTGTTGAATATGTAAACGCATTGGTTAAAGTTGATAGGTTAGATGAAAGCGAGTTGCTTAAGACATTGCACAGAAGCGAGTGTGTGATGTGAATTTTTTATTGGTGTTTTGTCCGCTCTTTTTTTATAGTGCAGTTGGTAACCAAACCTTCATACCAAGGTAACCAAACCGTCATACTAAGGTAACCAATCCACCTCTACACCTTCAGTTTTTTCATAGTGCAGTTGGTAACCAAACTTTCACACCAAGGTAACCAAACCTTCATACCAAGGTAACCAATCCACATCCATACCTGCAGTTTTTTCATAGTGCAGTTCTGGTATTACATATTCATACCAAGGTTACCAATCCACCTCCACACCTGTAGTTTTTTCATAGTGCAGTTGGTAACCAAACCTTCATACCAAGGTAACAAAACTGTCATACCAAGGTAACCAATCAATCTCCACACCTTCAGTTTTTTCATAGTACACTTGGTAACTAAACCTTTACACCAAGGTAACCAAACTTTTATACCAAGGTAACAAAACATTCATACCAAGGTAACCAATCACATCCACACATGTAATTTTTTCATAGTGCAGTTAGTAGCCAAACATTCATACCAAGGTAACCAATTCAGTGTTATTAGGTTACCAATTTATTTTGAATGTGATGCAGTTGGTAGCCAAACCTTCATGCAGTTGGTTGCCAAATTTTCAGACCAAAGTAACCAATTCATACTGCAGGTGTGGAGGTAGATTGATTACCTTGGTATAAAGGTTTGGTTACCTTGGTATAAAAGTTTGGTTACCTTGGTACGAAGGTTTGGTTATTAACATTACATTACACATCACTCTCGTATCTCTCTTTCCTATGCAGTGTTCTTATTTTCCTTTGGACATGAAATTGGAATTGGAATTTTCAAACATGAAGAAATTGTGAAAAATCAAATATGCACCTCCTTTCTCCATCCCATCGACCATGTTGAAGACAACTGATGTAAATGTCTTAAAAACTTTGTCATTTGGCAATTAGTTACTTCTATTTTCTCCACGCAAGTAATATGTATAACAACTGATGTAATGTCATTGTTCTAACTTTACATGCAGAGTTGGAGGACAAGAAAATTTCTTTCACTGTGATAGATGCGGTGAGTGATTATAAACTTCTTGTCATGACATTTGACCGCCCTGTTTTATCACTACAAGGAAACCGACTAATCCAGACAGAACTACGTTCGACAGACTGCAGTCAGTCGAAATTAATATAATTTCGACGAAATATTAGGTCAAAAATAATTCCGTCCAAAATAGTTTATTTCCGAGGAAATTCCGTCGGGAATATAAGAACTCATATGGCGCCAAATTTCCCACCAGCGCGAAACTTAAATTCGACGAAATTATGGTTATTTCTGAGGGACTGTACGTCGAAGATAAGGTAATTCTGAGGGACATAGGTCCATCGGATATTCCGTCAGAAATATCTTATAAAACCTATTCGACTGACTCAGGCTAGCGTCTCCCCGTATTCTCTCAGTTTTATATCTCTCACTCTCTCACTCTCTCACTCTCTCACTCTCTCATCTCAGTCTCTCCTCTCTCACTCTCATCTCTGGCGCCCACCTGCCACCAACACCTCCACCGCCGACCAGCCTCGTGCCCCCTTCTCGAGATCGATCAGTTCTCCCCCAACGCCAGGCACCCCTCTAGCCGCCGACCACCACCACCACCATCTTAGTTCTCTTCCTTCTTCCTCCAGCCGCCGACCACCACCACCACCACACGCCGGACAGTTTATTAGCTCCAAAAGGTATGAGTTCAAATATTGTTTCATTTTGATGATGATGTACAAAATTAGTAGATTGAATAATTTTTATATTGTATATATATATATATATATATATATATTGATTTGAGTCTAACAATTGGTAAATTCCTTAATTGGTTACTGTATGTGCATCAATTTGGCTTTGGCAATTGGATTTGAGGCTAAAATTGGTATAGGGTTAAAAATTTGTTATATATTTGACTGAAATTTGGATTTGAGGCTGAAATTTGGGGCTAAAATTTGGTATATATTTTGATTGAGAATGGATAATTATGCAGTATATATTGTTTGTATTGTTTATGTAATTTAATTAGTTTTCAATCTTGAAGTTAACTGATTTTTGGACTGATTTTAATTTTGATATATTTGCAATTCCGAAATTTGAATTTGTGTGATGTAAATTACATGATGATGTATCATTTGCAAGATTTTGTCGTAATTATTTTGATAATATTAGTAATTAGTCCCAATATTAAAATATAAACTAATTTGAAGTAAATTAAATAAAATCAAACAAATTTTATTTAATTTAATAAATAAATTAAATTTAATAAAAAATATTTACAAATATATAATATAATACAAATAGAATTCAATTCAATAAAGAATAAAATATAATATAATCAAATAATTTCAATTTAATTAAATTAAATTAAAATAAATTAAATTAAATTAAATTAAAGTAAATTAAATAAAATTTAAATAAATAAAATAAAATTAAAATAAATTAAATTAAGGCTAAATTAAATTAAATTAAATTAAATTAAATAAGTAGGAGTGAATGTCGAACAGTAGTCTTTATAGATTCTTAACAATTCTCATAAACTAAGTACCACTTACTTAGTTTATTATTGGCAAAATAAAATAAGTAGGAGTGAATGTCGAACAGTAGTCTATAGATTCCAAATAACAATTCTCATAAACTAAGTACCACTTACTTAGTTCACATTGGCAAAATAAACTAAGTAAAAGTGAATGTCAAACAGTAAGATAATTCCGAGGGAATACATCCGTCAAAATTAGGTACTGTTATATTAAATTAAAAGTTTAAATCTCCATGATATTCGTCGAAGATAGTTAATGTTCGACGCACATCAGTCAGAGATACGTTCATCGAGGATAATGAATTTTCGACAGAATTTTTGACGGATCTTATTTTCGACGCGAATATTTACGATCGAATATCTGACGGATATTTTCGTCGGAAATAATATATTTTCGACTGAATAGGCGTATGTCCGACGGAATAATCCGTCGGACTTAAGTTTTTTTCTTGTAGTGTGTTGACATCCATGAACTGAAGTCTTGAAGATATCTATAATTTTACTCTTTTTTTCCCTTCAAGATTGCTGATATTCAACTTGGTTGAAAGATTCACACATTTGTGTGGAAAAGATTCGCGGCAGAGTAGCGAATGAGATGGCTACTGTGAGGGAGATGAATATTTGAATTTGAATTATTATTTTAAATTTGAATTTATTTTTGTTGTTAGATCCCAGATATTTGAATTTGAATTTGAATTTGAATGATTAATTATGGCAGTTATTTTTCCTTGATTTTAGATTTCCTTATTAATGTGAATTGCGTTATTTTTGTAATTATTTTGTGTATGTATTGTTTTTATAAATACTTTTTAATTGTTGTATATTAGTGTTAAGTAACCTATTAGTTTTTGGTACCTATTGTAAAGTATATAAGAAAATCAATTTAAATATCAATTCCAAATTTCTAGTCTAGGGTATGGGAGAAAAGCAGCTGCATTTTACAACTAATAATTTGTCATTTAATTTTTAAGTTATTTTAACCTTTACTAATAAAAAAAAACATCATATGCACCCAGGCATTTTTTACAAGTTCAAAAATCAATATCCATCCCTATCAATGTCCATCAAAACTGAACAAACAATGAAAATACAATTATACGATAATTTT
The DNA here is from genome assembly GCA_020205605.1 of Panax ginseng. Taxonomy (NCBI): domain Eukaryota; kingdom Viridiplantae; phylum Streptophyta; class Magnoliopsida; order Apiales; family Araliaceae; genus Panax; species Panax ginseng. The sequence continues at coordinate 56,398,609 of CM035140.1, forward strand.
ATTCATTATTTATGACTCTTTGTGTGCCTACAAAGACACACAAAGAATTGTTTTAAATTATATTTATTTGGTAATGCCCAACAAAATGAACTCTATTAAACAAACAGTTGGATATAAACAAAATGTCTTATTTCAACATAAAACACCAAGCTAGATACAAAAGATTATATTATAAAACTAAGAAAATTAATCTAATGGGCTATAAGCCTAAACTATAGGAATATTGTTTTTGGTACCTATTGTAAAGTATATAAGAAAATAAAGTATATAAGAAAATCAATTTAAATATCAATTCCAAATTTCTAGTCTAGTGTATGGGAGAAAAGCAGCAGTATTTTACAACTAATAATTTGTCATTTAATTTTTAAGTTATTTTAACCTTTACTTACTCACTCCGTTTTATAAAAAGAGTTTTATTTACAATTCGTTATAAGAATTGATATTTACACAAGTTTCCCCTCACATGAATAATAAATCATGCTCACATTCATGTGTGAGTGAGACCTTGTAGAAATATCAATTTATTTTAGAAAAAATTTCATTTATTTTGATGTTAGTATTAAAATGACAAAATGTCCTCAAATTTAACAATATAATTTTATTATCATGTCACCACTATAAAATTAAACATCCAATAATTTTAAAATTAAACATGAAATTAATTCAGAGTCTTTAAATTTTTCAAATTTTACAAATAAAATTCTCTGTTAAGTGGACTGAGGGAGAATGAAATAGTAGGTTTTTATAGGTCCATACTCCATACTATACACTTGTATTAACTGGAGTCTCATGTTCATTTGCAAAAAAATAAGTTGCATTTATTTTGGTAATACATTCACTATTTTTTTATCCTGTTATATTAAATCTATTATATATACTAAATCTATTATTTTGGTAATACATTCACTATTTTATTTGACATCTGTCTTTTTATAAATTAAACACCTGTCCATCTTATTTAATATTTTTTTTAGCCCTCTACAAAAATATCCTTGACAACCGAGTTTGTAAAAACCCTAAAAAAAACAACTGAGGTTGTAAACACTAAACACCACAACCCGTCGGCTGTGGTGTTGGCGGGGCTCGATTATCCAGTTCTCTAATCCCGTCGTGGTGTGGACCTTCCATCATTCAGGGTCTGATGAGCTCATTGGAGCCCTGCAATGAGTATTACTGTTCCAAAAAGCTTTCCCCCTCTGATTTTTTCTTCGGCGGTGACAAAGCTTTTGCTTCTTTTTTGGATCGAGCTCTGTTCCAGTGGGCCGCAAGCGCAGGCGGATTCCGGCGGTGACAAAGCTTTTTTACTTGCTCTGTTTAGCCCCTTTTCTATTTTGGCCGTTTGGTAATTTATTTGTGATTGTTAAAATTGTTGGTTGCTCTAATTTTTCACTTTGGAATCTGGGAACTTTTTCATTTGATTACACTAACCATGAACTGAGTCTTCTTAATTCATTATGTTGGTATAAATTTGTTATTTTAATTTGTTTATTCTTCAGTTCTTGAAGTGCTTGTGTGTTCTTGTGATTTGGAGTAACGTTTCAAAATTAGGTGCTATTTTCTTTTTTTTGGGTACAGGTACATGTATTAGGTGCCATTTCATTTCCATTTAATGATGGAGTAAAAATTTTCACACAGTCGAGTTCGTAGAGTTTCTGTCCTCCTGAAAAAATTGGGCAATGATGATCACCTTCATAAAGCATTTGCATTCTTCAATCACAACAAAAACGGATACATAGAGATCAAAGAGCTAAGGGAAGCATTGGTTGATGAAGTTGACACAAATAGCGAAAAAGTCATTAATGCTCTTATTCAAGATGTGGATACTGACAACAATTCCAGTCTTGGACACTTTACAAAGTTTGAGGAGCTTGCTCGCCGAGTTCTTCCGCGGCTTCCTCGGCCGCTGTGCTTCTTTGTGTTAAAATCTCTGGTAAGATCCCCTAATCATGTACTGTAAATTTTTCAAATTGATGATACTCAGATTTATGTTGATTTGATTAGTCATGAAGCTGTAAAAAATTAGGGTTGGGTGTGGTAATTCAGTTTTACCCCATTTTTGCTCAGTCTTGGATTGTTGGTTTGCTTCATCCACAAAGCCTGTATCTAAATCAGTCCATAAGAATACAATTTAGTTTTCCTTAGAACCGAGATTTGTTTTTTTGAATAGTAGTATGAAATATGCCTGTGAGGTTGAATTCCTACTGATTGTGAGGTTGAATTCCTACTTTATTCGTCTTAATATGCATGATTTACTCTGTATTGTAGCATCTTATAACACTTGAAGAATTTAAGAATTAACAGTTTAAATGATGGAAACTAAATAGTAAACATACAAATTAGAGAGCCATAATTCACCCCTCCCTTCAAATGAAGATCTCTTCACTAATCAATTGAATGGCTTTACAGTCAACCCATTGGGAATAGTAATGAGCTTTAAAGTGGAGTTTCTAGAGTTTCTTTCTCCTAAAATTGTGCTCATAAGCGGAAAAGTCCAAGGAGCAACTGCTTAGCCAATGAATGGGATGTGTGTTTTAAGGGCCATCATAAAATTTTCCAGTTTCATTGGAGCTAATTATTCCCTGCCTTTTCAAGGTCTGAACAATTAAGAGTGTTTAAAAGTCATAGCTTTGGCAGTCTCAATAAGTAATCTGTAACTATAATAAAGCCTGCAAGAGATAATCAACCTAATTCATCAATTGGCCAAATTATAATTTATTATAATTAGTTTATGCTATTAAAATTTTGGTAATCACAACTTTTCCTTGATATGGGGCCATTTCATGAATAAAATTTGTTTTAGTGCTTCCATCTTTGCTTCATTTAACTTGAACTTGAATAATTTCTGGTAATGTATTTTTCTGCAGCAAAGAGGAAGGTCTGAGGAAGAAGAGTTCAACAAGAAAGTAAAAGAAATGATGATGGAGGAGGAAAAGCAGCGGATACCAGTTGCCCAAGGTCTCCCATGGACAACAGATGAGCCAGAGGTGATCCTGTCTAAATATTCAATTAAATTTGCAATACAGAAACAAAGAAAGACTTTTAAAGGTAGTTCTACGGTTCCGTCTTGAATTTTGCGGATGCATGTTCTGTTGGATCATTGTGAAAAAGTCTCCTTTTTTTTCTTTTACTAACTTGATATGTGTCAGGTTGGATTTCAATATAAAATGCAAAATTGAGAATATATATAATCATTAAAACAAATAAAGGCCACAACTTTCAATATAAAGAATAACAAACAAATTTATTAAAGCCTGTACGTGGCAAAATATCTTAACATCTGTCATCCTCAAAATTTAACACCTGTCCATCTTAATTAATACTCTTTAACACCTATAACAAAACAGCCCAGTCCCTAAATCTGAAATCAACTATTCAAATATGGCATCTATTCTCTCTCTCACTCGACGCATCGATTCCTACGATAAATTTTGTAGAGACGACGAAGAAGATGCTGACCCAAAGGATGAACATCCCGATTCAGAGCATTCAAGAACAAATTCTTAGACCAAACCCAATAGAGGAAAGGAAACTGATTCTTATTGTGACCTTCAATCTGTAAGCCTTATTTTTATTTTGATTTGTAAATTATTTGGATAAATTGGTTCATTATTGATAGGAAATTTTGCCGACATATTAACTTTTCTTCTTTTTCTTTGTATCTTTACCCTCTAATCCTTAGATACCTTTTCAGGTACGATTTTGAGTTACTTTTAGAACATAAAGGAGATCGCGGGCAGCCACAGTGATGAGGAGATATATATAATGGTCAAGGAATATAATATGGATCCCAATGAGACCACCCAGAAGCTCCTTCTCCAGGGTATGTTCTCTATTTCCATCTATATGTTGTTTGTTTTTGATCTTGATTTCCACATGTTATGTTGATCTATGTTTTCATTTGAGGATTTGGTTTTGAATGTTTTGGTTGTGCCTATGTTGTTATTTATATTTTGCTTATAGTAAGTTGAGTTGGGGTTTTCATAGGTTCACTGTTGTTATTTTCTGAAAGCTGACCTTTTTCCACAGCTATATTAGGAAAACCCCTTTTGGTTTTATTATAAGAAGTGGGTTTCAAGGCTATAAAAGTGTGAATTATTTGGGCTTTTTCTTTGATATTGAATAGCAAGATTAAGATCTTGCTAATTTTATATTGATGCTCATGATGTTTTTTCTCAATAGTCTATATATGGAGAATTATCACTAAGATGTTCCTTTATCTTTGCATGTATATACAATCATGAATTGTGAAGAGTTGGTTATTCTATTGGTTTTTTAAACAGTTCATGTGTTCATAATTTTTTTGTTTTTCCCTTATTGGCTTTTAAGCACCTTAAAATTTGCATGGACTAGCCCTGCAGTCTACCTGTTATTTTAAAGATAGTAAATTTGCATGGCTGGCACCTCAATTTAGACAGCAACAGTAACAACATTTACAACTAAAACGCATGGAACATAATACCAATACATCGACAAATCCCTGGCTAAGTTATTGAAATTTAGGTGCATAATTAATCTTGAATTTAGTGTAATCAAAGAATTTGATCTTCTTACCTAAACCCCACGTCTTGATTTCTTTCCTTTTCTTCCCCCCCTTTGGTTATATTTGGGCTTTTTATTTTACTGGAGTGAAATGGTAAAATGTTTAGAATTATATTTGTTTTTCTGATTTTATAATTTGTTGGTTGTATCCAAAAATTGGTTATAGTACATACATGCCCAAGCTTGCTGATCTAATCTAATAATTTTGTGAATTTTGGGAAAATTGAACTGATTTATTTCTTATTATGGTAAAATATTTTACAAGCTCAATTTTGGTTAGAGATGGAGTTAATAGTGAAACTTATGTTTTTGGTCCCATATTGGTATGGAATTTATTAAAGATAGAAAATGACACAATTGTGTGTAAAATCATTTAAAGTTACTTCCTACCTTGAATAATCTGGATGTATATTTTCACCGTGACCTTAGCCATAATTTGTAAATGTAATGATAGTTCAAGTAACATAAGAGATCTTCAAAACTCGTGTATTAATTTAATTGGGAATATATAAACCATTTGTCCCTTATGAATCTCTTCTCTTTGTTGTTGCTGTTGCTGCCGCCATAAGCTACATATAGATATCTACTTCTTAGTTACTCAAAAAGAATAACTGATTCTTTTGCATTTTTGCTTAGGGCCTTGTGATGTGCCTCTGGAGAATAGTTCTCCTACCACACAAATTTTTACTGGGAAGCATAATCCCTCAAATAGTGTAAAAACTTTTGTTGCTACTGAGATAGTTGATGGAAAGGCGATAATAACTATTTAACGAGGAGCATTTTTTCTTAAAATTTTAGACAAACATAGCTATAAGTTTCTGGTAGTTTGTTTGAACTTTTTTACCTTTAAGAACCACTTTTATTTATTGGTTAATGCAGTTGATGGAATGAAACTTTATGAAGAACTCTTGGATGGCTCTGAAATTGCCAATCTGGTTACATTGGTTAATGATTTGAGAACTGTCGGGAGAAGAGGACAGTTTTAAGGCAAGTTCACAAATATTCTCTTTTTATGACGAAAAAGTAACTAGCCATTTCGTTTCTATGCTATTCCTGCTTGTATTTTGTTTTTGTTTTGTGTTTGCATATGCATGTGATTCATAGATGTGGTAACTATTAAATATAACAATTTCTCTCTCCCTCTCTCCCTTTTGCCCTCTCTGTGAATAGGAAACTTCATTTTGCATAATGCTTAATTAATGTAGGTTATACTCATGATGTATAAGAAGGAAGGTTCTAAGTGCCAATTTTAGTACCATATATTAGTGTTTTTGTGTTTTAAGGTTTTGATTGCTTGCATGTAAATGCTCATAATTTTTTAAATGCTGGTTGACATGAAGCAGGACAGACATTTGTTCTCTCAAAAAGACCCATGCGGGGGCATGTAAGAGAGATGATTCAATTGGGCCTTCCCGTTGCAGATGCACCTCCCGAAGATGAAACCATTGCTGGGACCTCCAAAGGCATGTTCAATTATTTTTTAAAAAAAATACTCTATGATATTAAAATAATTATTTTTAATTGTTTTTCTATGAAAATGAAATATAATTGAACTTCATATTAGCCTATTACATGTGTTGAAATATTGACTGTCCGTTCATTTTTTAATTTGTTTGATCATATATGGTTGGGTTTGTTGTTGTTGTGCTATGTTTGGGGACCATGAAGGGTCCGGGAGTCATAAGGTTGGGATATATGAATGAGTACTTGTGTTTTGTATGTATAAATAAAACCATGTAGTGTGCTTATATGGACTGCACTTGCAGTGTTTGATATAATGCTTGAGAAACATTTGTTTGGTCAATATGTTATGTTAACTATGTAGTCAAGTCCAGGACCATGTCTATGTGTTATAATAGTAATCAAATGCTTACTTGGATGCTTAGATATTAAATGTAACATGGCTTAGGATTAACTTGGATAGCTATGTAGTTTCATGTCTAAAGCTCAAGTAATGGGGTTGTTATGTGTCAATGACATGCTAGCTATGAAGTAATGAACTCTTGACCATGTACATAAGTTGTTTAGCAATCACATGTTGCATATATGTCTAAATGTTAACCTTAACATAGCTTGGGGCTGTTTTGAGTTATAATGCTAAATCCATGCTTACAACTATGTCATTTGGTGAAATGACAGGGAATTAGATATTCTGACCATTCTAGGCCATAATAAACTTATGTTAGATCAAAAATGATTGCTGGAAATGGTTCCAAAGTATAGCCAAGCCACGAGTTATCAATAATAAGGTTTCATGTGTTATTTGTTATGTGTAATGTGAGTTCCAAAAGTCAAAATCATGCAAAACCATTAAAGCAAGGTTATGTTAAAAGTAATCTTGTGTTACCATATTGCACATGTCTAAGCTATCTATATGGCCAAAATCTGCAGAGGTAGGATGGAACTAAAATCAGGTCAAACTGGACCTGTGATGAACAGTGGCTTAGCTTGTATATACTAAATTACATTTCATGGCACAATAAATTGAAGAGCTGTTGTTCGGATTGAGTACTGATTTTCAAGTAAGTTTTCCTTTTGAAATTCTTCTGTTTTGATCTAATTATGGTTACTGTTGTTGTTCGGATCATCACTGCTGTAGATCTGCTGTATTTCGTGTTTTAGTTTTGGCTGCGATCTTTTGTTTATTGATGAAATCTTATCGATTAATCAAGCTGTGGTAGATATTTCATGTTTTACTTCGATGAAGTAATCAGTTAGTTATGGAAATCTAAAATTACTGTAAAAATATTTGTTGTTCGTAATCAATGTTGTTTTGTGTCCATTGATTTCTTGACCTTATTATATTCATTAGAAGAGAAAAGAAAGTTGTATATGGGAGAATGAAGATTCATACTTCCTTTCCCTATCAATGTATATGTCACAAAGTATGAAACTGGGGGACTTTATTGGCCTATTGCACATAATGCAATAATCTTCTCATTACTGCTGATGCACAGTAGTTTTGGCAGTCTTCGGGATTAAAAAAGCACCAATTGCTTCTGGTTTCACCATCCCACTGATCATTTGCACTCTCCTTTTCCACATCTACTGCACGCAAAGGTTTTTACTGTCTTTTAAAAACAATGTTGCATAGGTATTGGCTGAAAAACCAACTTTACTTTCAAAAACTCTCTTTTTCTATGTTTAATGTAAATTTGTTCACCAGATTGTCATGGAGATGGATAGGCAAGACGAGTAGTCTGGAAAACTGGAAGAGATTCATCAACAGTTGCATTCGGCCTATTGTCATTTCAAATCCACTACCCAGTACTCATCTACAGTTGCCCATCTAGATGAGGTTGAGAATGGTAGACAAATGGAAGAGATTGGCGACCGTTTGCGTTCAGCTTATTGTTCGTTTAAATCCATTTCTTACGATTCGCCTATAGCTGGGAACCTGGACCAGTTTGAGAATGGTGGTGATCACAGGCTCCAAGACTCTAAATTAGGTGACTAACACATAATTTATCACTCAAACTTTTACTTTTAGACCCACCTTCTATTAAATTTTTTGACCGTCTATGCCATATATTTTGCAGTAAAGAGATCAAATCGATTGCCACATGGATTACAGGCTGAGCTTTAAATATCATGGATTACATGGATTAGATAGTGTATGAATCAAAGATTAATACACAATGAGCTGTATTCTGATTTGCAGATTGTGTAAACGCCTGTACAAAAAGTAGGATTTCGTAGTGCTTGACATGTGTATGTAGATACGCAGCAGGTCATTTTGCCATTATATGTATATATGTATATATAACGCTTTTATCCTGGTCTTGGGATTCATTTTTGTATAACTAATTAGTAAATTTGTTCTATGCATATTATATATACTTCCTTAACAATGAGTTCCACTTGCACTACAATGTATGTTCATTCGTTTTTCTGTGTAAAATTTGATCATCGCATAACAATCTATCGCTATATTGGGTAATTATTATTAAAAAATTAAATAATCCTGTCGCAACACGCGGGTTTCTATCTAGTTAACCACTAAACAAATTCAAGGGTAATTGTGAATAAAATATATTCTTTAAGTTTTATAAACTCTACAGAGAATAATGCTAGAAAACTAGGCAAAAATATCTAATTTACTTGGACAATATATACGTACATTGATGAATAATAAATTATATACAACTTATTTATATTTTATTTAAATAAATTAGATATTTTTTATCTGTTTAATTAATAGTACTCCTTCCGTTCAAAGTTAACTTAAGAAAGTTTTACATACAAAATAGATATTGTAGTCATGTAGACTATTTAAAAAAATACAGTACAATTTTATTTTTTGTATGTATTTAAATTATATTTAAAAAAAAATTCTGTAAAAATTTTAATCGTAATAAATACTATATATTTTTTTAGAATTATTAAAAAAACAAAAAACAAAAACAAACCCGGTCACTAGACCGGTCTCCTTTCTCGATCCTAGACTTTTTGAAAAAAATAGTATTCATTATAAAATTTAATTATTATTTTATAATTATTAATTAATCATCTCAATTTTAATTTTAAAAATATTTTAAATTAACTTTTAAAAGTCGTAATATTGTAATTTTAAAAGAACGAAGTATTACCTATATCTATATATATATATATTTGTATTATTAAGGAATTGGGAAAAATCTAACAGCTCACTACCTCGTACCACAATTCTTCCAATGCATACAACTCTTTACTTCTCCGTCCGATACATATATTATGAACTATATATATATATATATATATATATATATATATATATATATATATATATATATATATATATATATATATATACACATCGCCATATATCTATAATTCTTCATAACTTACTTATTTTTTCACTTTTTCCAATAAATGGACCTCCAAATTCCCCCACCGCCGCCACTCCCTTTCAAAACCCGCATCCTCCTTTTCTTACTCTACACTTCCACACGCGCCACGCGCCGCCGTAATGGCACCGTGAACCGCCGCATCTTCAACCTCCTCGACCTCAAATCTCCCCCAAATCCAAAACAAATCAAATCAGTTAAGACATATGACGTAACCCTAGATCCCTCTCGCAACCTCTGGTTCCGCGTTTTTGTACCCACACTATTCAGTTCTTCCAAAAATCTCCCCGTTGTCGTGTTTTTTCACGGCGGGGGGTTCGTTTATTTCGGGCCCGATACGAACTCTTTTGACGCGCTGTGCCGCAGAGTGGCGCGTGTAGTTGGGGCGGTTGTTGTATCGGTGAATTATCGGCTTGCCCCTGAGTATAAGTACCCAACGCAATATGATGATGGTTTTGATGTGCTGGAGTTTTTGGATGGTGGGGAGAAAGGGAAAGTGTTGCCGGAAAATGCTGAGTTGTCGACTTGCTTTGTTGCCGGAGATAGTGCCGGCGGGAATTTGGCTCACCATGTAGTAATAAGAGCTTGTGGGACTAAGTTTCGACAACTCAAGGCAAGGAAAATAATCAATAATCTAAGTACCAATTCACATGCAATGAGTATCAATTTACATGCAATGAGTATCAATTTACATGCAACGAGTATAGGCAACGTAAAAAGACAAAAATTTAGTACTCCCTCTATGCTAAAATTAAAAATACATTTTTTTAATTTATTTTAAAATTAGAAATATATTTTTATTTTAGGATTATAAAGTAATATGATATTTTTAATTTGTCATTATATTTTTACTATGACTTTCAATATCAAACTATCACAACTGAATTCCTAATTATATAACTAATACTAAGGCTTTGAGAATATAAAATTATATTTAAAAGTCGTCATTCTGTAAATGTATCTCTAATTTTATAATAGAGGAAGTAATTCTTATAAGATTAAAATACAGTTGATGTCTTAAAATGTGTATAATTGTTGAGATTTGCATCCTAATATTTAAAACAAATCTAAGTGCATTGTATAGTTCTTTTTGCTATAAAAAAGTGCACCCTTTGAAGCTTTTAACGAGTCAAAATCCACTCCAAAGTTCTTTCTGTTAAATAAATTACACCCTCAATTTTTGGTTCAAGTTGTAATTTTTTTAAGCAAAAAAGAACGTTGGAGTGCACTTAGATACATTTTTAAAATTCGGATACAAAGCTCAACAACCTACAAATTTTGGGGTGCAAACTATATTTTAGTACGTCTTCTTATATAACTATTAGTGTAACAACTCAAGTTCAAATCTGGAGTCCAAATCAAATCAGAAAATAGTAATTAGGTTCAATGTGTTATCTCAATAATATCTCTTTGGGTTATCTTAGTCACCAAAAGATCATGACCGAAAGTATTAATGATAGTAGTTTCAATCCTTATATGCATATTCAAGTATTCACATGTTGCGATGTAGGATTGGGGTGTTACAAACTCACTCGCTTAAATATTTGATGTTCGAGCTGAACACATAATCACACATAGCCCAAAAACTTTGTCTAGCTAGTCCTTGTGAGATAATAAAAGTAGCCTATTAGGCTTGCCTTTGTGTTCCCACATTTGGCAACTTAATCAAATGATTTCACCCGTACTTTCGACAGTCGACTCTGATTACCATATGTAATAACCTGATGAAATAATAGGGATCCTATATATGAAGATAATATAATTAAAACACCCCATTGAATTCACATTGTAATATATGTGATGAAATATGTTTTTTGAAAATATAATAAAACACAAGAAAAATATCTACAAACAAAGTGTATGTATAACATAGTACTCCATATTTTTATTAATTAAAAATTATATCTACCATCATTTAGTATATATTAATTTGTTGTGAGAATTGATATTTTCACCCAAAAAAATCTGATATTTACATATAATAAATCGAATTCAAATTTATGTGAGTGAGAACTTGTGGAAATATCATTTTTTTCTTTGGGAAAATAATAATTCCCTTTTGTTTATTTTAGAAAAAGTTTCATTTATTTTGATGTTAGTATTAAAATGACAAAATGTCCTCAAATTTAAGTATTTAACAATGTCCCATCACAGACTCACATAAAAGGTCATACACATCAAAGTATCACATATATTACAATGTGAATTCACTAGGGTGTTATAATTATATTATATTATCTTCATATATAGGATCCATAGTATTTCATCTCTAACACAATTTCATTTAAGAGACTGATTCATAGTTAACGTTGTCAAATTAAAATTATCATTACAACAGATCTTGAGCGTCCATCTGAATATCGAACGATTGATATACCTCACGTCTGCAGTTTAGTTTCCAGTATTTCGCAGTTTAATACTGCGGACGGGACAAATGTCTAAAATATCCTCCTTGTAAAAAGTCCATCGTCCACAGTATTAAACTAAGGACTTTAAGTATGGCTAAGGATGTAAACGAACCGAGTCGATCCGAGTATTGAGTTGTTCAGATTTGGATCACAAAATTTATCGAGTATAAAATAAGGTTTGATTGAGGCTCATTTAGCTCTGAAGTCGAAAGCACGATTCAAATCGAGCCAAAGCGGTTTGAACTTTTGAGCTAATATGATCTGAGTATCAATAAAAAAATTAAAATTTGAAGAGGTTCGAGTAATTTATCGAACTTTAAAATTTGCTCATATTTGACTCATTTATATTGCGAGTTGAACTCGAATCGAACTTTTAGTCTAGCGTGTACAAATCGAGCCCGAAATGTTTGCTCATTTTACAGCCTTAAGTATGGCTAGCTAGTCAATTGGGAAACGACGTCGTTATTAAATAAGTGATGTCTGCATTATTAAACCGGAGACACTAAGCATGGTTGGTCAATTGGGAAACAACGTCATGTTGGTCAAATTTATTTTTTTTTAGTTTTCTGGGCTCCGTATAATTAAATTGCAGATGACAAATAATTGATTCCACTCTACGATTTTATTAATTCACTCTACGATTGTGAATCAATAAAAACTAAAATAAAAAAACATGTTTACTTTCTTCTCTAAACTCATAAATCTCTCAAATGGCTCTTGAAGATCTAAATTCACCATTTTGTTCCGTTCTTCTTCTTCTTCTTCTTCTTCTTCAGATCAAGAATACATTATAATTATAATTATAATTTTTTTTATTTATATATTATATATAGAATTTTGCGTACATACATATATGTATAGGTGGGTTTTTTTAAAGAAAATTCTTCATGATTTTAATTGTTTATAATGGCGTTGCAGAGTATATTGGTGACATGAGGAACATGATATATTGGAAGTCATATAGTGCTTCAGCTTTTATTAGGGGGGTTATAAGACCAGGACCTGCCCTGGGCTAAAGCCCAAGGTGCCTGGGCTTTAGGCCCAAAATTTTTTAGGGCCCCCTAAATAATATATTGGTCCGATAGTATCTGTGGATGTCCAACTTAACAAGGTTATTAGTCCATCTATTTTTTCCTATTTGCCAACAAGTCTAAGGTTCACGAGATATGCGGGTCGAAGTTTAGCAGAAGAGAATTACTACTACTCCTCGTCTCCTCCAACAAACGATAATAGATGAAGATCTAATAGAAATCACAGACTCAGTTCACACAAATGTCAAATAGTTCATCTTCTTCACACAAATAATCAATTGATCTTCTCTTCGTCTCCTTCAATAGTTCAATTTCAGGTATTAATTCTATTTTTTTAGGGTTTTAAAATTATTTGTTTTGTTTATGAGAGATTTGTTTATTCTACTACGGATTTTTTATGCTACTACGTCCGTGATTTTTTAATGCTATTGGGTATTGAATGAATGAATGCTACGCCGATTTTTGAATGCTAGTATGCTACTGTGATTTTTTTTGAAATAATAAAAGCATGTTGGAATTAATTATTTGATAATCACGAGATAAATCTATTGTACATATATCCTTTGTAATTAAGTTGGATTTGATTGTGATATGTTTTGATGAAATTAATGGCGAAAAAGCCCTGCGGTTGCTTGTGAATCCTACTCAAGCTCAAGTTGGTGAATATGAACATTAATGGTGTGCTAATGAATATGTGAATCTGTGAATAATGAATATATATGAACATTGGTGTGCTAATTATACATGTAAATTGGGTCGGATTTATAACAATCTTTGATTTCTAGACTTAATTGTGTTAGTTTAGGTTATTTAGCCCAAATGGTTTTTTTTTTTTTTTCAAATATTTTAATATTTGCTAAATTTAGGCATATGAATTAATCTGAAACTCTTTTAGGGATTGAATAAGCTGATGCTAGTTTTCGAGTATTTGAAAATATTGATCTGGAATTAAACCACAAAGTAGCATACTAGCATTCAAAAATAATTAAAGCATGTTGGAGTTAATTTATAGATAATCACGAGATTATGTTGGAATTTTGCAGATTTTTAAATTTTAATTCACCATGGCTCCTAAAAAGTATATGTCTGGATCTGAAAAAAGAAAAAGAAAGAAAAAGTCGGATGAATTAGTTCAATCTCAAGCGGGTTCACTTGATAAATTTTTTGGTAGTAAGAAACAAAAGGAGAGTTCTAGAACTACCTCCGGAGAAAGAAGTTTTTCGAAGTTGAAGCTAATTAAGAACTACCTCCGCTCAACTATGTCACAAGAAAGGTTGAATGGATTATCCATCCTATCCATTGAACATGAGATTGCGGATAAGATTGATTGTGCGGATATTATTAATACTTTTGCTGCTAAAACTGCAAGAAGGATGATATTCAAGTGATGTTTTTGAACTGATTACTTGTTTGACTTAGTGATAATGTGATATCTAAATGATGTTTTAGAAATATTAAAATAGTCGGTTATTATATTTGGTATTCTTTTGTATTGATGCTCTTTTGTTCAGTAAAAGTTCTTCGTTTTTTATGCCTATCTTAATAGCAATTCGAAAAAGGCCCATTTTGTTGTTGTCCGCTTTAGGCCCTTCAAAACTCAGGGCCGGCCCTGTATAAGACAATTGTAGTTGACAATTTAGATAATTCCTTAGAAGTTTCTATTAACCGAGTAAAAGAACTTGCTGGTTATTTTGACCCAAATCTTTCCTTTCATCATGTGAGTTTTTCTTTTCTTCAACTATTAAATTTTTGTTTCACTTATTTGGAGATTATAAAGATTGTAATTTTTTATTAGTTTTCGTTTATTTACGTTGAAGAGAAAAAGTGGATGTTGTTGGTGAATTCAGAACTTCACTAATTCTTCTTCATTGGTTGCAACTCTTTAAGGAACTCATTTCTATTATTTGGCATCCGCAGTTTAATACTGCGGAGCCTAGAAAACTAAAAAAAAATGAATTTGGCCAATACGACGTCGTTTCCCAATTGGTCAGTTATACTTAACGTCCCCAGTTTAATACTGTGAACGACACTTATTTAAAAACGACGTTTTTCAATTGGTCAACCATACTTAACGTCCGCAGTTTAATACTACGGACGAGTGACTTTTACAAGGAGGATATTTTGGATATTTGTTATGTCCGCAATATTAAATTGCAAGATACTAGAAACTAAACTACGGACGGGGACTATATCAATCGTTCGATATTCGGATGAACACTCAAAATTTGTTGTAAGGATAACCTTAATTTGATAATGTTAGTTATGAATTAGTTCCCTTTCATTTAATACATATTTAACGACATAAAGATTAATATTTAAAATAATTTTAGAATTATAAATATTACTTTTTCGTGACAATTTTCTAGCAACACGATTATTTACAATGATTTTCATTCTGACACTTATTGCAAGAATTGTGTCGCTAAATAAGAAAGAGTCCTTTTAGGGGGATATTTTTTTAGTGATATTTTTTTTTTTGGTTTTTTTTTTGTAGTAGCTCCCAAAAAATATATAGTATTTATTCTAACTGGAATTTTTATAAAAAACAGTATTTTAGGTGTAATTTAGATACATACAAGAAATAGGGTCAGACCCTATTTCTTATATGTATCCAAATTACACCTAAAACACTGTTTTTTACAAAAATTTAAGTTGAAATAAATAGTATACATTTTTTGGGAGGTATTACAAAAAAAAATCAAAAAAAATGTCACTAAAAATGTCACTAAAAAAATGTCCCCCTAAACTTATTGAATAAGAAAAATTGGATGGATGGGGTTAAGATCCCCTCCATTATACTTATCCACCAATTTCTTCTAAAACATATTTAGCAATACTAATATTATTTTTAATATTTTTAGTGACATAATTATTTGCAACAAATTTTATTACGTCACTAGTATTATTTTTTAATATTTTTAGTGACATAATTATTTGTGTTGCTTATGTACAGTGATAGAAATTGAAGATCCTAATCCGGGTGAAATGTATAGTTGAAGAAATCATAATTCATTATTTTACGTGTGTTTTTAATATTTTTACATTAAAGTGGGATTCATTGTGAAAGATGATCATGTGAAAATATCAGTTCTCAATTCATTAATATCTTATTACGAGTTACAGGGTGTTGCTATCTTCTTGTTTTTTAAATACATTAATGTATTTTTCTTTTTAAATACTCTTATCACTTTTAAAAAATAAGATTATTATTCATTTTTTTTAAATCAACTTAAACATTTTAAAGTTTAAAATTTTATATGAATTTTATTAGTTTTAGTCCATATATACAACCATGACTATTGCAAACTATCCAAAAAGTACTAATTATTACTCCCTTCGTCCCAAGATAAAAGTTCTGGTAAATTTTTCACGCATATTAAGAAGAGGAATAAAATGACAAAACTGCCCATAATAATATGTCATTAATCATTTTCAATGTAGGTGAGAGAGTGACTTTCTAATTTTTCAATTCAAAATATTTTCAACATATAAGTAATTATACTTATTGAATATGGAGAGAGAATTAGAATAAGAAAAATATGAGATATTTAATGCTAAGGGTATAATAGGAAAAATTATGTAAAAGTTTGGTTATTAAAGGAAAGTTGACATTTAACATGGGACTATCCAAAATAGTAATAAGGACTTTTATCCTGGGACGGAGGGAGTATAAGATTTATTATTTCATATTTTTTAATGAATTATCTCAATTTTGAGCTTGAAAATGTCTTTGATTGACTTTCAAAAATCAGCAATGATCTTATAATTTAGAACCGAGATAATATTATTAATCGATTTACCTTCTTCTTCTTTTTAAAAAGGGAAGTTTTGAAAAACAAAATGGGCTTGGTGGAATATCCGATTATAGGATATAACTACAATAAAACTTCTATTTAGGAATAGACTTGGGACCAAACTATTTGTATTCTAATTGAGAGGTTATTACTAAATAGAGGTATTGGTACAAAATATTTTCTGAACACCCAAAAATATCCACTTTAACAAAAATATCAATAAGAATACCCTAATAATTATTATTCAAAAAATATTTATGCAAAGTTAAAGAAAACATAAATTATTTAGATTTTCAAACTAGGAAAATGTAGTCTTTTATAGGAAATGTAGTCTTTTATAGGAAAATGTAGTTCTTTATAAGAAATGTAGTCTTTTATAGAAAATATAGTCTTTTAAAATTAATATTGTCTCTCTCTCATATATATATATATATATATATATATATATATATATATATATATATATATGAAATTATTACTATATAGAGGTATAGTTTCTTAATACGAGACTTTAAAAGTATATAACATATTACAATTTAGAGGTTATTCTTATTTATAACTGGCCCAAATTGGGACCACATTTTTTTATAATATTGTAGAGGTTATTCTTATACAGAGTATTCCTAAATAGGGGTTTTACTGTAGTATTTATCTCAGATTCAGAATTTGAAATGAAGTAGATTTTAAAATTTATAAGTAGATAATGTGTTAGCACTTGCTACAATACTAGAAAATCATATTTTTAAGGTATAACCAGCAATGCAAAACTAACCCAAAAAATATAATTTTGGTATCATGAGGTATTAGCTTGTTATATTTTAAAATTGAGTACCAATAATAAACTGGGTACAGTTTTGCATTTTATTCCAATATTTAAATAACTTTAAAACTCTTATTGATTGATTATATGGTGAATGAAGGTGATTGGACTAGTAGCAATACAACCATTCTTTGGGGGAGAAGAGAGGATGGAATCAGAGAAGAGATTTGTAGGTTCAAATTTATTGTCACTAAAGGAGACTGATTGGTATTGGGCATCATTTTTGCCTTCAAAAGAATCAAATAGAGACCATGAGGCAGTCAATGTGAGTGGCCCAAAGGCCATGGACATATCCAAATTGGAATTTCCACCAACCATACTTTTTATGGGAGGGTTTGATTTGCTCCAAGACTGGCAAAAAAGGTATTCCCAATGGCTCATAGATTCTGGGAAAGAAGTTCACATAGTTGAGTACCCAAATATGATTCATGCTTTCTATGCTTTTCCGGAGATAAAGGAATCAGCAGAGGTAGTTGCAGAGATGAGAGATTTCATTTACAAGCATATACTGGAAAATGTTAAGATTGTGAAAGCCGAATAATAAGGCGTTCGATACTTTTCAGGATTACCAGGCAACTCTTATTCCCTTTCGTTCTCCATACCAAGTATTGTCGTCCTGAATTGTGGTACGAAAACTATATACCTTGTGCATTATAACATAAACAATGTTTATCATACCTTATGTACTCAGTTGATCAGCGTTCCTAATAACCATGGTGTTTTATATGCAATTTTCAATGAAAATAGTACTCTTTTTCCTAGGCAGTGTATTTTGGTACTAATTCTTGTACTCGTTGACTTGAACCACGGATGTGGGTATCCACATACCGAAAAATAAGGTTGCGGGTGCTTCTATGTAATTTTTACGAAAAATGGTTCTCTCTCGGTTCCGTATTAAGTGTCGTTTTATAGAAAAAAACCGATTTCTAATTAAGTGTCGTTTACATATTTTTAGGAGAAATTTTCTCATATTTTATTGATTTACCCCTTAATATCTCTCTTTTCAAGTGCAACACTTTCCAAGTAAATTTATTTCCATAAAAACACTACATCTAATTTCTCTCCACTTTCCAAGGAAATTTATTCCTATAAAAACACTACTTACTCCATTTTATTTTCTCTTATTTAAGGAGAGATACACGTTAGTTTACACCTTAATTGGAGGAGAGAGACTACCAACACATAAGGGGTAAATATGAAAATTGGGACCTATATTAATTACAAAATAACGATATCTTTAATACTCCCTCCGTCCCATAGTTATAGGCTAATTTCTTTTGGCACATAGTTTAAAAAAATCAGTTAAGTGGTAATTTTTAACATAAATTTTCCACATATACCCCTCAATATGGAATTAATGAATAAGTTAATTACTCCTTGCTTATCACACTGGAACTCTCAACTTTATTAATTGACGTGTACTGACCATTAAAATCCATAAACTTTAACCAAAAAGAATACAACAACATTAAATGTAGTGATAAAAATAATAATATTGAATGTTGTTTCTTCAAAAAAAAAGTAATGGTTGAATATTTATTATAAGGGCATAAAAGTAAAACAATGAACCAACTAAATTTTATAAATAGTAAGTAGCCTATATATTGGAACATCTCAAAATAGAAAATCAGCCTATAACTATAGGACGGAAGGAGTATGTGTGTTTTATGTAATAATAATGACACTTAATATAAAACCTAGGGAGTACTATTTTTTTTGGGACAGATGGAGTATCATGAAATTAGTGTACGTTACCTGTCTAACAACTATATTCCATGTGGAAGTTGAATCACAACATAAAAAATGACTTTTCCTCTTGTAGGCTTTGGTTGATGCTTGGATTCCATCTAGTATTATTCCATGCGAAATATTCTATTATGGGATTTGCAAGTAAATATTCCTCATCAGAGTTATAAGAGTATCATATGACGAGATGGTTTATAAACTCTCTGCAGAATGAACAATTTTTTTTTTGGGTGAGAAAAGAGAGAAGAAGAAAAAAAGCATGAAATTTGGTTTGTTAACCAAAAATTAGAAAAGCTTAAATGTCAAAAACCATCTAAAATGACTGAAATTCAAAAAATAATAGCAGCTAAAGGAACCTTAGAAGATCTAAGCAGTTAAGTTCACAAGGAAATTCATCAGTTAATGTAATGTTTATCATAGATTACCTCCACACACAAACCCACGCACCCACCCACCCACCCACCCACACACACCCCACACACACAAAAGCAACTCGAAAGGGAAACCAGATACATCTGTTTAAATTTAAACATATACAAGTGTCTACAAGGTTTACGCCAGAGTGTTTAGAAAGGAAGAGTGGGGTTGAAGGTCTCTGAACAACTAGAAATATGAGTTGTAATGCATAAATAGCTACAAGGAATAAATTATCACTC
Source organism: Panax ginseng (assembly GCA_020205605.1). NCBI lineage: Eukaryota > Viridiplantae > Streptophyta > Magnoliopsida > Apiales > Araliaceae > Panax > Panax ginseng. The sequence goes on from CM035140.1 coordinate 56,418,429, forward strand.
AATATCACAACATTACAACAATATTTTTTTTTTTTTAAAAAGAAAAAAAGAAAATATAAAATAAGATATACATTGTGCACTTCCTTAAAGAACATGCATTCTGTGTTTCCACGACAGGAAGAATACAATTATCCCACAATATATGAAACATTCAATGGTGACGATACTTGGGTCGAACTGTGATGACCCCTGGCTGAGACTTGTCGTAATGGTATCTGCAATAGTTATTTGTATATTTAATAGCGATGGTAAATATAAAATTACAGCACGAGCTGTAACCCCAGTGGGGGCATTAAGGTAACTGAACATGGAATGTGCAATATATGCGTGTCTGTGTTAAAAGACTGAAAAGACAGAAATCTGACCCATTTTCACTAAGAAAGTTTTCAATGGAACTTGGAAGTGCAGCTTGCCCGCGGCTGTGATTTCCTTTTCCTGCACCAAAAAAGAAACCAGATGAACTGCCGGTAGCTAATTTCTCAGCTTGTCCTCTATAAACTCAACTCAATTAAGTACCAAGTAACATCCCAAACTAGTTAGGATGTACTATAAATGAAGGGTTAAGGGAGGTGAGGGACTTATTTTAAGGACTTTGGTACGCTTTAAGTTCCTCACCTCCCTTTTTCTCATAAATGAATCCTAAATGTAAGTCAAATTAAAAAGGAAAGGAGAAAAACTAAAGAGATAAAACAAATAAAAATAAGAAAAGACAATAAAATTATAGAGACCAAAAGAAAACCTTGTCATCTATAATTTGTCTAGGACAAGGACAGTGTATCGAGTCTTTGATTTAATTGCACAATCGTTCAAATATCTTGTGAACCAAGATAATTTAAAGAGAGTATTATATCCACAAGTGTTTTTGATGTTTCCTCAAGGTCCCATCTCACACGAGAGAGGAAAGGGTCCCACCTTCATGTGAGAGGGGACGTTGTGAGGTTGAGAATATCAAAACACTTGTGTAAATACCAATCCCCCTTGTTTATATGAAATTTTGTTTGGGTGCAAGAGTTAACAAATCGAAGATACAGTTGGTTCTTTAGAAAATATATTACTTGAGCTAGTTATCAGTGAGCAAATTTTATTTTTTTGTTTGTGTGAGAGAGAGAAAAGAATCTGCTTAGCTAATAGAGTTCAGTATATCGTCATTAATTTCTAGCTTCTTGATTGCTTTTTTGTCTTAAATTGACAAAATGCATATAAAAAACAATTTGTGGTAAAAGTATGAAAACTGATAAAAATAAAAAATTGACAGAACTGTTGATGATTAGAACAACATTAAGCATCAAGAGGTGGAAATCATAGAGGGGGAATGAGAGAGGTGGCAGACACAGAAAGAGTGGAGAGAGCGGAGGAGACGGAGCAAACGGAAAAAAACTCTCTTATCCATTGTACTTCAGCATATCTATTGATTTCTTGCACCCTTGGGCCTATTTGTTATGTTAATGACAAAATGAAAAGACGGACAGAGAACGCGCACACACAGACACACACACACACATATATATATAGAGAGAGAACAAGAAGCAAACTAAAGAAAACTCTCCTAAGCCAGTGTAGTACAGTAAATCTATATATATCCATTACTTGCACTCTTGGATGCTATTTGATCCATAAGACCAAAAGTTGAAGATAAAATACACTAATTGGTGATAAAGATAGGAGATTCAGATATATTGAAAGATGAGGAATGTGGTCCGCAGATGATTTCCAAGAGAGCCAGGTACTTTGTTTTCAACGAAGCATTTGAACGGGCATTTTGTGCTCAAAAAGGTCTATTGTATGGACTTCTTATACATCAAACATTTACAAAGATAAAATCTTATGGAGTACAACCTCCCACGCACCTTTGAGGGTTGGATATATATCAGCGAATAACCAACTATCCAATCAAGAACCAATCTTTCATAGGCAAAGCGCACACATTTGTTTCTAGGCAGTATGAATAAATACCCACCATGATAAGGACTATGTTGCAGCAATGAAAAAAAAAGGTGGATCATTTAAACTCGCATTCAAGGAAGACTGATGCATTTGACAGCGTATATTATTGTTTTCTTTATCTAATTTTAATGTTTCAAGGTTAAAAAGGATGGGTTTTTCTTTTGTCGTAAGAAAAAACAGGATAATGTTCCAAAGTTTCCTTAAGATATATCAATCATCAATCACCTTTGTGAATACTTCCATCCACAATAATGAAAACCCCCTTTGAAGGGCATGCAAACTTTATAAAGCAATATAAAAGGAAAAAGCTTAATAAAGCAGTTTCAAATCGGAAAAGCTAGAAACATGATATCTATTCCTAAGAAGGACACATACTGTGTGAGTGTTGAACAAGCAAATTTAAAAAGCACAAACAGGAGAGAGAAAGCAAAGCTTAATCTTAGATGTATCATTGCAGATCAGCATTTTCATTAAGCAGGAATAACCACTAAATGAAGCATACCTGTTATGACTTCTAATAACATTGATCTAGGCCTATGTGATGGCTGTTGTTTATCCAACTTCTCTGTGTCTATACTAAAAGACTCTAGAGATGCAGATCGCTTCATGTCTGCTGTAGTGTTGACTCTATTGGAAGAAGATGAAAAATATGGGACCTGCAATTCAATCTTATGCAAGTGGTCCTGCAATGCCTGAACTGCTTCTGTTGCATGAAGACCATGTAAGTCCAATGTCCACAAATCATTTTTACAATTTCTAATACTTAAGATTTCCTTTGCTGCCATAGCATTTAACTCTTTAGCAGCCTTCCATTCTTCCCTAGCCTTTTGCGAAAACTGTTGGGCAGATAAGTGATCTCCTCTTAAATAAGCATCACTGGCTACCTTGGAATGCCGAGATGCTGACCTGTCAATGGACGAATTAAAATGTGAATATCAGGGAGTAATCAACAGAGACATTATGTTTGTTGAAAAGAACACAGTACAGAGCAACTGAATAGGACCGTATTTCTTATAGCAGACAAATGTTGCCTTCACTTTCAGGAATAGAAATCTACTCCCTCCGTCCCAAAAGGATGGCTTAAGTACAAATTTCACACATTAAAGTAGTCAAATAAGAGGAGAGAGTATAAATATAGTTTCCCTTTTACCCTTGTTTTGGTATGTGTGTGTTAGTCGCTTTAGTTTACTTTTGGGTTTGTGGAGAACGAGTGAACTAATTTAAAACATTCATTTGTGAGGTGATTGATTTACTATTTGGCTAAGATGTAATATGACCAAGGGTAAATATGTAAAAAAAAATCTAGTTAACTTGTGTACTTCAGACATGCTTTTGAGGACAAATCTTTTTAATCACTTAAGTCATCCTTTTGAGGACAAAGGGAGTAATTAGCAGAAGGGAATAAACGGAAAGACAACTACAAAAGATGATGACACAGGTCGAGCTCACAAGACATGGTTGGACAATATATATGTATGAGGTTTCGGAACCCATGGCAAATAAAGAAGATTCTAGAAAATATATTGTTAATTTACTCTATTTATAATTTTGATACGTTAGAATCCAATTTAGTTTAGGAAAGTTGTTTAAGAATATTATAAATAAGGATTTACTTTGTTGTTTTATATGGTGCATTATGATATAATTGATTTAGTTTTGTCTGAATACATGTGTGAGATATCTTTTGTCCCAAAACCAACCCGATCCACTCAGATGAAGACAAGGCATCACCAGCAGGAAGCAACTAACAAAGAAGTTTGTCCAAATTACACTTGACAAGACAATCAGAGTCTCCGCATAATGGCTCCATGTATTGCAACTTAGTGAGCATGTGGAACAGATATTTTTCGTGGAACAGAAAGAATATCTTTTAAGGAAGGAATATAGGTCAATGATAATCAATAGATTGTTGAGAAGTCATGATGCAGAACGCTAAATGAAGAATAGGATTATAAGTAATAATTCCATATATTATTATGGATATATTGATTGTAATTAAACTAGGTCTTTTAATTATAATAGGTAGTAATTAGAAGTTCAAGTATTTTTTTAAGTATCTACTTTCCTGATTATAAATTGTTTAGATAACTAGTGTTATCCTTTTAATAGGATACTTAATTTTGACTTAGAGTTTTAATTCGTCTCCAAGTTTACTTGGTCTCTAATTCTTGGGTTTTCAATACTAGTATTGAAATCTCCACAAATTGTGTTACATGGACTCTTCAGTTGAGGTTGAATTACCCGTGTCAACACGAATAGACATGGATGCGGGAATGGGATCCATGTCGAATCCTTCACTTGTCGATCAGACACTTCAAGTCGATATTATACCCCATAAACTTGGTGATATTTCAAATTAGAACCCATAAACTCAGTATTTTTTTCCACCAAATTTGTCATACCTAAATCATCTCTTAAATATACCCCACTAATTAGCTTTTACTAGTATTTGTGGCACACACTGTAAAAATGTAATTAAAATAAATATTTGAATAATGGGTGAGAAAATATGGTATAAATTTTAGGAATAATAAAAGGTGGAGGAGAGAGTGAAAGTTATAGGTGACACAACTTCAAGAAGGTAGTTATTTTCTCTGCTCTCCTTTAATCAAATAGATAAGCAATTTAGTACTACATTTTTGACATCCATGCGCCTTTCGCTAAAATTTATATCCTTTACGTCGTGTCCCTATATCTTATTATTTTAAGAATAGACAAGTCTGACACCTAGACACTACCAATAACTGATTCCCGTACGGCCGTACCCAAGTCTATGTAACATAGTCCACAAGTTTAGTTACAAAGTTAATTTATTTGAAATAAAATTGTGTGTTTCTGCGATCCCTAGCAAGGATAGAATCCCCCCTCCCCCCTCCCCTCCCTCCCCCAACCCCAAACCCAACCCCAACCCCAACCCCAACCCCAACCATCTTTCGTCCTCCTTTAAACCTTTCTAGACCTTATCTTCCATCAAGTCATATATGCCACTCAAATAAATTCAAGAAACACCTGGTATTGGCATGGGAGAACTCTAATAAAACTTCATGCAATATCTCTTCAAAACATTAAATCGTGAGTGCCAACAATGAGCAAGGAAAACAAAAGGCTTTCAGGATGGGCAAAATAACAATATGTGGAAGTGTTCCCTCTAAGGAATTTAAATTACAGACAGCTTGAACTACAAAATTTCAATTGAATGCACGATTCATGTCTCGTACCAACCCCACGTAAATGGTAATAAACGTTAATGATGCTTCTTACAAGTATAACCAACTTAAGCCCCGAATCAATATAAAAGTCAACGAGCATGGACGGATTCCGATATATTTGACATATGTGCAAAGTATCTTATAACTGTATCCAGTAAAAGTGATTATTATTTGATATCAGGTCAAAACAAATATTCCTTGATATCCAGTCACAGCGAATATTATTCAATATCCCGTCAAAGATGATTTATCCATACTCACATCCATCGGCAACAAGTATCCGCTAATATACGTACTGCTTTTATGCGCTATTAATGTTAATATTGTTATTGTAAGTACCAAGAGTAAATAAGACATTCACATTTTTATTATTTTTATATGCATGCATTTTCATTTTTCAAATTAATATGCATTTTTAGGGAAACAAATGAATTCCTCAATTAATATCGATAAACAATTTAAAAACAATATTCATTTCAGTATTTATTTTTTCTGGTTATGTTATGATTTTTGTTGTACTGGTTTGGATAAAATTAAAATTTTTATTTTGGATAATCATTACTTTTGGTTATGGAATTTTATTTGGGTGGTTCAACATTAATTTTAATTTATATTTAGCTAGTGGAACATTTATTCAGTACTCCATTTAGTAGATTATAAGAATTTACAAGTCAAAATAAATAAATTTTGAATATAAATTCGAATATTACAGGATACAGCTATGGATTTCATGATATTTAACGATAATTGTCCATAATTGATTGTAGGTAATGGATACGGATAACATCCATATTTGAAAATTATCTGTCAAATACGGATACAAATGTCAATTCTATCCATCTGTTGATTACGAATATGGATATGAATATTGTATAAGATTTTTCAAATACTGATAATTGTATCCGCATTCATTACCCCTACAAAACTAGATCAATGAAAGGTTTTTCAAACAGAAGATATTTAAACATATTTGACATGGTAAAGAATATAAATAAACAGAAAAACAATATTAAAGCAACAAGATAAGAGATTTGCAAGTTGCATTGCAACAATATCAATCATATAGGAAAAGGCTATATATTTCCAATAAACAAGAAAATGATGATAACATACCTAATTAAATCAATCAAATTGATAAAAGCTGAATAAATACCAACGTTAGTAATACTGATTATGTACCTCATCATCCTTGTTGCATTTTTCCGATGGATTAAATAAATATCATCCTCTTCCCATTCGGGCTCAACAGGTATATACGTCAAGCTACCCAGAATCTGCATCTTAGGTGCAGAATGATCAGGAAGCGTTTTCCCAGAAGCAGCATGGTCATCTATCAGCCCTTTGTTCTTGAATAAAAGTTCATCCTCGGGTGCATAGCTTAGTCCTACGAGGTCTTTGGGCTCTCTAAAAGACAGATCTTTATTAGCCAAAAAGGTGTTATTCTCTAAGTGAATGTTCTCAGCATCATATTCAAAATACGAAATATTTATATTTGTTTTCTTATTCTCCTCAAGGCTGTCGGAGGAAACCATTTCTTTCAGTAGGCCCGAGGCCTTGTCAATATCATTGTTTACAGCTTCCATAATATCCTTAATCAAACTTTTGTCAGCCCAGGAGTGAAGCCCTTTCAGCTTCTCATAAGCCTGATAGACATTGTTGCTCTGTTTTTCCTTGATAACCTTATTAGTCCAGTTAGTGCTAGAAGTGCCAATCAGTAATGGCTTCTCAAAAGCCTTGCTAGCCCCCAAAGTTGGAAAATTTGCAGAAGGTACAATAACTGATGAAAAAGACCTCGCGTGGAGCTCATTATTTTTCGCAAGGTCTGGACGATGCAAAGGAAAAACAGTACTTGAGATGGGTGGGCAAGGCTCATTTCCAGCTTCTGCTTCAAGACCTTGAATCTGTTGTTGCTTTGGGTTATATGCAGCCCAACCTGCATACTTATTAGACTTCCTCAGCGACATTTCATATGCTGGCTAGCACACAAAGAAATTGTTGTATAAGTGAATGCACTAGAAGAGTGCAAACCATTCTCTGAGTAAGCACCCCTCTGTCATCTTTATTCACTTGGAGATGACCAATCTTCAATTTCTTGGTGAACCAAATATACAAGTAGCTGATTTTTGAGGGACCTTACCTGCAACGTTTTTTTTTAATGTAAATAATCCAATCCCACAAGACTAAGAAGTCCTCAACACTAATAAAACAATGTGAGAAGTGTGACAAAATGACGGGAAAAGAAGATTTATAATAATAAAAATTAATAATAATAATACAAGCATAGGGAGTAAGAAGTTGACCCATCCCGAACATGTAGGAAACCAAGACAAAAGAGTAATTAAAAAGCGTGCAGCCTCCAATACCTGTACAGTGTGAAACAGAGGTGCCCATATATCCCATAGCATAAGCCAAAATGGAGTCGATAATAATCTCCCTCAACAAATTAAACGACAAGTACCACTGCCTAAAAATTCTAGCATTACTGTCATGCCAAATGCCTCGCGATTAACAGAACACTGAGAACAGAGGTTGAGATTCTGACATGTTAGAACATGGTTCAAAGCATAGGCCGAGTTGCCCAAAATCTTGGCATATGGGTTTGGTTTCCTTCCTCATCGATCCGATAACAAGTCACGAATTGTAATTCAGGCATTATCAATGTACAGTTATGTACATTTGCGTATAGGCGAAATATCGCAATAACGGAAAAAAATAACAGTGTAATTTAAATAACAACAGAGGAATCAAGGTGAAAATTGAAATAACGGTGTAATGAAAAATCAACAAATGGGACTATTTTGTGGAACAAAGGGAGTATAAACTAATAATAATAATAATATCAAACAACAGAACTCTTTTTGTGGAATAGAAGTAATAATAATAAGCAAAATACATACATTCTCATTAACTAATAATAATAAAATAAATAAATAAATTTGAAACTCTAGAGGAACGTTGCATATTGCCCAAAACCGAAGTTGAAATCGAAACAAAGTAAAAAAACTCTTTCACAACCTAGGCCACTACCGCGACTTTGAACCATGTGTTAGAACCATATCCTAAACTTATAATGCAGCTGAACCTAGCCAACCTAACTCTTTTGCCAAGCAATATGTTCTCTTCTGATTTCTTCCATTTCTTTTTTTGGATAAGTCTCTTCTGATTTCTTGCATTGCTAGCATTTTAAATATATATAACAGATTTTACTCATCTGATAATGCATAGATCCAAATAAACAATGATTCCCTCCATTCCACAAAAAGAGTCACATTTGTCAAAAAAAAATCCCACAAAGACTCCCATTTATCAATTTTCACACAAAAAGAGTCTTATTTTTATTGATGGTAGTATAAAAGAGATAAGTTTAACATCACAATTTCATTATAATACCACTACTAATAAACTTCACACTCATTATATTAAGGGGTAAACATTAAATAAAAAAAACCTTAATTTTTTGTAAATTTTGCAAATGAAACTCTTTTTCTAGACCAAAGGTAGTAATAAAAACTAATGGATCACTTAGAAAATTAACACTTACATAAAATTGGTCATCAATTTAATGTAGATATATTTGGATATATAATATTTGTCTACATATAAGGTTCGGTTTTGGGTTGATTCCGCTTTTCAACTCTTGAATTTGAAAAGGACAAAACCAAGAATAGGAACATAGAATTTTATAGCAATAAGAAAAACCTAACCTACAATATATTTGGTTTATTTGTTAGAGTTTCGTGATTTCAATGATAGCTTGATGTAGGACAAGCTAGAAACAAAAGAATGAAAGAGAAGGGAAAGCGAAAAGGGAAAACCTAGGCCTCACACCCAAGGAAAAAGATGTCTCACACATCATAAATCAATCAGAAATCTTCATAAAATGGCTCAAATACAATTATTTATAGGACTCCAAAAACCTTCCAGCCCCTTAGACTACATACACTGAACTTATGTAAATAATGCATCATAAAGCTCAATTAGATACATGTACCAAAATGTATGTGGACTAAGGACTGAACACAATGAACACAAGATACCAAACATTTAATCACTCACTTGAAATAATAAAAGACTCGTTAACCATTCTAGAAACTCTAAACATAATTAAATAATTAATAACCAAATTGCAAACTGCCAATCATTTTTCTGCCAAACCATTTTCAGATTGAACCACAGTCCAAAGTTTCTTGTTGCTTGGACCTTCTTCTTTCTCGACTTTTTCACATTCTCCCCTAGTTAGAGAAAAGTCGACTTCGAGTTTTGATGTGCCATAATAAAAGAATCCATGAATTCCTAACTTGTCGCCAGGGTTTCATAAGAAGAGATTATAACTTTAGTGTGTCCTTTCCTTCTTAGCTTGAGGATTGAAGAAAAAGATGTATGTATTGACTTGTTGGACATGATCTTGAAGGAAAGGAGAAAATATAAAGGAATATAACAGGGGAAAAAAAACTTTTCCTGAAAAAAAGATAATTACTGAAGCAAATAGAGTAGAATTTACATCTTCAAACTGATTTTCAACTTCAAGACTATTACTGAAGCAAATAGAGTAGAATTTACATCTTCAAACTGATTTTCAACTTCAAGACTACCATCTGGTCCAAACAAATCAATCTCCTTTGTCTCCATGATGCCTTCATTGATGTTTTCTACCACTACAAATTCATGTAAATTTATCACTTTGAACTTCTCTTTTTATATAACTTCTTGTATAGCACCAATGATTTTCCCTTAATCTGAAGCTGGTAGTATAATTATATAACTAATAACCAAATTGCAAACTGTTTATAATTTTTTTATTGAACCATTTTCAGATTAAGCCATAGTCCAAACTACTCCAAAGTTTCTTGTTGCTTTAACCTTCTTCTTTCTTGACCTTTTCACATACATCGTTGCTTCATCTAGAGGGTGGAATCCAACATCCTGCAAAACTACTTACAAGGGTGGTGTGATGCACTTTCTCTCTCAAATACCACTATGGAAAGTCCAAACCAACCAGACGCTCTCACGCTTAAGTCTATTAAGTGGAGATTTGGCTCCCTTCCATTACACATTACCTCAAATTTTATCCAATACACCAATTATTTGATCTTAATAATTTTGTTAGTAATGATCCAAACATGTTAATAGATAGTTGATTATATTAAGATCAATTCTACCAAAAATTTGAGTCATTAAAAAAAGAATTACCGTTAAAAGTTTAAAAGAATTCTCAACCATTAAAATTTTGATGAAAAATCTACATTTTCATCAAATGGTGAAAACGCCTCGAATTACTTTCATTTTTGAAACAATTATACTACTCAGTATTATAAATTAATTGACCGGTTTTGATTTTAATTATATTATCTAAAACTACAAAAATATAGTGTATTGGATGAACTTGGAGGGAATGTGTAATGGAGGGGAGCCAAGTCCGTGGAAATTCAAATGCAACACCTAACCCATACCAGCTATGAGCGGCAATAGAGTAATATCGTGTGTTAGTTAAATAGTGAACAAATTATCTAAATGGAATCAGTAAATTTCAAAAATCTTATAGAAATTAGAATATGACCCATCATTATGCAAATATACCATTAAAACTCAACTAACCAATGCTCCTACTTACACTTTCATTGTGTTCCAAGTTGTAAAATGGATGGAAAATAAAATAAAATGACAGAAAACGCAGTTCTCTTGTTTTTTATTTTTTTATTGAATAGAGAAGGAAAATATAATTTACAAAAAGTTGGTCATTTTTCTTGCCAAAATTTTCGGTCAAAAATGAACTGATTTGTACAAAAAACTAAATAACATAACCTCCACATACATCCCAACAAAATTAATCTAAAAATAAAATAGTAATCTTAATCTAAATGTAAAACATAAGTTTCTTTCATTATTCCTTTATAAACTCAATACCAGCCTGAAAGAAAAGTTAAAAGTTTTATGTTCTTTTCTTTTCTATCATAAAATTTAAGTGTTCCATTCTTTTCTTCTCATCTCCTTGCTAATTCTTTCCATGATATTCTAAGTGGACTAGTGTTACCCTCTTTTTGAAGGAGTGTCATGACTCGTGATTTTATTTTTTTTTCAAAAAAAAAAGTACTCTCTAGCTCAAAATCAGTTATAACTATCAAAAACTGTTCTTCCCACTAAAGGTAAGCTCATTCACCCAATAAATTACTCATAATCACCTAAATAAAAATCCAAGCACTTTTTCATCAAACTTAGAGCAAAGTACGACTCTCTCTCTAGCTTTAAACATGTAAAATCATATATGATGACTACCCACAACTCATTATTATTGAAACAATAACAAAATAAAAATTAACAACGAATTGGCAATAGAGTTCATAAATAAAGACTACGCATCATCTATCACCTACATATCAGCAATAAAATACACGAAAAAGTTTATTAAATTTAAATTTTAAAAAAAAATTAAAAAAAACTATAATTATAATACCATAAAGTATTTAAAATACCTTTTTTCACATGTAAATTGATGGAAGCACAGAAAATTGGTCCCGCGTTATTCTAAACCAATGAACCGGAGGTCTACGTCTCGCATCCAAGGCGTGAATTGAACGAGAAGGGGCAACAACTGAATCGAAATTTGAAATAAATTCAAAGATGAAGATGCTGATGAAGATGAGCTTCTGCCTATGAAATCCATATAAAAAGATGGCTGCCGATGAGAGAGAAATTAAGAGAAAAATCGATGTTCTCCTTCCTCTCAGGGTTTGTGATGGTGGTGCCGGAAAAAGATTTGGGGGCGGAGGAGAAAATAAAGAAAAGTCAAAGACGCATAATCCACCACTTGTGGCGAATTGTAATTACTTAATTACCCTTGGACTGGAGAAATATTTTTTTACTGATGGAAAGAACGGAAAGATTTTGTCTGCGACTGCGGCTACCAATTTTGACTATTTAATACATGTTCCGTTGCTTTTTAATTGAGGCTTAGGAAATAAATGGATTTCTATCCCTCCATTACACCTTTCTTCTAATTAAGTTTAATATCATATTTTTAAGGAATTTATATTTTTACATTAATTTTTAATATTTTTATATAATCCTCTCACACTTTTTTAAAAAATGAATCCCATTAAAAGGAGACCATATGAAAATATCAAAAATTCATATGAAAATAGTGTTCCCCTATTTTTATAGTTGTGAATAGTATAATTGAAATCGATATCGGTCAACTAATTTATTATAATTAATAGCATAATTGTTTCAAAAATAAAAGTAATTCGACATTTTTTACCATTTAATGAAAAAATGGATTTTTCATAAAACTTTAATGAATGAAAATTCTTTTAAACTTTCAACCGTGAAAATATTTTTTGTTATTCTAATTTTTTGTAGGGTTGATCTCAATATCATCAAGTATCTATTAACATATTTTGATCATTTCTAACACAATTATTAAGATCAAATAATTGGTGTATTGGATAGAATTGAAGGAAATGTGTAATGGAGAGGAGCAAAATCTAAAATAAATAAATTCATTAAGAAATGTAATTAATATTTTATTTAATTAATTAAAGTAGGTATAAGATCTCAATATTATTATTTTGACATTAATTGGAAATATGACTTGGGAACAAAATAGTATTTAGAAATCTGATAAATTAAATAATTAGTATATATATATATATATATATATATATGTGTGTGTGTGTGTGTGTGTGTGTGTGTGTGTGTGACAACCCGAGAATTTTGAATATTTTTAAAATTTTTATTAATTGATTTAAGGTTCAAAATTAGAACCTAGAAAGAAAATAAGTGTATACGTTTGATATTTTTGAGAAGGAATTTTGAGGATTTCAAAATTCTGTGAAGGATTTAAGTGAATTATTCAGTATTAAGGGAATAAGCGTTTATGTTCGGTGTATATGTGTGCATGATGTGATTAAGGGTCAAGGGTTGACCAGATAAACGATATCTGTAACAAACCCTAAGAATATATTAAGAACGTCAACGTTCGGTTAGAAAACCTTAGCGATTAACAAGAAACCTTAAAACCGGTTCTGAAAACCCTAATTTCAGTTCTGAGAATTCGAAACCCTAATTCGATATATGGAAACCCTAAATTGGGGATTTAAGTACAACGTATATGATTTTTGTATTAATTACAAACTTAATTAGGGATAACCCTAATTCATTAATTAGAAATTCTAATAATTAGAAACCCTAATTATTAGGAACCCTAATTTGTAAATTTGAAACCCTAATTTGTAATTAGATAATTTTAATTCTTAATTAGGAAATATTAATCCTAATTTTCAAGTTAAGTAATTAGGAAATCCTAATCTAATTACGAAATCTAATTTTTAAATTAGAAAATTATTTTTCTATTAGAAACCCTAATTAGTGGTTTATAAACCTTAATGATTAATTTTGACCCTAATTGCTTAATTAGCAATTTTAATTAAGAATTGTTAATCCTAATTAGCAAGATTTAATATTGATTAAGAAATTTTAAATATAATTAGAAAATTATAATTATAATTTAGAAATATTAATTTTCTAGTTTTAAAACCGAAATTCGGAAATCTTAGAAATTTAATTGCAAAGGGTTAAATTACTACACCAAAAATGGCCTCTAGTGAAGGACAAATCCTTCACTAGAGGCCCTATAGTACTCACAAGTGATTTATTGCGAAGAAATATTTTTTCACACAGTGCTTTCGCATTAGACCTCTCCATGCAATTGGGTATCCTTCGCTAAATAGTAACTAAATGTTTTTTGTGAAGGATATATTGTGAATAACTTTTTCCTTCACAAATTGTATTTAGTAATGGAATATTGTTATTTAGTGAAAAATTGGTTTCCTTCACAAATAATATTTTAAGAAGGACTTTGAAATTAGTGAATAACTTGATTCCCTCACAAATAATATATTGTGAGGAACAAATTTATTTAACGAGAGAATATTTTCCTTCACTAATTATAAATTGAGAATCTTCAAATTAGTGAGAGAAAAATTCCTTCATAAATTAAAAATTTGTAAATAAAAATTAATTGTTAAATAATCAAAATTCCTTGAAAATTATAATTGATTTTTAAATCACTGATTTCATATTTATTATTATTATTAATCTCTATAAGAAATTTAAATTTATTTTACAAGTAAATATAAATATTGTCATACTTTTTTCAAACTAATTGATAAGCTAATGCATAAAGAGCTAATAAAATCAAAACTTCACATATAAATAGATCATAATACTCGAGTCACAATAACTACAAAATTTGTTATTGTATCTTGGTCTCACAAGGATCATAGTACCTACAAAATTTACTAACTACCATAAGAAAACCGAAAGAATAATAATGAACTAGAAGGAATAAAGTGTGACATGTTAAATCCACTTCATCATCATTTTCTTCAAAAAAATCAAAGTTGGGCATGTAAACTTCATGCTCCAATAGAAACACCAAAATTCAATTTCAATAAGACGAGGAATAAAAAAATATGAAACTGGTGAACATATCTGTGAAAAGAGAGATGAAAAAATAACAGACCTTGCGATAAACGACATAATTGGGAACTTCTGACTTATCTCGCTGAAAATGAACCTTGATGCTTTCATTTTCAAGTGATAGTTCTTGTCTACAGCTCTTTTATAGACTGTTGTTTGCCTTTCATCCAACAGCTTGGGCTGCGATTTGAGCAAGCATTGTAAGGGGAAATGTAAGAGGCTATACACTATGCAATAGCCTTAGTTTTATATAAAACAATTTTACCTTTCCACTGTACTTGTCACTATATCAATTGCATAAACATCATTCTCCTCAAACTCCGCATCAACTCTTGTATCAGGGTTTGAGACACTCAGTACAACTTTGTTTCCATCAATCACAAACTGCTTGAGCTTATGACCAAGAACACGTTCAACAATTTTGCAGTCATAGGCAGTAGCAACCTTCTGAATTGTTTTAGTCACATCTTTGTTCTGCCATGAAGAATACAAAATTAGCAAACACGTGATAGGATGAGAGAAAATAAAGAAACAATTTTGTTCTATTAATTGATTTCATTAGTCTCACTTAACAAGATCAAGAAGTAGTTTCTAACTATAGACAGGAATTCATAACGAAGCAAGCAATCATCAATTTTAGATAATGAAATCTCAACGACACAATTTGCAAAATAGTGAAATTAATAGGCTAATTGTTAGGTACAAAGCTAGATGCATAAAATGACTTAAGCATTTCACTTCAGACTGTGGATGACAATCTGCAAACATGGACCAGCCATAACAATCTGCTGTGCCTTGTGCAAACAGTCAACCAGTCTGCTAGATTTCATACCTATGTAGATAATGGAAACCTTTCCAGCCAGGAGCTAATGACAGAAGTCCTATCAGAGTAACTATGATAAAAGCATCACTTGGAATTTCTTCCATAGCTTATGACAAGTATTCATCATGTAGAAGCATTAAACTTTTGATCAGTAATATAAAATACAGGGCACCACATCAATAACTCCGAAGATGTGCACATTAGTTTTATTTCTTTGAGAAGTAAGAACATATCGTGCTATGATGCTAAAAGAAGAGAGAAAGATGATAACAATCACTGACAAAATAAAAACAAATCAAATACAATATCTTTAACTGAAATAATGACTTGCTATCTAACAGTTCTAGTTCATAGACTGAGCCCTGCTCGGTTTTAAGGCATTTAACAATATAGATCACAATTTGTAGATCATAAAGAGGAGAAAAATTGTTGGGGAAGTAAAGAAAGGGAAACAAAGAGGCACGATGATCTATCAGTGTAACTATGACTTTAATATGGCTTCACAGGAGTAACACTCCATAGCCGGTTAGTATCTTCTTCATATAGAAATCATGCTCTAGTTCCGTTAGTATCTGCTATGGTATGCTATGAATATACAGGTATGTGCTGCACCTGCTGCTCGTGTGGGGTGGTTCTCTCTCTCTCTGCACCTGCAGCAGTTGGTATTACTGCAGGTATGGATGCTTGGGATGCCTGGTCCTGCCAGGGTGACCTTGGTTTGGCTTTTTGGTTGGCTGGTTAGCTGGGTCTGGTTTGCTGGTTGCTGGTTGCTGGGTTGGCTTTTTGGTTGTCTGGTTTGCTGGTTAGGTGGTAGTCCGACTGCTGGGCTGCTTTGCTGTGGTATGTGCTGCAGCTGCTCTGGGTCTGTTTGGTTCTGCTTGCTGGTCCTACTGTTGCTTGGTTGCTATGGCTTTGGTTTCTACTTGGGCCTGCTACCTGCTACCTAATGCTGCTGACTGCTGCCTACCTTTGACTGCTGCCTGCTGTGGCTGAGCGTCTGTGCTGTGCTTCGCTTGGCAGCGTGTAGTTGAATCACCTGGTGCTTCACTGTGCTGTGCTTTTCTTGGTTACATAAGCTGTTATGATAGGGGCTCGGCTACTGTTGTTTCTTCTGTTTCGGCTGCCTGGATTGCTTCTGGGCTGTTTTTGGCTCCTCTGCTGGGCTATCTGCTTCCTTGCTGCTCTGTTGTTCTGCCCTATGCTTTGCTGTTATGCCCCTGGTTCTGCTACTTATACTGTTGTTTACAGATCCGGATTCCATGATGTTTTGTTGTTGTGTTGGCTCGATTGGTTCTCCAGTCCCTATGGCTGCTGGAATTTGTTCTGGAGTTTAATGTAGGACCTCTCAAGTTTCAAGTCTTGTTCTGAAGTGTTTCTGAAGGTAAACAAATGATTCACAATTCTTCGCTCCAATAATTTATTGAACATGGAAAATAAGAAACAAATATGAATAACTGGAAAGCTTTTGCTTAAATTCTTAATGTATCATGACCTCATGACGTATAAGCAAATTAAGCGAGCTACGTCCTGCATTTATACCAATAATGTTTATGTCTTTTGACCTTCAAATGCTGCAAAAGGCGAGCATACGTCCTGCATTTATACCTCAGATCAGCATGATCGGGTCTCTTCAATTGTCCCTGCTGTTTTAACCAAGAGATCCGTGAAAAAATGACAGTTCTGCTTCTCAAGTATAGCCAATAATCAATAATCAAGCACTATTCCATATCTATGGCCATGGTTTGATGTGTTGTGATATGAATGCATATCTATACCACACATTTCCTATATGAACAATCTGCTTATAGTAAAAGACGTAACTAAAACAAAACAAAAAAAATAAGCAGTGTACGTACATCTAGATTATTTGAGTAGCAAGGATCCAAGTTAGGTACTTCAAGACTGCGTAAAGCGCTGGTTAACCACTCACATGCTTCAATATTTTGAAGCATCTGTGCCTCATCAAATGAACCTCCTGTTAGACAGGCTGCATACTGAATAAGTGAAAAATGATCAAAAGCCAGCATTACTTTGTTTGACAAAAATTAATATCTTTCTATTAATTCCAAGAGCAATGTAACTAGGAATACCTAGGACGGGATACACAATCTTTCAAGAAGCCTATCAAGTTCCTCAATAAAAGATTTATTATTTACAGACTGCATTTCCAGCTTGTTATTGCGGGTCTATCTGCATTCACAACAGAGAATATTGCATATCAAGAGAAAATATGGCCCAAAACTAACAAAAGATAATTAAAAGACAGTTGTATACGATTAAGTAAAGATGTTATCTAAAATGACGAAGGAAAATATCATAACTTCAACTCCAATACACCTTTGGAAGGATCAAACTTAAACCCAAGTTAATCTTTTACGATCAAGAAATTACTTAGTTAAGTTCATATCAAAATGAAATATGTTCTTTCTCTCTGGATTAGTCAATTTGTAATGAAATAGTTTCACTTCTCTGAAATAGTTTCTTTAGATTATCAAAAGATTTGCAACTGAACAGAACATAATCAGCACGATTCAACAAAGCCTTTTCACAACACCCAAGCAATGCGAAGCAGGCACAAAAGCAACTGATTACATCTCAGGCAAACCCACAACAGATGTCACATGACATTACTTCCTTCTCAGGTGTAATGTATGTATAAGGAATAGTAAATAAACATGGATAAAATAGAGACTTCAAAATCACAGGATAGAGATTAAGACCGTACCGACTCAATGTCCTCTCTCATGTGTCTAAGTTTTACATTGAATATGCCTAGCCATTCATCCATATCCTCAACACAATTGGAGGCAGTTTCAAGTCCCTGCAATACCTGCAGGATAGTAGTCGTTATTTTGAAAGGACAATATAGATTTCCTTGATAAATAAGAACACTCCCAAATAAAAAATTGAAAAGGTAATTTATCCAAAAAGAAAACAAAAATTGTCCAAATATAAAGCTTTATGCCCCTCTTGTCCAAATAAAGAAAACTGTTGATCAATGTTATAGTAGTAGCTCTAAATAATTGTGGCTCAAGCATAACCATTCCAAAATTCTTAAATAAGCACATGCAAAGTCGATATATAGGTATGTGTTCTTTCCTTAGAGCATTCACAGCAGTTTCCCCAATACATTCTCTATCCCCAGTTTTAAAGAATACGTCAACAAATTATTATCCAATAGTTTCCCTATCCTTATTTAATTCTCTATCTTAATCTCTAAATATGATTTTACTCCTCAGAATGAGGGAGTGAAAAGAGCGTTCTCTATATATGCAAATTGACATTTTACACCCTGACACATCAGCTTTAGAAAGGGCATCGCGAATTTCTGGAGAGGAAGCGTCTTCATCCTACAATTTTCTTCTTCAAAATTCACCAATTCTCCTCTTCACTGATTGTCTTCTTCTACAACACGAGACATATCTAGGGTTCTCCTTTGATTTTCAGTTCAACAAAAGCTCAGACCTAGAAGAAAAAACGACTACGGCGACTGATCGGAACGAGTTCCATTGAATTTGGTATTAATTCTTTCTTTGTAATTCTCTTTCTTTTTAGGCAATTTCGAGAATTAATTTGCCATTTTCAAGAGTTATTGGAACAGTATTTGAGAATTAAGACATGTATTATGTTAATTTCTTGAGGTATTTTTCTGGGTAGAGATTACAAGTTAGAAAGGTAGATGCTTTTTTTCTTTGCAATTTTTTGAGTATTTTTTTAATGGTCTTTATGTATTTTTTCCCATTTGTCCTTTTGTGTGTGATTTCTCTTGGTTATTTTTCAAAATTTATATCTACAGTACTTGATAGTTTCCTATTAGATTCACATGGGAAGGGAGAATTAGTTTTCCAATGTGTTTTATTAAATTGACTTGGTTGATTTGGTTAATTCAACAAAGTGTTATCAGGGGAGCTTTGCTAGCGGTTGTTGCTTTCTTGTGGTGAATAATATATGGAGATTAATCTGAATGGTTCAATAACCATTTTTTGGGTGCACTGCCCAATTCAATATCTCCTTAACTCTGTCAAACTCTTTGGGATTTCTCCTGAGAGTGTATTATTTGAGAAGTCCAAATAAAACAAACTCTCCATATGACCAATCCAATGAGGAATACTTCCATTCAACTAATTCCAAGACAAATCAAGAACTTGTAGTTTGCTGCAGTTAGATAACCAAGCTGGTATTTGGCCATAGAGAACACAATTTCCCAGTGCAAAAATCATTTGGTTTTCAATGCCACTTAAACTTTTTGGTATCTGCAATGCTGCAGAACAGAGAGCTGGCCACCTAATTTATGTTTGGCAAGGCTCAATGTTTTCAGTTCCTGGCAACTAGATAGTGAATTGGATAGTGCACCCGAAAAATGGTTGTGGTGATTAATCTCTTTCTTGTGGTGAATGATATAGTGACTAATTTTGTTTATTTCTGGTGTTTAATTTTGCTTATTCTTGGTTAGATATGCTTATTTTTGGATCTTGGTCTTGGAATACTTTATTAACCTGAGCTCCTTTTTTGGTAGATAAGTTTTGCTCTTTATCTTGAAATTGAAAGCTTAGTAGTTTGATGAATACTGAAGGAGATGCATTATCATGACTATGTGACCATGAAAACAGATTCTGTATGCATTATCTCTTTTCTCTACCATTATAGTTTTTACCTAATCTAACTCAAGTTCCTTTTCCAATTAAAATAGTCAACTTACTATTGTACAACCATTAGTATTAAATGTCGATATTAATCTTACAATTTAAAACTGAAGGTGTATAAGAACTGTCACTTTATGCTTGCTACAAGACTAGTCTTGAAAGGGTATTGCATTTTATCTTGTAAAATCAACCAAGTCCTTGTACATAATTATTTCAATGTCAAATCTTTTGATACATTTTATCTTGTAAATACTTCTTTTTTATGAAGAGGAACTGAAACAGAAATAAGGCTAGCATGAATGTATAGAAAGAATAAATAATTGACATGAAGTACATTATTGTATGTACAGGAACCTTTGTTGATATAACCAATGAAGGGTTTTTAATTTTAAAATTTCATATTCTTAATTTTGTTCTCTTTGCTTGGAAGGTACATCAATATGGATTCTCAAATTGATAATGCAAGCATGGATAAGCCAAAAGTTAGAAAGGCAGAAAATTATACTGTAGCGGAAGACCTCATTATAATTGCGGCATGGGAGCATACTAGTGAGGATGTGGTGATTGGAACTGACCAAGCAAAAGAACAATATTGGACTAGAGTATGGAGAGAGTATTAGTCGAATGCAAGCAGTTATCCATATCGACCAGAGAAATCAATAATCAACCGATTCAGCATTATCAGGACTAAATGCTTGAAGTTTTCTGGGATTGTTCAGAGCATTGAGTATGCGAATCCGAGTGGAATGACTGACCAAGACAAAGTAACATTTCCTTTAATATAATAATCGCTTTAATATATAAGTGATAGTTTTATATTTATTATTTTGACATATTGCACAATATTTTTATAGGTTAATCAAGCCATTAAAACATGGTCCACAGAGGAGAAAGAAAGAGGTGTTTTCAAGTTTTTACATCGTTATCAAGTGCTCAAGAATTCTCCAAAGTGGATTATGTATGGTGCACCCCAATTTGAGCCGAGGTAGGTTTTGCATCAGATTCGATCAATTTAGGAGATGATGCGAGTGCCTCTCGGTCATGTAGAAATGGAAAGGCCAATTGGTAAGAAAGTCGGAAAGAGCGATCAAGAACAAAAAATGAAGGTGGAATATAGTGAAGAGTCTCAAACCAAAGATTCATTTTTCAAAAGTCACAAGATTTAATGCAAAAGTTTCATGAACAGAAGATGGATGTCATTTTCCAGGATAGCAAAAAAATGGATGAATATCTACAGTTGAAGAGGGAGAAACTTGAACTTGATAGGGAGCATAAAGAGGAGAAGGTTATGACTATTGACATGTCTAGCTTGAATGAGATGCATGAAAGTACATTGAAATGAAACAAGCAAAGATTTTTGAAAGAGCGTTTAACAAGTAGACGATTTAGTTGTCCTATCTAACTTTTTATGGACTTGAAGCAATTGTAGTTTGTTTCTGTTTCTTTAGATTTGCTCAAATTTCAATATCTCTCGGACTTGTATTTTTGAAGTTTGTTTGGACTTATGGTAATTCAAGTTTCTTTGGACTTATTTTAATTTGCAATTACTTTGGACTTATTTTAACCTACAATTGCTTTAAGAAATTTTATTATGATATTATATAAATGGTTGACATTATATTTAAACAAAATACAAATACTTGACACTACATTCAAAAAATTAAACAGAACAATAGAATTTAAACATTTATTACATAAGTAGAAACACAATTACTCAACATTTCCGTGCCTCTCCCATAGATGCTCAATTAAGTCTTCTTGAAGGCGACGATGCATAATTTTATCTTGTAACTTTTCACACCCCGCAATGAATTGGTTATAATCAAAGTGTTCATACCCGCAATCTACTATTGGAGAGGAAATTTCTTCAAATAAATAATAGTTACCTTTCTCCAATGACTTGTATAGGTCACGCTCGTCTTCTACAATCATGTTATGCATTATAATGCACGCCTTCATGACATTCTTCAATGTTGCTAACCTAAAATACCTACAAGGTTGCTGAATTATATGGAAACGTGATTGGAGAACTCCAAAGGCACGTTCCACATCTTTCCGTGCAGACTCTTGAGCACTTGCATAATTTTTTGCCTTTTGGGTTTGTGGCATTTGGATTGTTTTTGCAATAGTAGACCATTTTGGATAGATACCATCCGCCAAATAATATCTCGTATCGTATTGATGATTATTGATGACAAAGTTCACTGACGGAGCACGACCATTAATAACATCTGAAAAGACAGGAGAACGTTCAAGAACATTGATGTCATTGAGTGAACCTGGAAGGCCAAAGAAAGTATGCCATATCCAAAGATCACGTGAGGCCACTGCCTCTAATATTACTGTTGCATCACCACAATGGCCCGAGTAGTGACCCTTCCATCCACTTGGACAATTTTTCCATGTCCAATGCATACAATCAATGCTACCAAGCATTCCTGGGAATCCACGCTCCTCATGTAGTAAAAGTAACCTACTTACATCGTTCGCAGTAGGTGACCTCAAGTATTGATCACCAAAAATGGTAATCACTGCTTCAACAAATTTTTTCATTGCCTCATTTGTCGCGGCTTTACGCAGTCAAGATACTCATCCACCATATCACCGTAAACTCCATAACACAACATTCGAAAGTCTTTGCAATAACTTTTTGTAATGAAGATAAGCCCTCTGTGCGTGCAGCATTTCGACGTTGCACAAAATATTCATCATAAGCCAAAACAACATCATGAATGCGGAGGAATAAATTACGACTCATGCGAAATCGTCTTCGAAATAACCTGTGAGGAAATGTCGGGGTTGGGGAGAAGTAATCTCGTACCAAGTTTTCATGGCCCGTCTTACGATCACGATCGATGTAAACACGACCGGGAATAGAACCTCGATGTGTCTTCGCTTTGCCTTTTCTCTCTGAAATTTCTCCTTCCATGGTTAAACAATTTTCATGCAGAACCTCTTGTTCAGCAGAGTCAAGTAAGAGATGTTGATGCCTTCTTCGAAAAAATTGAAACATTTGTGATGTTAGAAGTAGGAGAAGAATGCTAAATTGAAATGATCGTTACACTTTTTGATTTCTAGCAACATCTATTTTTAAATTAAAATAATAGCATTTTTTAAATTCAAACAACGTTTTTTTAAATAAAAACTAGTTACAACGGTCAAAACATGTTTTAATTGTTGGAACTTTCAAATTTTAAATTTTAAATTTCAAATTTTAATATTTAAGGAATCAATATAAGGAATTTGTTGGGTACACAGTGAAAAAATTGAATCCCTATCTTGCAGAATGACCCAATAGTATTGCAAGATAGGGATAGAGATAAGGAAACTGTTGTAAATGCTCTTAGTGGATTGGATCAATGCTATGCGCAGTACTGCATAAATTCTTGGGTTTTACTGAAAGGCACTACAACAATACTGCATACCATTCCTCAGTTGCTGAGATTCCCTTTGAAGTGATGTTTGGCAAAGCACCCGGTCCTTTCTATTGCCACTTACATTCCAGATACTACACAATTAGAAGTTTTGGATGTTTCCCTCCAAGAAAGAGATACCAAACTGCAAATCCTCAAAAGGACATTGAACATCACCCAAATAATAAAACCCTAACTTCAATGTGTTTCTATAGCTGAAAAGTTAACCACCAAGAGTTTGAGACATATAAAATGAATTGAATAAAGATTCAAAAAAAAACTCTGAACCGAGAAAAACACTAAAAGGCATAACTCCTTAAAATGTATAGAAAAACAGCAAATTAGTAAATGAAATTAAGTATGTAGAACCTAAAAAACAATGAAAAATTACAACGGTTATGTAAGAAATTGGCAAAGTCTAACCCAAAAATGGATTACCTTGGCTACGTCAAGGGGGTTAACGAGTATGGCAGAGAGAAAGGCGGCACCAGCAGCAGAAAATGCTCTCTCCGGGACCCCTAATTTTCCAGCAGACGTGGGAGGCGGAGAATCAAAATGAGAACGAGAAGCGACAATTCCCTCTGACACCACCATTGATTCTGACATTAGCGACACGCAGCGGCCGTCAAATTCAACTCTCGAAGGTTGCTCTTCTGACTCCTCTCTGGTCATCCACGAATTTTGCATTTGCTTTGATTCTACTTCTACCATATTCTTTTGTTATACCTCTCTTTCAGCCCAAAATTTGATCACCCTAAAATTGCGCGTTTCCGAATGTTAGCTTTGTTGCATTCTCAAATAAAAAATCATCAAATAGACGAAATTTTCAACAAAAAATTTAAAATTTTCCTCAAATCGTAAAATAGAGGGATGAAGAAGAGTCTCTCTAAATTAATTTAGGGCTGAGGACTGCGGTTGGGAGACTAAAAAAAGAGGGACTACGGTTTTATTATTCGGGTGATGTTCAATTTTTATGTTACATAACCAAGTTCAAGCTTTCAATTTTTATGTTTCAATTTTTTTTTCTTTTTTTGGGATCAATATAAGAAATTTTAAAGATCAGGTTAGTGTAAAATTATTTATTTTATAGTTTATTAAAAGAAATAATTGATATTGTAAGTTAGTTAAAAAAATATTATTAAAAGTAAATTTATTATTATAAAAAAATAATGTATTTATAAATAATACAATTTATATTTATTACAATTAATTTTAAAAAAATTATTTAGAACAAAACAGTGACTAATTTTATCTCTCGCAAAAAATCGCTGAACAATAACATATAGTGAGCAATAATTCCTACATTAATTATTTTTTCTCTCGCAAATTTTTATCATAAATTGGCGCCAAATATCATTCTACCACTTCAATTTTGCGAGGAAAAAAATATAAAATTGTGAAGGATGTTTCTTTCGCTAATAACTATATTGTCACTACATTTTTTTCTTTCACTATTCCTTCGCTAAACAACTCCTTATGTGAAGGAATAAATTCCTTCACAAAATTTCCTTCACTACATCCCTATTTTGGTGTAGTGAAACCCTAAACCCTAATTCTAAACCCTAACCCTAACCCTAACCCTAACCCTAAACCCTAAACCTTAAAGGTTTGGCCATTAACTAGAATGCCATTAAAATTAAATGCCAAATGACCATCTTACCATTTTTGTATTTTTTTAAGTTAGCTTGCAAATATTGTCAAATCAAGAGTTGGTGAGCAACTCAATTGACCTTGTGGCTTTTAATCTCAGAGAAATCTGATTTTTGCATGACACCTAGCATTACTTGTATACATTAATTGTATCAAATATAAGTAATTTTGGAGAGAGAAAGTTCATAATAATTAGCCCATTTGCTCTCAAACACTCAACCCACTTTTCTCTCACCAAACCCACGAAAACTTTAAGTGTTTCAGTCCTAAGAACACTCTTTAGTACACTTAGATCAGTGGGAAAAAAAATCAAGAATCAAAGATTGGAAACTAGAAGGTAAACCCTAATTTAATTTGATCTTGTGTGCTTAAGAAAAATTTCGTTTTTATGTGTTTAAATCAGTACTAGTAGATGTTTTATGATGATCTATCATAGATCCATATCATCAAAGTCCTCGAATTTAAGGTTTTCTAAAATATGGAAAAGTTGAAAAATATGGTCTGACAAGCAAAAGTCAGAGCCTATAGATCCTTCCTTGTTTATTATTTTTGTTGTTTTAAGCTTTGAATGTGTAGTATGACATGAGTACTTTAATCTGGAACTGGAATCGTAGCTATTGGATGTCCAAGTTGTGAGTTATAAACGGTCAAAACCCATTGACCGGGCATGACCGAAACTTTCTAGGTAACCCAGAAAGTGTTAAGGCAGCGTCTGACATGATTTTCTAGGGCCATTATATGTCAGAAGATAGATGATATGTTAATGTTATAGTAATCAGTTTGTAGCCTGTTAGTTGGACTATAGATCCATGCCTCTAGACGTCTTAAACAACAACCATATTGGTCGTAATGAGTGGTCAAATCAGGTCACTCAGTCACGGATGAGTTTCTGGGAAGAAACCCAGAAACCTTAAGAACAAATATTTTGACAGCCTTTGACCGAGATCTTTCTGGATATTGTGATGCTTATGGGCCGATCTGTTATTTTGTATATGTTCCTTGACATGAGTAGTACACATGTGAACCATTATATCCTATGAACCATGATCAGAACACTTAGATAATCGAGTTATGATATAAATTATTTCGAATCGCTCGGGTTTTCGAAAACCCAGGTGACATCTGACAACGACTTTGATTTCCCCGATCGTCATGTTATGTTGTGTTTTGACCTAGATGATGGTTGGTTATTGTAGTGTTACAATTCAGCTACACGATCAAGCTTCAAGCTAGCCCAGAAACTAATTATACTGAGAATTACGCCTAGTCAAACGAGCCACCTTGAGAACTGGTCTGACAGTGTTCTTGAGCTTAAGAACACCTAAGACAACAGACAAGTGTCGCTAAAGGCTTATAGCGACGGTTTTATTTATTTTAATTTTTGAATATTCCAAAAATTATTAATAAATAGATAAAAATGATTTTTAATTATTAAAAATACAAAATAAATTCTGAAAAATTATTGTAAAGTCTTAAAATTAGTTTTTAATTATTTTGAGTATATTTCATAAATATTTAATATTTTTGAAATATAAATGGTATTTAATTTATTTAATTATAATATTAAATAAATTATTTAAAAATAATTTTAATACATGAAAAATAATATTATGGTATAAGAAAATATTTAAAGATATTTTCGGTGACTTTTAATATTTTGGAATGAAATTTCATTAATTAATCATTATTAATGATAATTAGTTTATTTAATAAATATATTAAATAAATTTTGGAAAAATAGAATTAATGATTTAAAAATCATATAAAAATGATTTAAGTGATATAAAAATATTTTAAGTTATAACCTATAACTTTTGATATTTTATCATGAAAATATTAATATTTTAATATTAATAGTAATTCTAGGATAATGAATTTAACTGTTTAAAATCATATAAATATGATTTTAAGGTATTAAAAATACTTTGATATATTAAAATATATTATAATATTATGTGATGATTTTTATTAATATTTGATAATAAATAAATATTAATGATAAAAGAATTATGTGGTATTTAATTTATATAAATACGATTTTAATGATTAAAAATTCATGATAAATGATAATAATTATGTGAAAATTATTACGAACTTATGAAAATTATTTTGATTGTTAATAAATTATCTTAGATAATTGTTAAGTGTTAAAGTGAGTTTAATTGAACTTAAACTCGAATTTTTTTCCCACTGTAATCATTTGGACGTTAGAAATTTATCGAACTCAAGTCAGACTGAAATAGTTTGACCTGATACTGAGTCTTATGTGTGTTATAGACTGATAAGGTTATGTGTTTAGGTTATTCTATGTATATATATATATATATATATATATATAATAGTATTATATTGTGATGATATTATTCTAATATTGGAGATCTATATTACTAATATTAGGTCTTCGGATAAAGCGATATAAATTGTGTAGCGGTAATCAACGGTTCAGACAAGTTTATTTTTACTTAACTCTAATAAGAGTTGTTTCATTCGGATAAGCTTATGGTTAATCATTGCTGGTTGCCATGAATTGTACTCTGTACATATTGCATATACATATAAGTCAGGTATGAAAGGTTGATCACCTTTGTTAGTTCCCAGAGGGAACGATAGATCTAGAAGGGGGGTTGAATAGATCCTTTTTATTTCAAATACTTTTCTGGTTTATATTATTTTGTTCATAATTAACATATGACAAACATAAGAATCTTTTCAAGCACAGCGGAATAAGTAAAAGATCCCCTTCATTGATATATCCATAATCATACATACATTGTTCGTAGAGTAAGTTTAGTTGTAAGCAGTTAAAACATACATAGCAGTTATAGCAGTTATAGTACATAATGTAAATGACATAATGTAAAAGACACAAGGGATTTTAAGTGGTTCAGAGACTCAAGCTCCTAATCCACTCTTCTGCTTTCAACTAGCAGGATTTCCACTAAGGAAGGGCAAAGACCGAATCACTAAGATTCCTTCAAGGCCGCCTGCCTTGGGACTTCGCTCACTAAGAACTCTTCAAGGCCGCCAGCCTTGAACTCCTCTAGTTCCATAGGAACTCTTCAAGCCCAAAGAGCTTGGAACTTCGTTTAGTCCCTCCCGGACAAGGACCCTTTGGCCCCGCTTTGTTTAGTCCCCCAGATAAGGACCCCTCAGCTTGGCTTTGTTGAGTTGTTTTGTTTGTTGTTGTTGGAGTTTGGTACGAGTTGCTAAGATGTCTTCATGCTCCGAACATCTTCTATCCTTAGTACTTTGCTTGATCATCCTTGAAGAAGAAGTTGAGTGTTGCATGATGCTCACTTCTTAGGTTACTCAACTACTCCGGATGACCCTTGATGAACCGCCTTGAAGATCATTCTCTCTTGGTACTTGATGGTCGCATATGAGAGGCTTCTAAGATGACCGTAAGCACTTGTTAGTACTTAGAAGTTTTCTCATGCTTGACACCAAGATGGCTTTTGTGATCTCCCTTCTTGCTACTCGATGCCCTCTCATGATGGACTTGCTAAGATGACCGTAGGCTCTTCTCTATTGTACTTAGAGCCTTCCCATGATGGACATCCAGATGGCATGATGCTCTCTTTTCACTCGGCAGTTCAAAACACTCTTCATGTAGTAGAACTCTCACTTCTACATAGTAGAACTCACACTTCTACTTCTTTCTTGATCTGACTTCTGAGTGTTCTTGGTGGATCGTAGAGTGAGCCTTCAGACTAACTATCACATGGTTTAGATCAGTCCACCTTCTCTCCAAACTCGACAACTCCAGCAACTTTTTATCTTTGAAGCTCTTTCTCAATTATACTTCTTCCCAATCCTTTCGTTGGAAAGTAACCGTTGAAGACTATTCAAATATCTTCACAGATCTCAAGTTGCTTGAGGTAGACTGCTTGATGTAACTTGTCATACTTTTTCCGATGTCTTAGCAGCATCTTTCACCTACCCCGCCGATGTATCACTTTAGTGTCTTGGGCAGGTTGAAGACTTTATTTCTTCTGATTTCTTAATCAGAGGTTGTCCTTTTGCATCGATGCTCTCAATAAGCACTTGTCCGAATATTGCCCTTCAGATTGAACTTGTTGCCAATGCTTCAGTCTTCAGGTATTCGAACTCTACTATTCTGATGCATGTCTTCAAGGACCTGATCGTAGTGTCTTGTTGATTGTTGCTCGTTGACTAGAAGAGTTAACACTATGATCTTGAAGAGTGTTGATTGGATCTTCAATGTAGAACACCTCTTCCTTGTATTGTGCAGTTCTTCAATACTTCTATTTGCTTCGATTGTTCTCAGATACTGATGGCCTAATTCCTTGCTCTGGTACCCTTCTGAATATCAAGACACTTCAGATTTGTGGCGCGTCCAGTTTTCTTTCTCCTGGTGATCTTTCGCTCACTTATCATCAATGAACCGACCTCGCACTTAATCACTTTAGCCTTGCTCTTCAGAACCTGACCAGTATCTCGGTTCACTTTCCATCAGTTCCTTCTTTGTTTAGAAAACAATACGATCTTGGTTCCTTCCAAGATCGCTGTCTTCATTCACTGATAGCTCATCGTGATAAGTCGACTTTCTTTTAGTCGACCAAGTCTTCTTTGGATCTCCTTGTGGAAGACTTCATCACGAATGGCCTTACACTTTAATCTTAATGCTGATTGGGTTGGTGTTGAGATCTTCTATTAGCCTGCATGCCATTCGTTGAGTGCTCTCTGGTTTCCTTGGATGTAGCTTGCAGCTTGAACCAGAGGCTTCATTCCTTTAGATGTTCTAGGAGTGCTCATATGTTGAGAACCGTATAAGCTCTACGATTCTTTCTTGGCACTGTGAGCACTTCTCTTGAGGTCGTAGTTCGCAAGACTCTACGATTCAAATTTCTACCGTGCGATACACTATGATCCCGAGATCGATCTTGACACTACGACGATTTCGCGCTTGTTGTTTCTTCATCGATCTTGCTTGACCACGATCTCGCATGTAATTAATAGACTCTACGAACTCGAGTGTGATCTACGATCCTTGACTTGGCTTTGGCATCGATGAGACTCTACGACTCGAGTGTAGTCTACGCTTTCTGTCTTTGGCTTCGACGGATGACCTATTCGGCTCGTAGCAGAAGTCAGTCTCTACGATTCTCGAACACGACTTCCTCAAAGACACTACGATCCCCGAGGAAGCTCTTCTCGATACACTCACGATCTTTCTTCGTTTCCCCTGACAGTCTCATTTAACCACGAGGTCTACTATCTTGCATACTCCTATTCTGCCTTGATAGCTCCCGAGTTAACCTTGACTCACCTGGTAGACTACGACTTCTGGTGCAGTGCTCGACGATTAGACTAGCCTATCTATTACATCATAAGATCAACCTAACATGCTTGATCTTTCTATCTTTATAGTCCTCGTACATCTTTTCTTTTTAAGGACTTTACAAAGTTGTCTTTCTTATGTAGGATTAACCTAACATATTTGATCAATTCATTATAAGTCCTTGTACACATATTTCTATTATCTATCAGAGGACTTTATAGCTTTTTTTAATGCAAGCATACTTACATATTATTCATTCATATACATATATATCACAATCAAATCATATATAAATGGGAATAACATTCTCATGCTTATTCTTGACAACCTTCATTACCAGTTGGTTTCAGATATATTTGTTCATGTTCAATACTAGTTCAGTCATAAATTTGTTCCTGTTAGTTCATAATTATATTGTTGAATTATAGCCAGCTTATTATTCAGACTCTTTCAATCATGATATATCGTTATATTATTAATAATGAATGTCATTTATATTTATATGGCAATTTATACATTAAGACATTCTACATCTTGGATCTAGAACATTCCTAACATATTAGAGATGTACCTCCTTGGCTCCATGTGTGTTTCTAGGATGTTTGTTTATCAGCTACTCATCTGATTGGACTTCTTTTTCTTGTTCCCTTTCAAAGATCTTTCTCGATCCGCTCCCCTCGACTTCTGCGATCTTGTTATCATCACCTTCCGGCTCCCCCCTCGATGAGGATACTCTTTCGCCAGCCTACATCGTCTTCTTCTTTCGACTTCTTCTCTTATCACTCTGCTCTTCTTCGAGTGCCTCTTGCTCCTCTTCTTTCTATGCCTCTTTTTCTCCCCCTTTTTGTCATCAACCATTTGAGAGAGCTGCTTCATGTTGGACATAAGCTGCTCCATCAGGTAAGAGGAGTTGGCGACTTCAAACTTTAGTTCTTGCTGGCCGAGCTCAAGTTGTACTGAGAAGGTCTGCCTCATATCATCAATCTTGTCAAAGAGGGCTTCGATCTGCTCTGTATTGGCCTTCTGAATTTGTAGAGCTTCTACCTTCTGATCTTGGATGGCCTTTTGATAGATGTTATCTCTCTCTTGGAGTTTGAGAGATACATCAACTAAGATAGCTTGAAACTTGTGCTGGAAAGAATCATCTCCTGCTGCTGTCTGCTTTTGTGATTCTTCAGTGAGCATAGATATCTTCTTGCTTAGATCATCAGAGCTCTTCAGTAGTTCCTACTCCAAAGTAGTTTGATCCTTTTGGTTGGCAGCTTCAGGTTGAACAATAGATTGGACTCTATGATTTTCATCTTTGGATAGATTTTCAAATGTTTGGATAATCTGAACAATCGTGGAGTACCAATTGCTTGTGGAGGATGATGGAGTGTCTGATAGCAGTGCTTGATCATAAGGAGGCTTTTGGTTTTGGACTTGAACATCATCAGCACTAGAGTGATCAGACTCTACGATCAGCTCCTTGGTCATGTTCCTTCTCCCTTAAAAGTCCACTCTACGATCGTAGGGGATGTAGATATTTTCAGCATGACGATAGACCTTGAAGTGGGGCTGGTCTTTGATCAGTTTGGTAGCAAACTTCTTTACTCTTGGAAAGTTCTGAGCCACCAGTTCCATGCTTGGAAACTTCTTGTAACACCAACTGAAAGAGCTTCCATCTTTTTCAGTGTGGGCCTTGAGCCATGGCATCCACTAGAAGAACCATCTCTCTGGTGAAGCATCTGTTAGATCATTTGACACTTCCTCTACAATACTTCTGCTAAATCTTGCAGGAGAGGGAACTAGATAATCTTCTTGTTCGTCTGCTTCCTGAGGTGCAGAACCAGAATCTTCTTTAATCTCTTCTCTCTCGGAGCCTGAACTTTCTTGATTATTTTTAGCAGGGAATTCTTCTAGCTGCATTTCATTCTCAGAACCTTCTTCAACCAGTATTTCCTCAGATTCTTCTTCTTCACTGCTGGCTTCATCTTCAGCACTTTCTATTGGGGATATAGACTCATCATCACTTAATTCGATGATGGCATTTGATTGGCCACTGTTCCTTTTGGAGGCAAACTGGGCTTGCAGCTTGTAGCTTCTCCTTCTTCGTGGAGGTTCAATTATTGGAGACACTGACTCTTCTTCTTCTTCGTGCTCGACTCTCTTGCAATGCAGACATACTTCTTTGGAGTTCAAAGACTTTGCAGGGCAAATTCTTTTTCTTGGACTCATCACTTTCTCGAGCCATCATGAGAGCTTTTCGGATTTGAGGGACATTCTCTTCTTCTTCTTGAATAAACATTTTTCGACCCATTCTCCGGGCTTATCGGGGGCGATTGCCTTTGGGGATGCAATTTGGTCATCTTGAATTTCTTTTTCATCATCAGAGTGGCTGCTCTGAGAATTAGCCATGGGGCTTGAGCATTCTTCTTTGTCAGCAGTTTCTGCACTTTCTTTCATTACATCAGCTTCATTCTCATTCTTGGATGTCGATTGTGGGACTGGACCACATCTTCTGTTTCTTCCTCTTCTGTTGACTCTACGTCCCTTTCTTCAGCAGATACACTGATTTGAGAAGCCAAGGTTGGTTTTTCTTCCACCTTAGCTTTCTTGCTGACTGGCCCTTGAAGCAACCTGCTGCTTCTTCTTTTGGTGGTTTCAGCAGTTTGGGCCGGTTCTTCTTTATCCTTGTTTAGGGAGGAGACTCTCCTTGGTGGGGCTTGGGCTTTCTTCACATCACCAGCTCTTTTTACCACTTTTGATTTCTTCCTAATTTGGTGTGATTTTTTCATCTGAGTCATCGACTCGAGCTCTCTCTCCTCTACTATCTTCCACTTCTTTGCAGAGGCTCTACTGCTACTCCCAGCTGTCAGCCTTTTGTTCTCCTTGGGGTTCTTCTTCCAGTTTTCAAATATCTGTGGAGACATCACTTTGTGCACATTTAAGGCTTCCCCCTCATCATCCTTGATTTTCCCTCCTAGCTTCTTCTTCAGTATGATACTCAGCAGCCTTCCATGAAACACCTTGGTTAAGGGCTTTTCAGTGGATTTCTTCTTCTCAGCCTTCTCTACCCACTTGGAAATTTGATCTAGCAAGATAGCTCCAAAGTCAATTTGTTTCTTCAGAACAATTGCAGACATTATCTTCAACTGTTGGTCAATCACTGTATCATGTGCAGTGTTTTTGCACAGTATGCACTTTCCAACAATTTCAGCTAGGAACTCATATTCTTCAGGAAACTCCTTCTTCATGTCTTTGAAGCTAGGGTTTCTTTGTTACCCCATCAACTCCTTTGCTTGTTCAGTGTTGACATCTTCAAGGTTCTTTAGCCCTTGGTTAGGAAAACCTAGGCATTGATTTAAGTCAGAAGATTTTAGCTTTAGAATCTGACCTTTAACCTTGGTAGAGAGAGTTCCAGAGTTTATGGAGACGTTTGAGTAGAACTCTTTAACCAGGTCAATGTACACACGAGTACTTGCCTCAAGACATTCTGAAAACCCAGCTTTCTTCACGAGCTCAAGTATGTCCCTGAATTTCTTCTCAGATTTCTCAAACGATTTGGTTCCAAGCTGAATGTCGGTGATAACTTGCCAGTTCTCCATTTGAATAGTTTGAAGACTGTGGGTGTTTGATTTAGAGAGGTTTATGAGAGATGGTCATGCTCGTGATTTGGTAAGGCTCGAGGGTTAACCGATTTTGCTCTTGAAAAGCTTTCTAGGGTTTTGAAAATGGGAGGGAGAAAGGTTCGATATCTTTTGGTAACTGTCTGCAGATTTAAAATTGTCTTTATGGCAGTTCCTTCTAACTCTGCACACTTAGTGATGTGTCAAGTGTCCATTGATTGCACGTTGCCCAGTAATGAGCTGTAACTCCCCACAACTTTTTAGTTATCAGAAGAGTGGACGTTTAATTGACGTGGCTTTGACCGTTGACCTTTTGATTCGTAGAGTAGCATGATGAGGCAACTATAGACTCTATGATTTCTTTTGTTGACTCAACGATCATCTTCTGAGAGATACTGCAGTGGATGACTTTGTCTTTCCTCCTTACTTAGATGCAGCATAGCTCAATCACTGATGCATTCAAACTTATCTCCATAACTTGAATGGCTTAGCAGATGTCTCATTCTTCCGGTTCTTTGTGAACTGGTGTACCCTTTGATAGGACTACGATCGTTGAGTTGTCTTCTACGATCACTGAGGTTGCACTACGATTGTTTAGTTCTCTTCAATCTCAACTCTACGATCGTTGACAGACTTGGTTCTTTTGAGATGAACTAGATCAATCATTCCTTCTGGGATAAGATAGCTCAGGAAGGGCCAACCTCTTAGAGTGAGCTAAGGGTCAGGTTTGTCCCTGAGGCGCTTTCCAGATGAAATGCTATGACAATGATTTGCAATAACATCTCATTAGACCTTTTCTGGTGGGGAGGTCGTCTACCAGCTTTGGACAACTGTATTGCTGAAATCGTGGTGTCCTCCTGCTTCTTACACTACGATCATATGTTTGATCGTAGGCACTTCACGATTATGGGTTGGGTGGCTGAAGGGTTATCAGTAGTACATTTTGAGACGTTCCTACTGACTATGGATCTTTATTTAGTTCATCAGCCACAAAGTTTTGGGACTCAGAATGGGTACAACTTTTTATAGTATTTCAAAGTCTTTGTTGTTCCTTAATGATCATCGCTTCCTCCGTTGTCGATTACTGTTGTCTTTCCATATAGATGTGATTCCCTCTTCTTCAGGTTCATTTGAAGGCAGCCTTACATATCTCCTTCTGACTGAAATCTCCATCATAGCTCGGATTTCCTTGTATCCTAGAGATGAGTATTTTTAAGACTGATCACTCTATGATTATATGATAGCACTACGAACGTAGTCTTCTTTGACAGTTGTGTTTGTGAAGTTCTGCTCTCGCATTAAGTCCCTCTTGAATGATGCTCGATAATCTTCTGTTATGTACTTCCTTGAGGATTCTTCCCATATAGTATTATTGACTGCCTTTTGAGCACATAAGACCTTTTCCTTCTTTGGCTGAATGGCTTGCTTCCATATACAGATTAGCAGCCATGTGAGCTCCATTCTGGTTAGCTTAGAGGGTCTTCAAGGACAGGCTTGGACATATAGGAACTCTATCAGAATCATCTCTGAATTGTCCTTAGCCTTCTGCTGGTTGAGTCTTCTTGACTAAAGTCTTCTGCTTCATCATTCCTTAGTGTGGTCAGACTGACCAAGTACCTGCAGGTTTAAATATATTTCTATTTTTGGTACCCATAGTTAAATGGGTCCTGCTAGGTTAGTTGTCAAAACCCCTATTCCTCTTATTTGGATAATCATCATATTTATCACCAACAGACATATTCATGCATGCAACTATCTTAAGATAATACATTTTGAGATGCATGATGGTGAGTGTGTGTAGGATATGACATTCAGTAACACATTCTTTATCAATGATGGCTTCATCATTTACTGAATTATGTTCACAGTGTTTAAGTGTTCATAGAGTGGGAATCAACTCTGCGATTTATGAGTGTCTAGTTGATTTATGGAGGTGATCAGTTTCTACAAATCAGCAAGATCCTCTTGTAGAACTGATCATACTCTGTGAGTTGTTAAACACTGAGAACATAGGCTTGTACATACATACTAACCCACTAGCAATGATTACTTCTCATAAAGTTCATTTGGTATGTGATACTCTTATGACCTATTTCAAATTTTCTTCAAGATGTCATCTTCAGCCTAAAACTTGGTTGGAGAGAAAGTTTGTAGTCATTTGAATTTTCCATCTTCAGGCTGCTTTCTCTCTTCACCTTTTTAGGTAGATTATGACTACTTGATGAATCATCATTTATGGTTCATAAGATGGTGCAATTGATGTATACAATTATAATGGTGAGGAACTGTACCTTTTCTTTGTCGCCATTTAACAAATCATTTACCTTAGATATACCGAGTTCGTGTATTGATGTGCATAGCTTTTACTTTTGCTCCTTTCAGCTTATTGCTCTTGTTGGCCTTTAATCAATCAGTCGTGGTCTTGAAGATGTAGATCAAGAGAATCTCAGCATTAAGGTCTTTGACATCTTTGAGCTTACAAAGATAGCACCTAGTTACTGGTTGGTCACTTATAAGTTTGAGAAGATCTTCTTTTCTCCTCTTAATCAGCATTTCTTAGCATGTATGACTTCTTCATCTTTCAGATTGGTGGATGCTTTATTCTTTGTCATTGATGTCTCTTGAGCTCTCACTCTCTCGTCTGGTCTTCAGACTACAAGATTGACTGCAGGCTAGGATTGGTCTTGTTGATATAACAATTGAGGATATGGACCAATCTGAACAGCTTCAGGTGTATACACATTTTTACCTATACACAATATTTCCAACTTGTGAGCTCTTCTGCATATAATAAGTTACTTACTACTAAACTAAGTTTAGAACAATGTTAGTGCCTAGGATCAGACTCAAAGCGATTAGCTTTTGAATATAGCATGAGAACCTGCTTTGATACCAATTGTTAGTTCCCAGAGGGCATGATAGATCTAGAAGGGGGGGTTGAATAGATCCTTTTTTTTTCAAATACTTTTCTGGTTTATATTATTTTGTTCATAATTAACAAATGACAAACATAAGAATCTTTTCAAGCACAATGGAATAAGTAAAAGATCCCCTTCATTGATATATCCATAATCATACATACATTGTTCGTAGAGTAAGTTTAGTTGTAAGCAGTTAAAACATACATAGCAGTTATAGCAGTTATAATACATAATGTAAATGACATAATGTAAAAGACACAAGGAATTTTAAGTGGTTCAGAGACTCAAGCTCCTAATCCACTCTTCCGCTTTCAACTAAGAGGATTTACCAAGGAAGCGGCAACAGATCGAATCACTAAGATTCCTTCAAGGCCGTGCACCTTGGGACTTCACATTCACTAAGAACTCTTCAAGGCCGTGACCTTGGAACTCCTCTAGTTCCCTAGGAACTCTTCAAGCCCAGCAGGCTTGGAACTTCGTTTAGTCCCTCCGGAGCCCTGCTTTGTTTAGTCCCTCTGGACAAGGACCCTTTGGCCCTGCTTTGTTTAGTCCCCCTGGACAAGGACCCCTCAGGCCCTAACTTTGTTGAATTGTTTGTTTGTTGTTGTTGGAGTCGGTGCTGAGCTGCTAAGATGTCTTCATGCTCTGAACATCTTCTATCCTTAGCAGCTTTGCTTGATCATCCTTGAAAAGAAGTTGAGTGTTGCATGATGCTCAGCTTCTTAGGTTACTCAACTACTCCGGATGACCCCTTGATGAACTGCCTTGAAGATCATTCTCCTTGGTACTTAATGGATGCACATGAGAGGCTTCTAAGATGACTGTAAGCACTTCTGTTAGGTACTTAGAAGCTGTCTCATGCTTGACACCAAGATGGCTTTTGTGATCTCCCTTCTTGCTACTCGATGCCCTTTCATGATGGACTTACTAAGATGACCGTAGGCTCTTCTCTATTGTACTTAGAGCCTTCCCATGATGGACATCCAGATGGCATGATGCTCTCCTTTCACTCGGAAGTTCAGAACACTCTTCATGTAGTAGAACTCTCACTTCTACATAGTAGAACTCATACTTCTACTTCTTTCTTGATCTGACTTCTGAATGTTCTTGGTGGATCGTAGAGTGAGCCTTCAGACTCACTATCACATGGTTTAGATCAGTCCACCTTCTCTCTAAACTCGACAACTCCAGCAACTTTTTATCTTTGAAGGTCTTTCTCAATTATACTTCTTCCCAATCCTTCCGTTGGAAAGTAACCGTTGAAGACTATTCAAATATCTTCACAGATCTCAAGTTGCTTGAGGTAGACTGCTTGATGTGACTTGTCATATTTTTTTTCGACACGATAGCTTCATCGTTTCATCTACTGTCGCCGATGTATCACTTTAGTGTCTTGGGCAGGTTGAAGACTTTATTTCTTCTGATTTCTTGATCAGAGGTTGTCCTTTTGCATCGATGCTCTCAATAAGCACTTGTCCGAATATTGCCCTTCAAATTGAACCGTTGCCAATGCTTCAGTCTTCAGGTATTCGAACTCTATGATTCTGATGCATGTCTTCAAGGACCTGATCGTAGTGTCTTGTTGACTGTTGCTCGTTGACTAGAAGAGTTAACACTACTATCTTGAAGAGTGTTAATTGGATCTTCAATGTAGAACACCTCTTCCTTGTATTGTGCAGTGCTTCAATACTTCTATTTGCTTTGACTGTTCTCAGATACTGATGGCCTAATTCCTTGCTCTGGTCCCCTTCTGAATATTAAGACACTTTATATTTGTGGCGCGTCCAGCTTGCTTTCTCCTGGTGATCTTCCGCTCACTTATCATCAATGAACTGACCTTGCACTTAATCACTTTAGCCTTGCTCTTCAGAAGCTGACCAGTATCTCGGTTCACTTTCCTTCAGTTCCTTCTCTATTTGACAAACACTACGATCTTGGTTCCTTCCAAGATCGTTGTCTTTCATTCACTTGATAGCTCATCGCATAAGTCGACTTTCCTTAGTCACCAAGTCTTCTTTCGATCTCCTTGTGGAAGACTTCATCACGAATGGCCTTACACCTCAATCTTAATCTTTGATTGGGTTGGTGCTTTGAGATCTTCGTTAGCTTTGCATGCCATTCGTTGAGTGCTCTAGTTTTTCTTGGATGTAGCTTGCAGCTTGAACCATAGGCTTTCCTTTAGATGCTCTGGGAGTGCTCATATGTTGAGAACCGTATAAGCTCTACGATTCTTTCTTGGCACTGTGAGCACTTCTCTTGAGGTCGTAGTTCTGCACTCTACGATTCAGCTTCGGCTGGTGCAGACACTACGATCCCGAGATTAGATCTTGACACTCTACAATTTCTGCCTTGTGCCTGTTGTCTTCATCTGATCTTGCTTGACTACGATCTCTGCATGTAATTAATAGACTCTACGAACTCAGAGTGTGATCTACGATCCTTGACTTGGCTTTGGCATTAGTAGACTCTACGACTCTGAGTGTAGTCTACGTTTCTGTCTTGGCTTCGACAGATGACCGGTCGGCTCGTAGGCAGGCTGTCTCTACGATTCTGAACATGACTTCCTCAACACACTACGATCCTGAGGAAGCTCTTCTCGATACACTACGATCTTTCTTCATTTCCCCTGACAGTCTACGAACTCCGAGGTCTACTATCTTGCATACTCCTATTCTGCCTTGATAGCTTCCGAGTTAACCTTGACTCACCTGGTAGACTACGACTTACAGCAAAGTGCTCTAACGATCGATAGCCTTTATCTATTACATCATAAGATCAACCTAACATGCTTGATCTTTCTATCTTTATAGTCCTTGTACATCTTTTCTTTTTAAGGACTTTACAAAGTTGTCTTTCTTATGTAGGATTAACCTAACATATTTGATCAATTCATTCTAAGTCCTTGTACACATATTTCTATTATCTATCAGAGGACTTTACAGCTTTTCTTAATGCAAGCATACTTACATATTATTCATTCATATACATATATATCACAATCAAATCATATATAAATGGGAATAACATTCTCATGCTTATTCTTGACAACCTTCATTACCAGTTGGTTTCAGATATATTTGTTCATGTTCAATACTTGTTAATAAATAGATAAAAATGATTTTTAATTATTAAAAATACAAAATAAATTCTGAAAAATTATTGTAAAGTCTTAAAATTAGTTTTTAATTATTTTGAGTATATTTCATAAATATTTAATATTTTTGGAATATAAATGGTATTTAATTTATTTAATTATAATATTAAATAAATTATTTAAAAATAATTTTAATACATGAAAAATAATATTATGGTATAAGAAAATATTTAAAGATATTTTCAAAGTAACTTTTAATATTTTGGAATGAAATTTCATTAATTAATCATTATTAATGATAATTAGTTTATTTAATAAATATATTAAATAAATTTTAGAAAAATAGAATTAATGATTTAAAATCATATAAAATGATTTAAGTGATATAAAAATATTTTAAGTTATAACCTATAACTTTTGATATTTTATCATGAAAATATTAATATTTTAATATTAATAGTAATTACCTAGGATAATGAATTTAACAGTTTAAAAATCATATAAATATGATTTTAAGGTATTAAAAATACTTTGATATATTAAAAATATATTATAATATTATGTGATGATTTTTATTAATATTTGATAATAAATAAATATTAATGATAAAAGAATTATGTGGTATTTAATTTATATAAATACGATTTTAATGATTAAAAATTCATGATAAATGATAATAATTATGTGAAAATTATTACGAACTTATGAAAATTATTTTGACTGTTAATAAATTATCTTAGATAATTGTTAAGTGTTAGGCAGAGTTTAATTGAACTTAAACTCGAAATTTTTTCCGACTAGACCGTCGGGACGTTAGAAATTTATCGAACTCAAGTCAGACTGAAATAGTTTGACCTGATACTGAGTCTTATGTGTGTTATAGACTGATAAGGTTATGTGTTTAGGTTATTCTATGTATATATATATATATATATAATAGT
Organism: Panax ginseng; assembly: GCA_020205605.1. Taxonomy (NCBI): domain Eukaryota; kingdom Viridiplantae; phylum Streptophyta; class Magnoliopsida; order Apiales; family Araliaceae; genus Panax; species Panax ginseng. Next base: position 56,459,454 of record CM035140.1, read on the forward strand.
ATTATATTGTGATGATATTATTCTAATATTGGAGATCTATATTACTAATATTAGGTCTTCGGATAAAGCGATATAAATTGTGTAGCGGTAATCAAACGGTTCAGACAAGTTTATTTTTACTTAACTCTAATAAGAGTTGTTTCATTTGGATAAGCTTATGGTTAATCATTCTTTGGTTGCCATGAATTGTACTTTACTGCACATATTGCGTATATACATATAAGTCGGTATGAAAGGTTGATCACCTTTGTTAGTTCGGAGGGAACGATAGATCTAGAAGGGGGGGTTGAATAGATCCTTTTTATTTCAAATACTTTTACGGTTTATATTATTTTGTTCATAATTAACATATGACAAACATAAGAATCTTTTCAAACACGCAATGGAATAAGTAAAAGATCCCCTTCATTGATATATCCATAATCATACATACATTGTTAAGTAGAGTAAGTTTAGTTATAGCAGATTAAAACATACATAGCATGAGTTATAGGTTATAGTACATAATGTAAATGACATAATGTAAAAGACACAAGGATTTTAAGTGGTTCGGAGACTCAAGCTCTAATCCACTCTTCTCGCTTTCAACCAAGCAGGATTTCCACCAAGGAAGGGCAAGACACGAATCACTAAAATTCCTTCAAGGCCAGCAGCCTTGGGACTTCTGTTCACTAAGAACTCTTCAAGGCCAGCAGTCTTGGAACTCCTCTAGTTCCATAGGAACTCTTCAAGCCCAGCAGGCTTGGAACTTCGTTTAGTCCCTCCGGACAAGGACCCTTTGGCCCTGCTTTGTTTAGTCACCCTAGATAAGGACCCCTCAGGCCTTGGCTTTGTTGAGTTGTTTGTTTGTTGTTGTTGGAGTCGGTGCTGAGCTGCTAAGATGTCTTCATGCTCTGAACATCTTCTATCCTTAGCAGCTTTGCTTGATCATCCTTGAAGAGCAGTTGAGTGTTGCATGATGCTCGACTTCTTAGGTTACTCAACTACTCCGGATGACCCTTGATGGCCGCCTTGAAGATCATTCTCCTTGGTACTTGATGGTCGCATACATGAGAGGCTTCTAAGATGACCGTAAGCACTTACATTAGTACTTAGAAGTCGTCTCATGCTTGACACCAAGATGGCTTTTGTGATCTCCTTCTTGCTACTCGATGCCTCTCATGATGGACTTCTTAAGATGACCGTAGGCTCTTCTCTATTGTACTTAGAGCCTTCCCATGATGGACATCCAGATGGCATGATGCTCTCTTTTCACTCGGCAGTTCAAAACACTCTTGTAGAACTCTCACTTCTACATAGTAGAACTCATACTTCTACTTCTTTCTTGATCTGACTTCTGAGTGTTCTCGGTGGATCGTAGAGTGAGCCTTCAGACTAACTATCACATGGTTTAGATCAGTCCACCTTCTCTCCAAACTCGACAACTCCAGCAACTTTTTATCTTTGAAGCTCTTTCTCAATTATACTTCTTCCCAATCCTTTCGTTTGGAAAGTAACCGTTGAAGACTATTCAAATATCTTCACGGATCTCAAGTTGCTTGAGGTAGGCGCTTGATGTAACTTGTCATACTTTTTACGATCTTTAGAGTTCATCGTTTCACCTACTACCCCCGGATGTATCACTTTAGTGTCTTGGGCAGGTTGAAGACTTTATTTCTTCTGATTTCTTAATCAGAGGTTGTCCTTTTGCATCGATGCTCTCAATAAGCACTTGTTCGAATATTGCCCTTGATTGAACTTGTTGCCAATGCTTGATCTTGGTATTCGAACTCTACTATTACGATGCATGTCTTCAAGGACCTGATCGTAGTGTCTTGTTGATTATTGCTCGTTGACTAGAAGAGTTAACACTATGATCTTGAAGAGTGTTGATTGGATCTTCAATGTAGAACACCTCTTCCTTGTATTGTGCAGTTCTTCAATACTTCTATTTGCTTCGATTGTTCTCAGATACTGATGGCCTAATTCCTTGCTCTGGTACCCTTCTGAATATCAAGACACTTCAGATTTGTGGCGCGTCCAGTTTTCTTTCTCCTGGTGATCTTTCGCTCACTTATCATCAATGAATTGACCCTGCACTTAATCACTTTAGCCTTGCTCTTCAGAACCTGACCAGTATCTCGGTTCACTTTCCATCAGTTCCTTCTTTGTTTAGAAAACAATACGATCTTGGTTCCTTCCAAGATCATTGTCTTCATTCACTTGACTGACTCTCGCATGGTGACTTTCCTTAGTCGACTTACCAAGTCTTCTTTGGATCTCCTGTGGAAGACTTCATCACGAATGGCCTTACACTTTAATCTTAATCTTTGATTGGGTTGGTGTTGAGATCTTCTATTAGCCTGCATGCCATTCATTGAGTGCTCTCTGGTTTCCTTGGATGTATCTTGCAGCTTGAACCAGAGGCTTCATTCCTTTAGATGTTCTAGAGTGCTCATATGTTGAGAACCGTATAAGCTCTCACGATTCTTTCTTGCAGCGTGAGCACTTCTCTTGAGGTCGTAGTTACGCACTCTACGATTGACGGTAATTGGTGCGAGACACTTATGATCCCGAGATCGATCTTGACACTCTACGATTTCTGCCTTGTTCTATTGTCTTCATCTGATCTTGCTTGACTACGATCTCTGCATGTAATTAATAGACTCTCTGAACTTCGAGTGTGATCTACGATCCTTGACTTGGCTTTGGCATCGATAGATTCTCACGACTCGAGTGTAGTCTACGTTTCTGTCTTGGCTTCGACAGATGACCGGTCGGCTCGTAGGCAGGCTGTCTCTACGATTCTGAACATGACTTCCTCAGCACACTACGATCCTGAGGAAGCTCTTCTCGATACACTAAGATCTTTCTTCGTTTCCCCTGACAGTCTACGAACTACGAGGTCTACTATCTTGCATACTCCTATTCTGCCTTGATAGCTCCTGAGTTAACCTTGACTCACCTGGTAGACTACGACTTCTGGTGCAGTGCTCGACGATCAGACTAGCCTATCTATTACATCATAAGATCAACCTAACATGCTTGATCTTTCTATCTTTATAGTCCTCGTACATCTTTTCTTTTTAAGGACTTTACAAAGTTGTCTTTCTTATGTAGGATTAACCTAACATATTTGATCAATTCATTATAAGTCCTTGTACACATATTTCTATTATCTATCAGAGGACTTTATATCTTTTTTTAATGCAAGCATACTTACATATTATTCATTCATATACATATATATCACAATCAAATCATATATAAATGGGAATAACATTCTCATGCTTATTCTTGACAACCTTCATTACCAGTTGGTTTCAGATATATTTGTTCATGTTCAATACTTGTTCAGTCATAAATTTGTTCCTGTTAGTTCACAATTATATTGTTGAATTATAGCCAGCTTATTATTCAGACTCTTTCAATCATGATATATCGTTATATTATTAAACTTAAACTTGCTGGGCAACTTTAATTCTCACCCTTGATATATCATGATAAAACATTGCAGATTAAGACGAATGCGTCGGATACAAGGAAAGATTAAAGACAGTTCCAGCGTAAAATTAATGTGTGTGATTAGATTTGTATAAGTATTGTATGATGATAATGTTATGTAGTAGACAAGTGATGTATTGTGTATTAAGTTAAGGTTACTCGACCTTGGGGAAAAGTATGTAAGTTTAATGTATAAACAATTTATGTTTATATCTTCCGCGAATATAGTAATAGTGTTAGAATGATCGAACCGGATCCGCGGTGATTCGGGACCTCGGATTTGGGGCCATCACAGTTGGTATCAAAGCTGTAGGTTATGAACCTTAGGTACGAATACCTGAGACTAATAACCGCAGTGATTAGGATAAGTACTAACTCAAATAGAGTTAGTTGGTCTCTAAGATTCAAAGACGAATCTCGGCGAGTTATAAGATACAGAGTTCCCTAACTCGATAATAAAGTTTCTTGATGAGTGGTGAATAGATAGAGTCTAAAAGACTAAAAGTGCAGTGATAAAAGATCGTAAAACAAAACGATCAAGACATAGAAATGAATCGTAATATATACGATGAGATCACCCCATGATCTGATAAAGTGATAGCAGGGAGAAGAATCAATCTAATGATTGAAAAGTTTACAGCAAGATTGCTGTGTGAATTGGTACAGATTCAGGGAAGGATTATGAATACGGATTAAATGAAATTCGTATTGAGAAGGGTGTTAGTGTTAGGTGGGGATTCAATTGAGGATTCATGTCGGCAGCTGAGTTGTATGATTCCTTGTGTGGGCGGGGAATTATACTTGGTGTAACAACTACTTAGTTCTGACAATGATAATCATTGAAATGTTTGTGTCATATTTATTTCTATATATGTATGTTAAGAGGGTGATTCCTTTCTCATGTGTATAACAGATAGATAGGTCATAGATAGAGGATATAAGGTTAAGTACGAGTTCTTAAAACTCATATTTATGTGACATTCTTGATTCATAGTTATATGAAATGTTTATGAACCCCTCAGCGAATGGACGCCAAAGGTCTGACTAGGACAAGTTCTTAAACTCATATGATTATGGCAAGTAAATGAACTCATAAGTGTGGTTTGATGAACTGGGTATAGTTGTGTGTAAATGGAGTATTAAAGATTATAGGAACAGATAGATTGTTAAGCAAATGATTATTAGTGGAGACATAAGTTTTCCAAAACTCCTAGCTATGCTAGAATTCGAATTTTTGACATCAAGCTAAATATGCACTGTGTTTTTTTTAAAAAAAATAAAAAAAATATGTAGACTCGTAATCATTTTTGAAACGGTTTAAAGTCTATGCTACTTATTTCAGCTAGACGCAAACGATTTGAAATATCAAAATATATTTTAATGATCACTTATGTACCATGTAACCTGGTGCAGAGATGATAAAAAGTTGATGGAGTTGTAAATACATGAATACTTAATGTGAATTTGATCTAAAATCGTTATTCCACTATTGTATGATGTGTTATGATTAAAGTCATACAATGGCGGCATCCTCAATGCAGATGTTATTAATACGATGCGGCATCATGACGTCATTCTCGAAAATATTTTCAAAAATTTTAATTTGCCAACAGGGTTTGGCTACACATAAATAATTCGATTGAATTGAATTATTGATATGAGTCTATGCTATTCGATTCACCTAGACTAATGTTTATGAAAACTCTAATTGTTCATTGAAAGAAATTTCCCGACCCAAATTATTTTGGTGCGGAATCCTATGATAAAACTGAGGTGGACTATGTTGTTTGGATAAATAATCCAACCAAGTAGCGTAAATATTCGCTAGACATGATTAATACGTTATGCATGACCTAAGAGTACGACAGGATAATCACCTAAAATACTAGAACCGGTAGTTTACCTTCTTTGTGATTGTAAACATACCAAGTAATGTATTGTTTGGCGGTATGAATACCGTTAAAACTATGTGTAGCACAATTTGAAAACTTTTACTCTTGTGAGTGGTGCATTGGGTAGCATGTGATGATGTGTGTGAAGGGTGTAAGCAGTATGGTGTAAGGTAAATTTCGGGGACGAAATTTTTAGAAGAAGGGGTGAATGTGACAACCCGAGAATTTTGAATATTTTAAAAAAAATTATTAAATTGATTTAAGGCTCAAAATTAGAACCTAGATATAAAATAAGTGTACGCGTTTGATATTTTTGAGAAGGAATTTTGACGATTTCAAAATTCTGTGAAGGATTTAAGTGAATTATTCAGTATTAAGGGAATAAGCATTTATGTTCAGTGTATATGTGTGCATGATGGGGTTAAGGGTCAAGGGTTGACCAGATAAATGATATATGTAACAAACCCTAAGAATATATTAAGAACGTTAACGTTCGGTTAGAAAACCCTAGAGATTAACAAGAAACCCTAAAACCGGTTCTGGAAACCCTAATTTCAGTTCTGAGAATTCGAAACCCTAATTCGGTATATTGAAACCCTAAAATGGGGATTTAAGTACAACGTATATGGTTTTTGTATTAATTACAAACTTAATTAGGGATAACCCTAATTCATTAATTAGAAATTCTAATAATTAGAAACCCTAATTTGTAAATTTGAAACCCTAATTTGTAATTAGGTAATTTTAATTCTTAATTAGGAAATATTAATCCTAATTTTCAAGTTAAGTAATTAGGAAACCCTAATGTAATGCCCCCAAAAATAGGTCCAATTCAACCAACATATTCTGAGTCGCCAAAAACATGGTACAGAAAACAACTACAACTTTATTACTACAATTGTCGTGCAAAATACAATAACACATATATTGTGCGTTTTGATACAAATATATACCAACTGTGACTCTGGACACCAACTTGGATAGCACGTCACAATGGCACCTTACATAAAGGTACGGTCGATAAGCATTTTAGAAATTAAAATCTTTGGGAAGTGCTCGAGGAAACCTTCGCATACATGGGAGGCCATGCGTCTACAGGTTATAATAGATATCATATGCCCACAGAATTATCCTTGGTTGACCCAATAAACCCCAAAGAAAAACAAGAAGATTACTATCATACTCTTTCCAATGGTGAGTCTTCTCTTGACATATCATTATCTCCACCGTCTCTAATTGAGAATTATACTTCAACCAAACTCCAAGATCATATAGATAGTGCTTGTAGATCTACTCAGCAAGTAGATGTGCACAACCATGTCTTATGATAACACGAGGTTGTATATCATTAGACATCTTGTATGAGCGTTGGTTTAGCCTCACCCTATTTGATTCACCAAATATAACTACTAAATGATGTATAGAATACAACAAACTTTTCTATCTTTTTGTTTAGGAGAACCTCCATGACTAGAGACCACCGATTCTATTCTCTCTGTTACCCCATTTCGACCCATTTACACTCTTATTACACAGAAAAGGAATTGTGAAGCAAAAGGGTGAGCACAACTAGCTTCGATAAAGAATATCATAACTAAAGATAATTAAATTATCAATAGCCTTAAATCGAGAAATAAATGGATATTAGAACATATGGTAGATGATAAAAAATTTCAACCATAGTTCAAATGAAATGAGAAATCCATTAGAAGAGTCAAATAGACCATAAAGTCTATTATCTTCTCCATTTTAAAAGTCCACCAACAATGTTTTATCCCTGTAACATCAATCAACAATTCTAGTTCACAATCATATGAATAACTCATAATCATAATTGTGGTTCTAAATTCCTCTTCTCATCCAGGACGAAGATAATTTTCATCACCTGTCTTTACCTGAAACATTAAAGATCATGGTTATACCAAATCACAGTTCTTGTTCATAATCATACTAATAAATTCATCTTTGCACTACGGGCCAAAGATATTCATCAACGATTTATCTTTTGCATCTTTTCTTGGCCAAAGATATTCAACAACCGGTCATCTTTGCACTATTATAAGCCAAAGATATTCAACAACAAATCATCTTTGCACTCTGAGCCAAAGATATTAATATCTCGAAGAAATATATAATCATTTCAGAATTTATATAAACAATAATTATAACCATGTTGATCAATTCACCTTTGCACTTAAGTTAAAGATATTCACTTATAAATTCAATGGTCATGATCATACCAGTCAACAATTCATCTTTGCACTACTGGCCAAAGAGAACCCATAATTACGATCATACCAATACTTTACTCATCTTTACACTCAAGTCAAAGAGAAATTCCATCACCAAGGTTATAAAAATGTTATATATGATAATAAAAACAATATGATCAACAACTACATTTAATTTCAAGAGCAAGATTTATAAATCAATGATTTCATAACACCTTAATCCAAATATTATAAATCACTTAATAATCTCATAATCTAATATTATTAATATTACCACAATATCTTAATCATTTCTTAAACTTATAAACAATTTATTTTAATTGTTTATACTTTACTAATTAATGCATTTAATCATTCTAAAATGCCAAACTCATAAGATTTCATCACCAATAACCAAAACCCTTATCAAAAATCTGCATATACCTTATATAGGATTCTTAAGCCATAAAATCCTATTTTCCAAATTTCTTACTTCACATAACATATTTAATTCATTTACTCATAACTAGACTATTTTCATGAAAAATATCAAATAAGTTCCAAAAATATTTCTTTTCTGAGATTTAGCATAATATAGTCCCATATTGAACATATATTTTTCTCAGAATTTTTAAAATTCATTTACTATTTTGCATATGGCCAAAACTGCTGAATATTTAGACATTTATCATAAATTGTACTTTTGTCCAAAAATTCTAAAATTTACACGGTATACTTCTGTTATATACATGTACTCCCAATAAAAATTTCATCAATTTTGGAATTAACCACAAGGAGTTATAAGCGTTTACTTTTAAAATAGTCTTTTCTCATAAAATCCATAACTCTTAATCTATCTATCCAAAAATCGCCATTTTTGGACACAATCAACAAAACTCATCAAATTATCTTTTCAAATTTTTCCAGAATTTTTGAAGGTTTGTAAAAATTTTGAAACTGAAAAACATAATAACCCTTAAAATCCCTTATTATCCCCTACCTCAAAAGAGCAGTATTTTTGACTGGAATATCGAAAACTTGCACTAAATAGCAACTCTCAAAGTATCTAAATACTCACAAAAATACGCTCGATAATATAGAGAGAGAAAGAGAGAAAACTTCAGTTTCTGGTGTGATTTTCAATTCTAACATAAGCACCCTATTTATAGGAAAATGCTTAGAACACCAAAGCAGAAAATTTAATAAAATATTAATATATTTATATAAATTTCCCTAAGCCCACTCTTTTGGTGTAGACATCAGCCATACAATTGACATAATCACCAAAAATGTTTTTCTAAACAAAAATGTTTAAAACTCCAAAAATCAATTCAGACCCGATATACTGGAACTTCAATAATTCACAATAAATAGCCCTTTTATCAGAAAAATTTGAATCTTATGTTCTTATATAGGAAATTCAATTCTCTACAACTTTTAAAGTTTAAGTTTTTCCAAATTTCAAACAGAAATTGACCGAAATCCACAAACGGAGGATTTTACAGGCTATAATCAAATTTCAGTCAATAAATGGGGTCCACAAATATGTTTAATATGTTTTAAATATTTTTAGTAACAAAAATACTCTTCCTCCTCATATACTCATATATCACACATTCATTGTAAAAATATCACCATTATTATATTATAATAATATAATAAAATATTATTTTATCGATCGAAAAGATAAAATATCAATTTTCAACAATTGTCACTTTAAAAATTTTCTCCATCTATATCCACATAAAATGAATATTTTCCTTATCATATAAATCAATAATTAATTATTCACAAATAATATTACGAGAATCACAATAATGACACGAGCGATTCCGAGGAAAGAGGGGCTTTCAATAAGAATTTTCTCTTGGTAGTATGATTAGGTGACCAAACCTCTCCTTGAGCAGAACTTTCTAGACATTGCCAATAATGTTATCTAGTAATATTATTAAAATAATATGAATCATTGATCTGATAATGGGAAATACTGTGCAGTGACAATTATTGAAACAATAATAATATAAAATATCAATGTAGCACTTATTGAATAAATAAAATAAAATACTGAACAGTAATTACTGTAACGATTATTGAGTAGTGCCTTCTTACGTAAGAAAAAAAAATATCATGCTTCGTGAATAGTACTCGTGAATAGTAACTCATGAATAGTAACTCGTGAATAGTAACTCATGAATAGTAACTCGTGAATAGTAATTCATGAATAGTAACTCATGAATAGTAATTATAAGAAAATTTGAATATTTTTATTTCATAAAATTCGGGGTCTTACAATCTCCCCTCCTTATGAAATTTCATCCCCGAAATTTACGTACCTGGTATTTCAAAGAGTTGAAAATACCTTGCTTTAATTTGATTCCATCTTCCTGTCATCATGATTTCTCCATTGCTCATCTCACGTATTTGGATATCATTCTAGAATACGACTTCAAAATAAGGGTTAATTGAACAAATTAACATATCACATAATATCCGATATTATGGTGACCAACAAATAAGCTTAGGTAGGACACACTAGCGAAGGATTTACTCGTCTCTCCCCTCCTAGTTCTATTCCCTGATCTCCGCCAGAGATCATATCCCTAAGCTCTGATACCAAATGTAACGCCCCCAAAAAAGGTCCAATCCAACCAACCTATTCTGAGTCACCAAAAACATGGTACATAAAACAACTACAACTTTATTACTACAATTGTCGTGCAAAATACAACAACACATATATTGTGCGTTTTGATACAAATATATACCAACTGTGACTCTGGACACCAACTTGGATAGCACGTCACAATGGCACCTTACATAAAGGTACAGTCAATAACTGTTTTAGAAATTAAAATCTTTGGGAAGTGCTCAAGAAAACCTTTGTACATGGGAGGCCATGCGTCTAGGTTATAATAGATATCATATGCCCACAGAATTATCCTTGGTTGACCCAATAAACCCCAAAGAAAAACGAGAAGATTACTATCATACTCTTTCCAATGGTGAGTCTTCTCTTGACATATCATTATCTCCACTGTCTCTAATTTAGAATTATACTTTAACCAAACTCCAAGATCATATAGATAGTGCTTGTAGATCTACTCAGCAAGTAGATGTGCACAACCATGTCTTATGATAACACGAGGTTGTATGTCATTAGACATCTTGTATGAACGTTGGGTTCGCCTCACCCTATTTGATTCACCAAATATAACTACTAAATGATGTATAGAATACAACAAACTTTTCTATCTTTGTTTAGGAGAACCTCCATGACTAGAGACCCCACCGCTCTATTCTCTCCTGTTACCCCTTTCGACCCATACTACACTCTTATTACAGAAAGGAATTGTGAAGCAAAAGGGTGAGCACAACTAGCTCAGCAAAGAATATCATAACTAAAGATAATTAAATTATCAATAGCCTTCGTCAGAAATAAATCAGAGATTTAGAACATATGGTAGATGATAAAAATTTTCAACCATAGTTGCAGCGGAATGAGAAATCCATTAGAAGAGTCAAATAGACCATAAAGTCTATTATATTCTCCATGTTAAAAGTCCACCAACAATATTTTATCCCTGTAACATCAATCAACAGTTTTGGTTCACAATCATATGAATAACTCATAATCATAATTGTGGTTCTAAATTCCTCTTCTCATCCAGGACGAAGATAATTTTCATCACCTGTCTTTACCTGAAACATCAAAGATCATGGTTATACCAAATCACAGATCCTGTTCATAATCATACTAATAAATTCATCTTTGCACTACGGGCCAAAGATATTCATCAACAGTTCATCTTTGCACTACTGGCCCAAGATATTCAACAACCGGTCATCTTTGAACTATAAGCCAAAGATATTCAACAACAAATCATCTTTGCACTACAGGCCAAAGATATTAATATCTCGAAGAAATATATAATCATTTCAGAATTTATATAAACAATAATTATAACCATGTTAATTAATTCACCTTTGCACTTAAGTTAAAGATATTCACTTATAAATTCAATGGTCATGATCATACCAGACAACAATTCATCTTTGCACTATTGGCCAAAGAGAACCCATAGTCACGATCATACCAATACTTTACCCATCTTTACACTCAAGTCAAAGAGAAATTCCATCACCAGGGTTATAAAAATGTTATATATGATAATAAAAACAATAGGATCAACAACTACATTTAATTTCAAGAGCAAGATTTATAAATCAATGATTTCATAACACCTTAATCCAAATGTTATAAATCACTTAATAATATCATAATCTAATATTATTAATATTACCACAATATCTTAATCATTTCTTAAACTTATAAACAATTTATTTTAATTGTTTATACTTTACTAATTAATGCATTTAATCATTCTAAAATGCCAAACTCATAAGATTTCATCACCAATAACCAAAACCCTTATCAAAAATCTGCATATACCTTATATAGGATTCTTAAGCCAAAAAATCCTAATTTCCAAATTTCTTACTTCACATAACATATTTAATTCATTTACTCATAACTAGACCATTTTCATGAAAAATACCAAATAAGTTCCAAAAATATTTCTTTTCTGGGATTTAGCATAATATAGTCCCATATTGAACATATATTTTTCTCAGAATTTTTAAAATTCATATACATTGTATCAAATATAAGTAATTTTGGAGAGAGAAAGTTCATAATAATTAGCTCATTTGCTCTCAAACACTCAACCCACTTTTCTCTCACCAAACCCACGAAAACTTTAAGTGTTTCAGTCCCAAGAACACTCCTTAGTACACTTAGATCAGTGGAGAAAAAAAATCAAGAATCAAAGATTGGAAACTAGAAGGTAAACCCTAATTTAATTTGATCTTGTATGCTTAAGAAAAATTTCATTTTTATGTGTTTAAATCAGTGCTAGTAGATGTTTTATGATGATCTATCATAGATCTATAACATCAAAGTCCTCATATTTAAGGTTTTCTAAAATCTGGAAAAGTTAAAAAATATGGTCTGACAAGCAAAAGTCAGAGCTCATATATCCTTCCTTGTTTATTATTTTTGTTGTTTTAAGCTTTGAATGTGTAGTATGACATGAGTACTTTAATCTGGAACTGGAATCGTAGCTATTGGATGTCTAGGTTGTGAGTTATAAACGGTCAAAACCCGTTGATCGGGCATGACCGGAACTTTTTGGGTAACCCAGAAAGTGTTAAGGCAGCGTCTGACATGATTTTCTAGGGCTATTATATGTCAGAAGATAGATGATATGTTAATGTTATAGTAATCAGTTTATAGCCTATTAGTTGGACTATAGATCCATGCCTCTAGACGTCTTAAACAACAACCATATTGGTCGTAATGAGTGGTCTAATCAGGACACTCAGTCACGTATGAGTTTATGGGAAGAAACCCAGAAACCTCAAGAACAAATATTCTGACAGCCTTTGACCGAGATCTTTCTGGATATTGTGATGCTTATGGACCGATCTGTTGTTTTGTATATGATCCTTGACATGAGTAGTACACATGTGAACCATTATATCTTATGAACCATGATCAGAACACTTAGATAATCGAGCTATGATATAGCTACTCGAACTGCATGGGTTTCTGGAAAACCCAGGTGACATCTGACAACGACTTTGATTGCCCCGATCGTCATGTTATGTTATGTTTTGACCTAGATGATGGTTGGTTATTGTAGTGTTACAATTCAGCTACACGATCAAGCTTCAAGCTAGCCCAGAAACTAATTATACTGAGAATTACGCTTCGTCAAACGAGCCACCTTGAGAATCGAGTCGGCGGTGTTCTTGAGCTCAAGAACACCTAAGACAAATGTGACAAGTGTCGCTAAAGGCCTCTAAATGACGGTTTTATTTATTTTAATTTTTGAATATTCCGAAAATTATTAATAAATAGAAAAAATGATTTTAATTATTAAAAATACAAAATAAATTTACGAAATATTATTGTAAAGTCTAAAAATTAGTTTTAATTATTTTGAGTATATTTCATAAATATTTAATATTTTTGGAATATAAATGGTATTTAATTTATTTAATTATAATATTAAATAAATTATTTAAAAATAATTTTAATACATGAAAAATCATGAAAAATAATATTATGGTATAAGAAAATATTTAAAGATATTTTCGGTGACTTTTAATATTTTGGGATGAAATTTCATTAATTAATCAATATTAATGATAATTAGTTTATTTAATAAATATATTAAATAAATTATAGAAAAATAGAATTAATGATTTAAAATCATATAAAAATGATTTAAGTGTTATAAAAATATTTTAAGTTATAACCTATAACTTTTGATATTTTTTCCTGAAAATATTAATATTTTAATATTAATAGTAATTACTTAGGATAATGAATTTAATTGTTTAAAAATCATATAAATATGATTTTAAGGTATTAAAAATACTTTGATATATTATAAATATATTATAATATTATGTGATGATTTTCATTAATATTTGATAATAAATAAATAATAATGATAAAAGAATTATGTGGTATTTAATTTATATAAATACGATTTTAATGATTAAAAATTCATGATAAATGATAATAATTATGTGAAATTTATTACGAACTTATGAAAATTATTTTGACTGTTAATAAATTATCTTATATAATTGTTAAGTATTAGGCAGAGTTTAATTGAACTTAGACTCGAAATTTTGTCCGACTAGACCGTCGGGACGTTAGAACTTTGTCGAACTCAAGTCAGATTGAAATAGTTTGACCTGATACTGAGTCTTATGTGTGTTATAGACTGATATGGTTATGTGTTATGTGTTTAGGTTATTATATGTATATCTATATATATAATAATATTATATTATGATGATATTATTCTAATATTGGAGATCTATATTACTAATATTAGGTCTTCGGATAAAGCGATATAAATTGCATAGCGGTAATCAACGGTTCAGGCAAGTTTGTTTTTACTTAACTCTAATAAGAGTTGTTTCATTCGGATAACCTTATGGTTAATCATTGTTGGTTGTCATGAATTGTACTCTGTACATATTGCATGTATAAGTTAGGTATGAAAGGCTGATCACCTTCATTACCAGTTGGTTTCAGATATATTTGTTCATGTTCAATACTTGTTCAGTCATAAATTTGTTCCTGCTAGTTCATAGTTATATTGTTGAATTATAGCCAGCTTATTATTCAGACTCTTTCAATCATGATATATCGTTATATTATTGAACTTAAACTTGTTGGGCAAGTTTAATGCCCACCCTTAAAACATTACAGATTAAGACGAATGCGTCGGATACAAGAAAAGATTAAAGACAGTTCCAGCATAAAATTAATGTGTGTGATTAGATTTTTATAAGTATTGTATGATGATAATGTTATGTAGTAGACAAGTGATGTATTGTGTATTAAGTTAAGGTTACTCGACCTTGGGAAAAAGTATGTAAGTTTAATGTATAAACAATTTATGTTTATATCTTCCGCGAATATAGTAATAGTGTTAGAATGATCGAACCAGGATCGCGGTGATTCGGGACCTCGGATTCAGTACGTCACACATATATATATATATATATATATATATATATATATATATATATTTATATATATATATATAGAAAATAGAGTAGGTGTCTTAGACATACACAAACTTATGTTTGTCATATTATTTTAAAAGATTTCATTAATGGCGTTTTTGGCATTTCACCATTTTAATTAATGATTGTTTTGATATTTCACAAAGTTGCCAATCAAAACTACGTCGTATTAGGTGCAGAACACACACGAGCTTATGTGTATCTAAGACGCATACTAAATTTTCTCATATATATCACAAAATTGTCTCGTTGCCCTAAATTTTAGAAATGGTCCTTCAACCCTAAAATTTAAAAATAAATAATAAATATAAATTAAATTCTATTTAACCCTTAAATCTCTTAGCTACTAAATTTCATCCTTGCAATCGGCAACCGTTCAAATCTCTTGGTCACCAAATTCTATCTTTGCGATCCACAACTGCTAGGGGTGAGCACGGTGTAGTTTTGTGCGGTTACAAAAAAAATCGCACATGAAACCGATTTGATTGAGTTGCTTAAATCAGATTTCGGAGCATGAAACCACTTGAATCAGTGCAATTAATGCGATTTTTAAGAATGTGTGCGGTTCCAAATGGTGCAGTTTCAATTCGAAAATCAATTGAAAAAAATAATAACATATCAAACTTTTCAAATTTCAAATAAATCTGAAATATTACTAGCTTACTACTATAAATAATACACAACTACAAAAAGTTAAATTCTTGAAAATTGACACAAATTAATTCAAAACTTGTAATTCCTCAAATTGAAATATACATACTGTAAGACCCCAACTTTTTATAAATAAAATTGAATTTTCTCTAATAATTATTTTGAATAATAAGGTGTTAATTTGATATAATGCTTTGATTATGGGTGAAATGTGCAAATTTTACAAAATAAGCAAGTGATTATAAAATATTCATTGCTGTCGGGGAATATTCGTACGATGGTGCAACCATTTGTGGGCTCCATAACAAAAAATTGTCGGATGAAGAAAACGACAAGTATGAATTTTTTTATAAATAACAGCGTAATTGTTACTATTAACAACATTTGAATACCCGTTGGTTAAAATACGATGTCGCCTTGGTTGCCTGATAAGAAAGCGGTATTGCACACAGTATTTTTGGATTATTGATTCTTACGTAAGAAGGCACTACTCAATAATTGTTACAATAATTAATGTTCAATATTTTATTTTATTGATTCAATAATTCCTACGTTGATATTTTTTATATTATTGTTGTTTCAATAATTGTCACTGCACAGTATTTCCCATTATCAGATTAATAATTCATATTATTTGAATAATATTATTAGATAGGATTATTGGCAATGTCTAAAGAAGTTCTGTCTAGGAAAGGGGTTTGGTCACCTAATTGCGCGCCAGTAAGGAGAAATCCTTATCGGAAAGCCCCCTTTTTTCTGGGAACGACATGGTTGTTGTGACGCCCCCAAAATAGGTATACATCACCCATTCTGAGTCACCAAATACATGGTACAGAAACAAATACAACTTCAGTAATACAATTGTCGTGCAAAATATGACAACACATATACTATGAGTTTGAATATAAATATTGTCTAATAGACATTATACAAACTCAAAAGGAGTCCTCATTACAATTATTGATACACTATTTTACAAAATAGTGAGGACTACTAAAACAATTATCCTGAACCATCACTCCATACCCCGGCTAGTTCCTGCTATGTTCTAACCTCTCCGAGAAGAAAATAGAACAAAAAGGAAAGGGTGAGCTCAACTAGCCCAAGAGAGAATATTATGACTAAGATAATATACAACAAATTATCATTAGTTTTAACGAGGGAAAAATCGATAGAATATAATAGACAACAAGTTTTAGATCAACAACTGCAGCGGAAACAACAATCCATTAGAAGAGTCAAGTAGAGAATGAATTCTACTATCTTCTAAGATTTAAAAGTCCATCATCAATATTTTATCCCTGTAATATCAATCAATATACATCTTGAATCAAATATTCATCTTTGCACTACAGGCCAAAGATATTCATTTGTATCATCAGTTGGTCATGTTCATCTCAACACCTGTTCATCTTTGCACTACGGGCCAAAGATATTCATCAGTTAATCATTCATCTTTGCACTACAAGTTAAAGATATTCAGTAATATCATCATTTAGGACTGAGGATGATGAAAAATATCTTAAAGAAAACGAATCCAGTGAGATAAAAGATCAAAGACTAGGGATTCGTACTTTAGTTTATCCAAGTTCAAAAATACCTTATAATAATCAATTTTGGAGCAAAATTCAAGAATAAAGATCAAAACATGGATACAATCAAATATAGTAACCATAATAGACAACTTGGACAAAAAAAAAAGACATTTTCATTTTTTTTCTATGAATAGTGCCGTATTCATGAATAGTGTCGTATACGTGAATAGTAACCCCAACCTGAAAAAAGGTAGAAATTCCACAATAAAATCCATACCAATATTTCGGTATAATGATATTGAAATAATAACATCATTATGAAGAAAATAACATCCCTTACCTCAAAAGAACAGTACTTCTGGCTGAAATATCAAGTATAAGGCTGAAGGAAACTTGCACTGATGAATAACAATTCACAAAGTATCTATGCGACTCCCAATTACAATGGTCACGACTCATCGGGGAGCTTTGAACATGAATTCTGACTTTGAAATCCTTGCTAAACTTTGCAAGCCTGGGACTATTTGGAAATCCAATGAATATCATGGTGAAAAGATGTCCTTCCCCCAGCAGGCCTTGAGTCGTTATGGTAAGGCGTTGTATTCTTTCATTTATTCCAACATCATGCCAACACGTCATATCAGCGACATGACAAGGGAGAGGGCTGTTCTACTCTTTGCAATTGTCACAGGCTTAAAGGTCGATGTCGGGGCGCTTATTCAGGAATCTATAAAGAAGGCCATACGGAGTAATGTTATGTCCGGGCTTCCTCACCCATCTCTAATTACACGTCTATGCAAAAGAGAGGGTGTGAAGTGGGAAAATGAAGATGTTACCCAGCCACCTATGGCTGTCATTGATCATAACATCATTTCCCGTTATAGAATTTGGAAGGAGGCACAGTCGCATCCTCGAGGAGAGGGTTTTCTGCCAGCGACAGCTGCCGCCATCCGATGAAGTCGGGACCTCCACTCAAGTGCCTGAGCCTCCGTCATCTGAGCCTATTCCTTCTGGGGTCTTAGCAGAGATTTTGGGCAGTCTGAACTTCCTGCACTGTAAGGTGGACCATGTAGCACAATGGACCAGTCAATTTAATAACTACCATGCAGAGTCCGCGAACACAGTGTCCAACATTTATTATGCCCAAGGAGGAGATGACGCTGAGTCCTTGTAACGCCCCCAAATTCTGACCGCCACTTGGTCACTCGAATTCGGTTCATCATGTTCTCATGGTAACACTATAATAACTAAAATCATACATTCGCAACGAAAGATCTAATTTAGAATAATATACAATAATTTATTATAATTATTCCCCCAAGTCTCGCAACCTACAATACTTAATAGATTACATAATAATATCCAATAAAGACTTAATACATAATCCTACTTAAGTTTAAACATAGTCTGAAAACAGTCTTAATACAACATAATAGTTTTAAACATAAAGGGACAAGCTAGTCGGTAGCCTTGCCCTTGTCCTTCCCAGAGACACCTCCATGTTCCGCCTTAACTGAAAGGTTTTAAATAAGCAAGAATGAGCACAAATTGCCCATCAAGTAATATACAACAAGCGTAGAGAGTTTTGTAACACGAGTTTGAAATATCGAAGTATCACTTCTAAGATAGTTCAGGGTTTCAGAATAATATCATGAATAATGAATATCAACAATTCTTGGAATAAGAATGATAATTCAATATAAATCAACAAATATATATGAATTCAAAGGCTATCAAGGTATCCGACTGGATCACAATCTATACTGAGCAATCACGAAGGACTATTGAACGTCTACTAGAATTACTAATATTAAACTGATAACCCAAAAGAATCAAGTACTATAGAGGATCAGTCTACAATACTCTAAGTTATGCATAACACCATAGTAATAATATACTCATGTGTCGGGGTTTCCAACAACATACATTCCCCTTACCTTAAGGGTTGTTCAACTTAGTTTTCAAGATTTTCGCACCGATCAAGTGGTTTGGACAGTTTTTATAAATATGCATATAGTCTAGCCGAATCAATGGCATAGACCCTTTCACAATATTCGATAATAATATTTAGTTTAACATGAATAATAGTTTATACAATAGTTTTAGACGTACTAGCTCAATTGAACGAGTAAATAGGATAACTTGCATTCAATGAGATAAGCTTTACAATATCCGTTGAATAAAGTAATGCAAGAGTTAGAATACTTGGACAATGTAAAGTAAAATTCAGATACTTGCTAAATATAGATTTGAGTAAGGTTAGAGAACTTGCCTCAAGTGTAGTTTACCAAAATATCACGTATCAATACACTTTCGAATCCTAACATAATGTGATACACATATAGGATATTCATTAGTTAAACATATTTGATAAACAATCTTGATAAATACAGTCCAAGTGTACACACATGACTCAATCAAGAACTTTATATGTATGTTATTACGTAGCTCGGGTCTATCGTTAGACATCATCATTTTAAAATACCTTGTCAATTCAAGCTAAGATAGGTGTTAACATGCAAAGCTACCTTTATCAGTGTAGCATGAACATAAATAAACATAATGAAGTTATACTAGCATGCTACATACTTCAGAAATCATAGAAGTCACTCTCCACATCTGCAGAATGGGCATTGGCGCTACTGATTTATCTTAAGGAGGCTGTCACGCTTGTACGCGATTCAATCCGAGGATGATCAATCACTTGTTTGGCCTAGCTTGTCCATCCTTACATATATTAACATGTCAAAGGTCCTTTCACCTCAACTATACATGCTTGCTAGTTACATCATGTATTTCAAGAAGTCATTACTTAGACTTATCGCATTCCATGATCCACTACTTTACAATTCTCATGACTAGTTAACATGCTTGTAATTTATGTCTAGATGCATGATGATCCATAAGTTCAGGATATTAATAGGGTATTCCCCAACAATTTAAAGTTGGTTTTCAACTTCAACATTTTTTTATTGAAAATTTTCATGTTTAACCAATTAAGCATGCAAAGTTACTTCATTTAATATACATCATGCCATCCCATATACACATTAGAACATATAATCATACTCACAAGTTCAAATATAATTCATCCAGTTTGTATTTAAAACCCTAAGTCTCCCTTAGTAATTCATCAAAACTTACGCATACAAAGTAAGTCCATGTTCTCTATGTCGTGCTTTTACGTGTATAGATTTATATTATGATAGCATACTTTCAAGCTCAAACTTAATGTATACATAGTTTATATTTAAAATTATAAGTCTCTTTAGTAAAACTTATTTAAGCATGCAAGATAAGCACACATTGTCCAAATCATACTTTCGTACGCATTTGTGCACATACTCAAGTTATTTACATAAACTAGAAATATCAGAAATTGAAACATAACATAAATGCTTATCACATCCAATGTGATTGGCTTGAAGGCATATTATTTTCACTAGTCCTATACCAAACATTAAGGACCAAAAAAGTAAATTTTGCCTTATTATATATGTATTGTTATAATATTATGATTTACTCAAAAGTCATAAGCTACAAGCTAGATGCTAAGTTCTAATCCATGATTTTGTGGATCTTGGTTGTACGTATGTTCCCTTAGTTTTTGTCTATAAAAGGTAGTGAAAGGTAAGAGACGGAAGAAGCGAAAATTATCTAATACTTTCATATTTGTAACTTTTTTATCTCTTTAGTTTCATAACATCTTTACAACCTTGTTATTTCGTTAGTTCTATAACACATTGTTAGCACGAAACTCCAACCAACTGAGACGGTAAAGTTTTAAATTTTAGCAATTACGCATTATACTATTGACGTGGCTTTGACACCGATTATATTCTTTAAACTGTCAAATTATAGTCATGTTTTATTGTCCATTTTTTAAAATTTTTCTTATTTACAGTGGTACCATCTATCCTTGTTGATCTTAAAAGACTTGGTGGGAACCTTTTTACCATTTATTAACTTGTGGGAATAACCTGACTACGCAGACTACCGCATGCTTGGTGAATACCCCTTCACATTCATTCCTTATTAGTAATTTACAGAAATAATATGTCTACGCGAACTACCGCATACCGAATGAAGATCCATTTGCAGTTTTGTACATGTATTTTTTTATGATGTGTATAATAATACTTGTATATACATTAGTGATTGCATACCTTCTGACTAAAAGGATATGCTAATAAAATAAACGTTTATATATTTATGTTGTTTATATATTTATCATCGCTTGAGGTGGTGGCTTAGTGGTGGAAAGCCGGACATAAATTTCCACAAATATGGGTTCGAGTCCTGGTAAATCCCACTATGCTCAAGCAGTCTCACGCCCTGGATTTATTCGGGGTTAAGCTGAGTTGTGTCGATGAAGACACCACTAAGACCTCCAAATATTTTCTTGTTCTCATGCATTTATCTTCTCCATATCATGTATGAAATTATTTATTACATACGTTAATAAATAATGGAAATTATTGTGTTTTAAACCAGAATAGATGGCAAACCTATCAAAAGTAGATTTTTTAATTTCAAAAATATATAGAGACAACTATTTAGCTTGGGCACTTGATGCAGAATTATACCTTAGTGCAAACAGGTTAGAAAAGACCATTGAATCAAGAAACAAATCAACTACGACACAAAATGCACAAGCCATAATCTTTCTTCATTATCACGTTGATGAAGGATTGAAAACTAAGTATTTAACAGTCAAAGATCCTTTGACCTTAGGGACATAACTAAAGGAAAGATTTGATCACCAAAAATTGGTTGTTCTCCCTAGTGCCAAATTTGAGTGGCTTAATTTAAGGATACAAGATTATAAATCAATTGCGGAGTATAGTTCTAATGTCTATAAAATAACCTATACTTTGGCCTTGTTTGGGGATCCAGTTTCTGAAACTCAAAAGTTAAAAAAAAAAGCGTTTTCAACTTTTCATCTCACCAATATGATTCTGTCACAACAATATAGACAAAGTAAGTTCACAAAATTTAGTGAATTATTATTTATCCTCCTTGTTGCCGAAAAGAATAATGAATTATTGTTGAAAAATCATCAAGTACGGCCAACAGGTTCTACCCCATTGCCAGACATTAATAGCACATCATTCCAGCAGAATAGACGTTATAATGGATGGAAAAATAATAAGAAGTTTCGGTGACGGAAAAATAAATGAGGTCATCATAACAACAAATTCCACAATCACAACAATTCAGGGCACTAGAAGTGGTAAGAGTCTGGGTTGAGTAAAAATAAAGAAAATGCCGTACAGACAAATAACAAACCAGATGTTTGTTTCAGGTGTGGGATGAAAGAGCATTAGTCATGTACCTATCGTACACCAAGGCATCTGGTTACTTTATACCACGAGTATCGAAAGAGCAAGGAAAAGGTGGTAGAAACAAACTTTGGGGACATTATTAAACCTTATGAAAGCATCTTTTGGGATATCGAATAATTTCTTATTTTAATTAAGCACCATGCATATATAATATTATTAGTTTTCATTTTGTACGCTACATGTTATGTGTTCCTCATGGATAATATTATGAATTAAATATATATATATATATATATATATATTTATATGTGTCAGACCAACTTTAATAGATATGGAAGATGTTTAGCAGACAGTGCAACAACTCATACAATCCTTCAAAGTGAGAAATATTTTTCACAACTAACTAAAGCTAAGGGAAGCGTGGGAACTATCTCTGGCATATCAAATTTAATCGAGGGATTTGGAAAAGCTAGTTTTATGTTACCAAATGAGACACACTTCTTCATCAAAAATGCTCTATATTCTAGTAAATCAAGAAGAAATTTGATTAGAAATGGTTTTCACGTTGAAACAACGAATGAAAATGATAATGAATATTTTCTCATTACCTCCACTATTTCTGGAAAAAAGAATATCCTAGAAAACCTTCATTCAATTTCTTCTAGGTTATATACTATGAAGATTAGAGTAATTGAGTCTCATACTGTTGTGATTACAAAATTCATAGATCCCAAATCATTTATGCTTTGGCATGAAAGACTCGGTCATCTAGGTACGTCTATGATGCGTCGCATTATTGAAAATTCTACGTGGAGAAATGTAGAAAAAGAAAAGATTGGCCAAAATGAAAAGATGTTATTCAAATTGAGCCACAATCATTATTGAAAAAAGAAGTATTTGGACCAATAGTCCAAACACCGCTGGGAGTAATCCCGGTTGGAAACAAATGGGTATTTGTACAAAAGCAAAATGAAAAAAAATGAAATTATGATATACAAATCCCGACTTGTAGCTCAAGATTTTTCACAAAGACCTGGTATTGATTATCATGATACATACTCTCCAGTAATTAATGGAGTCATTTTTCGCTTTTTACTAGGTATGACAACCATGGAAGGTTTAGAAACACGTCTGATGGATGTTGTAACAGCATACCTATATGAATCACTTGATAGTGAGATCTACATGAGAATTCCTGAAGGATTAAAAATTGTTTAATCACAAAAGGCCCGACATATATATTCAACTAAGTTGCAACGCTCATTATATGGGTTGAAACAGTCTGATCGTATGTGGTATAATTGACTTAGTGATTATTTAATAAAAGATGGGTATACAAATAAGCAAGTATGCCCATGCATTTTTATTAAGAAAACACAAAGTGAATTTACCATCATTGTTGTATATTTGGATGATTTGAATCTTGTAGGTACTCTTGAAGAACTCACAAGAACTGCAACTTATTTAAAAGATCTTGGGAAGACAAAATTCTGTTTGGGAATACAAGTAGAACATTTAGCTTCTGAAATTTTTGTTCATCAATCCACATATACTAAAAAGATTCTCAGTCGTTTTCATATGGATAAAGCTCACCATTTGACTACCCTGATGGTTGTTTGATATCCTGAAATTAATAAAGATTTATTTCGACCTTTAGAAAATGGGGAAGAAGTTCTTGAACCTGAAGTTACATACCTAAGTGCAATAGGTGATCTTATGTGTAAGACCCCAACTTTTATGAATAAAGATGAATTTTCTATAAATATAATTTTTAAATATTATGGAATGGATTTGATATAATGTTATAGTTGTGGGTAATATTTATAAATTTTGCAAAGTACGCAAGTTGTTATATAATATTCGATTGGTCCTGGAATATTCATTTTAACGAGGAATATTAAATACAGCAAGCAACAATCATTGGTGGACCCTAGCAATTATTTGTCGGATTGAGAAAATGACAAAATACTTTATGAAAATAACGGCGGAAGTTTTACCGTTAGCTGTTGAAACACACGGTGTTAAAAAATACTGATGTCTGGCGTGGTTGCATAGTAGTAGCACGTGGTATTGATTATTGATGCTTACGTGAGAAGTCACTCAATTTTGTTCAATTATTATTCTGATAATTAATTGCCGCATAGTATCTCACGTTATTTGATTCAATTATTGTCGATATATTTTATATATTATTAAATCAATAATTGAGATGACAAAGTTATTAATATTATTATTTACAATATTAACGATGTCTAGAAGTTACATCGAGGAGAGGTTTGGTCACCTAATTGCGCATGATAGGGAGAAATCCTTATTGGAAAGCCCCCTTTTTCCTGTGAACGACCTGGTCGATTAATATTGTGAATTATAATAATGATGATTAAGTTTGTTTTATTATTATTATAAATGTAATAAAACAAAAAACTTTTTATATAAAGCAGAATACTTTTATAAAGTTATTTGTTTTATTAGATTTTAAATAGAATATATTATATTTTATTATGCATAGTGTTTGCATAGTGCTGCGCATAGTATTTGCATAGTAAAATCTTTTTATATAAAGCAGAATACTTTTATAAAGTTATTTGTTTATTAGATTTTAAATAGAATATATTATATTTATTATGTTTATAGTGCTTGCATATAGTTTGCATAGTAAAAACTTTTTATATAAAACAGAATACTTTTTATAAAATTTTGTTTTATTTGATTATAAATAGAATATATTATATTATATTTTATTGCATAGTGCAGCATAGTATCCTTTCAATTCTTCTATAAATAAGATGCTTAGTTAGAATTGAAAATCACACCAGAAATTCAGAGAATTCTTCTTCTATAATCTTGAACGTATTTCTTTAGAGTTTTAAGAAGCTTTGAGCGTAGAAAATAGTATAAGTTTTCTTCAAGAATATCCTCGCCCTACCAATCGGAATACTCTTCTTTTTAAGGTAAGGGGTATTATTCTTTCGTATTCATGAAGAGAGTTAATTTCTTTCAATACTCGTAAGGGTTATTGTTCCATTCTTTATTATTATGTTGGAATAACCTGTCTATGCAAAGTACCGCATACATGGTGAAATTCTTCTGTTATTCCATTATTTATTATTCTGTTGGAATAACATGTCTCTGCGGTCTATCGCATGCCTGGTGAATTCTGTTGTTATTCAATTCTTTATTATTCTGTTAGAACATCACGTCATGCGGATTGGATTCGCATGACATTGGTTCCATTCTTTATTATTCTATAGGAACATCTTGTGCATGCGAATTACGCATGACATTTGACTGGGTTCCATTCGTTATTATTACATTGGAATATCCTATTTGTGCAGATTTACGCGCATGATTGGTTCCATTCTTTATTATTATTCGTTGGAATAACACATGCGTGTGGATTACACAGGCATGGTGAATTCTTACATTATTCCATTCTTTATTATTCTATTGGAATAATCATCTCGTGGATTACCACATGGCGGCAAAAAATCCATTTTGCGGTTTCATATATTCTATTATACTCGGTTGGTTAAAGTTTTGGCTTCTATACTCCATGAAATTAGTGGAATATCATTGATATTTGCGCTTCATCCAAATATCTTTTCATGGAAATATTCTTACGAGAATTCTTGAATTTTACTCCACAAAGCAAGTATCATGTTGACAATTTGGGCGTTATTGAGTTGGGATAAATTAACTTATAAATCTTTAAAATTTATTCTTGAACTTGTTTTATTGAATTGTCATCATCCTCATGTTTATAATATGTTGAAAGTCATCTGTGGCCTGTAATGCATAAATGGACTTGGTATGATTATGACCAGGGATTATTCGGTATAATCATGACCGTAATGTTACAAATGATGTGGTAAAAAAAATCCTCATTGGCCGTAGTGCATTGATGGACAGTTGTTGGCATGATCATGACCATTGATGAATACACGAATATCCTTGGCTCGTAGTGCATAGATAATTTATGGTCGTGATACTAATGAATATCCTTGGTCGTAGTGCAGGGATGATGTGGATTATTTATTAAGCTGAGTCTCATCGATAAAAGTAATGAAAAACATTTTAAATCATAGAAGATAGTAGATTTTATTCTCTACTTGACTCTTCTAATGGATTGCTTGTTCAGCTGCAGTTAAACTTGATGTTTGTTATATTTTATCAATTTAACATTGTTGAAGGCTAATGATAATTTATTCTGCATTATCTTAGTCATAATATTTCTTACTAGGCTAGTTGAGCTCACCATTTTGCTTTCATTGTTCTCTTGAGGAAATGAGAAGCGTAGCGAGGGACTAGTCGGGAGCGGAGTGCGGTCGGATGATAGCATTAGTAGTCCGCACTATTCTATGAAATAGTGTGATAATAAATGTATTGATGACTTATTTTGAGTTTGAATATTATCTAGAAGACAATATTTGTATTAAAACTCATGTATTTCATGTTGTATATTTAAGGTTGTATTTGTATTATGTACCATGTATTTGGCGACTCGAGAATAGGTGATGTATACCTATTTTGGGGCGTCATGATTGGTATCAAAGCTTAGGAATATGATCCTGGCTAAGATGTGAGACTAGAACTAGGAGGGGAGAGACGGAGAATTCCTTCGCTAGTATGACCTACCTAAGTTTATTTGGTATTTAATTGGTCGGTCAGAGTATAGGGATAATATGTTACATGTCAATTAACCTTTGTTTTGTGGAAGTATCTGAAAATGACATCCGAGAATGTTGAGAATAGCAATGGAGCACAGGAGACCGTTGAGTCTCCACATATCAACAATCAGGATAATGTGCATCAGAAAGGCTACAATCCTTATGCAAATAACAATACTGACCAAATGATTAATAATGGAATGTTCAGAGGCTTTATGAAATTCATACAACATCAGGCGAGAGCGGCTCCTGTCCAAAATGTAGGTGGAAACATTGGAAACTCTCGGACGGTCACCGCTAAACAGTTCAAGGAGCTGGGACCATCGGAGTTTATTGGAGAGCCAAAACCACTTAAGGCGGAAGCGTGGATAAAGCAGATCACCAAGATATTTGATGTATTGGGATGCTCCGAGGAGCAAAAGGTTCCCGTTGACACCTTTATGTTGCGAGGAGAGGTAGATTATTGGTGGGAATCGGTAAAGCGTACTCAACCTGCCTTACTGAAGATGTATTGGGAGAAGTTCCAAGAACTATTCAACGATAAGTACTTTCCCGAAAGTATTCGTCACATGAAAGAGGTAGAGTTCATCAAGTTGGAGCAGAACAATATGGACCGTGTCGCGAGTACGAAGCTAAGTTTGTTGAGTTGTCGGTTTGTGTCTCACTTGGTTGATAATGAGGAGAGAATGACGCGGATGTTTCTAAGAGATTTAAAACCCAAGATACGTCAATACTTAATTTCTCACAAACTGTGTTTGTATTCAGATATTGTTAATAGGGCTCAGTTATTGGAACACGATTACGAGTCAAATCAACCAAAAGAAAGCAACCGGCAAAATGATAATACCAGTGGTAGCAGTCATCAAAGCGGTGACAACAAACGTGGAGGGAATCAACATGCCAGAAATGGTAACCACTTCGGTGGTAATCATGGCCAAGACAATAAGAATGGACATTTCAAGAAGAAGAGATTCAACAATGATGGAAAGACGTCAGCACCAACACCCGTTGTTAAGGAAGGAGAACGACCACCTATCATATGCTTAAAATGCGGAGTGGAGGGACATATCAGTCCAAACTGCGCGATGCCATCCAAAGCGTGTTATAATTATGGAAGAGAAGGTCACCTAGCCCGATTTTATCGTGCACCGAAGACAAGTCCAGTTGGAACGGTGACACAAAATACCGTAGTACAAGGGAGAGCGTTTGTTGTGATCTCCCAGAAAGCAAGGAACCCGAACGAGGTCATCACGGGTAAGCTTACCATAAACTCTAGCGAAGTCTATACCTTATTTGATACCGGTTCTATCCATTCTTTTATTTCTCCTACTTGCGCTCAACGATTAAATTTGACTCTGGAAAAATTAGACTTTGACTTATCTGTGGAAACTCCGTTGGGAGAAACCTTCATTACATCAACTGTTTATAAGTCTTGTCTGGTTCAAATCGATACCCTCACATTACCTGTCGATCTTATTTCATTGAAAATACTTGCATTTGATGTGATTATAGGGATTGATTGGTTAACTACTCATCATGCTAAAATTGATTGTTTTCGTAAGGTTGTTAGCTTTCATATTCCTAATCAACCTATTATACGAATTCAAGCGACCAACCCATTAAAATCAATCACGGTCATCTCAAGCCATAAAGCTATTTGTTTATTGAAAAACGGATGTCAAGCTTTCTTAGCTTATGTCACAAATTTAAACAAAAATACAACAGATTTGAATGATATTTCTATTGTTAATAATTTTTCTGACGTATTCCCCGAAGAACTTCTTGGCCTACCCCCAGAGCGTGAAATCGAGTTTAGTATCGACCTTGAACTTGGTACGAAACCCATTTCCAAAGCCCCATATCGAATGGCTCCTATTGAACTTCAGGTGTTAAAAACCCAACTACAGGAATTGTTAGACATCGGTTTCATTCGACCTAGTACTTCTCCTTGGGGTGCTCCTGTTCTATTCATGAAGAAGAAAGATGGAAGTATGCGACTTTGTATTGATTATCGGGAGTTGAATCATGTCACCATCAAAAATAGGTACCCGTTGCCTCACATTGATGACCTGTTTGACCAGTTGCAAGGAGCACAATTATTTTTAAAGATCAATCTTCGTTCTGCATATCATTAGATGAAGGTTAGAACTGAGGGTATTCCAAAGACTGCCTTCAAAACTCGGTACGGGCATTATGAGTTCTTAGTCATGTCTTTTGGATTGACTAATGCTCCTGCTGCCTACATGGATATGATGAACCGAGTATTCAAGGAATATTTGGATCACTTTGTGGTCGTCTTTATTGATGATATCCTCATATATTCCAAATGCCGTGAAGATCATGAGCAACACTTGAGGCTGATACTCCAAAAGCTTCGTGAAAACAAGCTTTATGCCAAGTTGAAGAAATGCGAGTTCTGGCTTGAGGAAGTAGTATTCCTGGGGCACGTAGTATCAAGTCATGGAATATCTGTTGACCCGACAAAGATTGAAGCTATTCAAAGCTGGGAGCAACCTAAATTAGTGACCGAAGTACGTAGCTTTCTCGGATTAGTTGGTTATTATCGGAGATTCGTGGAAGGATTTTCTCGAATCACTATTACATTAACTCAGCTGACTCGAAAAGATACAAAATTCGGTTGAAGCGAGGAATGTGAGAAGAGTTTTTAAGAACTCAAGAGAAGACTCATTTCTGCACCTGTTCTGACCATACCATCTGGCTCGGAGGAATTTGTCATCTACAGTGATGCTTCAGGCAAAGGGTTAGGATGTGTTCTCATGCAACATGGGAAAGTCATATCCTATGCTTCGCGACAACTCAAAGAATATGAGAGGAATTAGCCTACTCATGATTTAGAGTTGGCAGCTGTCGTTTTCGCACTTAAAATCTGGAGGCATTACCTGTATAGGGAGAAAGTGGAGATCTTTACAGATCATAAAAGCCTCAAATATTTCTTCACCCAAAAGGAACTCAACATGCGACAATGACGTGGGCTTGAACTGTTGAAAGATTATGATCATACCATTCAATATCATCCTGGTAAAGCGAACATAGTAGCTGACGCATTGAGTAGAAGATCATATGCGGGTACGGGTGCGATATTGTCAACGCAAAGGCCCATTTTATATGACTTACAAAGGATGGAGATAGAGTTAAAGACTCCAGGGACCAACGTGATGATGGCGAATATATAAGTAGAACCGACTTTAATCGATAAAGTTAAAGCTGCTCAAGCTACAGATCTGAAACTGATGCGTATGAAGAAGAAAGTGCAAGAAGGTGCTATGCCGGAAGCAAGAATCGATGAAGAAGGAATACTTCGAGTCAACTCTAGACACTGTGTTCCTAACGACCCTGATTTAAAGTATAAAATCATGATGGAGGCGCACAACACACCGTTTGCAATCCATCCTAGGAGTACCAAAATGTATAGTGATCTTCGTCATATATTTTGGTGGAGCAATATAAAGAGAGAGATAGCGTTGTTTATCTCAAGGTGTCTAACTTGTCAATGAGTTAAGGCGGAGCATCAAGTACCAAAACGTCCATTGCAACCACTTGAAATTCCAGAATGGAAGTGGGAGCACATTACCATGGATTTCTTTACCGGTCTTCCTAAGGTTTCTCAAGGCATAGATGTGATTTGGGTCATTGTTGATAAATTGACCAAGTCTGCTCATTTCTTACCGATACGAGAAACTTATACACTTGAACGTCTTGCTCATATGTACATAAACGAGATTGTAAGACTGCATGGTATGCCAGTATACATAGTTTCTGATCGAGACCCAAGATTCACTTCACGATTTTGGGTTAGTTTTGCAGAAAGCTATGGGCACAGATTTACGATTTAGCTCGGCATATCATCCTAAGACGGATGGGCAGTCGGAGCGGACTATTCAAACTCTTGAGGATTTATTAAGACTCTGTGTCCTTGACTTCAAGGAAAGTTGGGATAAGTTCTTACCATTGGTGGAGTTTTCCTACAACAACAGTTATCAAACAAGTATTGGCATGGCTCCATTTGAGGCGTTGTATAGAAGAAAGTGTCGTTCTACAATATGCTGGGATGAGGTGAGTGAAGCAACGTTGTTGGGACCGGAGTTGGTACGTATGACTACGAAAAAATTCAAATGATCCGACAACGTATAAAAACCTCACAAGATCGACAAAAGAGTTATGTTGATCTTCATCGAAAAGACGTGGAATTCGATATTGGGGATCATGTGTTGTTACGTGTTGCTCCATGGAAAGGAGTTACGAGATTTGGAAAGAGAAGAAAGCTCAATCCTTGATTCATTGACCCATTTTTAATCCTCGATCGAGTAGAAACTGTGGCCTATAGACTCGCTTTACCGCAAAGTATGTCTCGTGTTCATAACGTTTTTCACATATCTATGTTACGTAAATATGTGAAAGACCCGCACCACATTATTTAGTTAGAACCGGATGAAATAGCGGAAGATTTAACTTATGAGGAGGTACATGTTAAAATCTTGGATAAGAAGGAACATGTTCTACGTTCCAAGGTTATACCTCAAGTCAAAGTTTTGTGGAGGAACCATAATGTTGAGGAAATGACCTGGGAGTTAGAATCTGAAATGAAATCAAGGTATCCTTACCTTTTCGACATACTAGGTACGTACCTTAATTTCGAGGGCCAAATTTCATAAGAAGGAGAGGTTGTATGACCCCAACTTTTATGAATAAAGATGAATTTTCTATAAATATCATTTTTGAATATTATGGAATGAATTTGATATAATGTTATAGTTGTGAGTAATATTTATAAATTTTGCAAAGTACGCAAATTGTTATATAATATTCAATTGGTCGGGGAATATTCGTTTTAACAGGAAATATTCGTACAACGTGTAAGACCCCAACTTTTTATAAATAAAATTGAATTTCCTCTATTTATTATTTTAAAATAGTAAGGGTTGAATTGATTAATATGGTTAGTTATGGGTAAAATACGCAAATATTTTAAATAAGCAAGTGGTTATAAAATATTCATTGTTGTCGGGGAATATTCGTTTGGTCGTGGAATATTCTTCGCTGGGAATATTAAATGCGATGGCGCTATGATCTTTTGTGGGCCCCATAACGGAAAGTGATTGGATGAAGAAAATGACAAGTATAAGTTGTTTATAAATAACTGGCGTAGTTATTCACAGATTATCTTTGTTGGAATACCCGTTGGTTAAAACATTAATGTCTGGCGTTGTTGCACAAGAAGACATCTGCAGTATTGCACCAATTATTGATTCTTACGTAAGAAGGCACTACTCAATAATTGTTACAGTAATTACTGTTCAATATTTTATTTTATTGTTTCAATAATTGCTACATTGATATTTTATATTATTGTTGTTTTAATAATTGTCACTACACAATATTTCCCATTATCAAATCAATGATTCATATAATTTTAATAATATTACTAGATAACATTATTGGCAATGTCTAGAAAGTTCTGTCTAAGGAGAGGTTTGGTCACCTAATTGCGCTACCAAGAATTGAGAAATTCTTATTGGAAAGCCCCTCTTTCGGGAGCGGCACGGTTGCGAGATTGTGATTCGTAATATTATTTGTGAATAATTAATTATTGATTTATATGATAAGGAAAATATTCATTTTATGTAGATATAGATGGAGAAAATTTTAAAGTGACAATTGTTGAAAAATTGATATTTTATTTTTTTGATAAAATAATTCATTTAAATATATTATTATATTTTAATAATATAATAATGGTGATATTTTACAATGAATGTGGGATATATTAATAAATGAGGAGGAAGAATATTTTTGTTACAAAAATTGTTTAAAACATGTTAAAATGTTTGTGGGCTAGCTTTCTTAACCGAAATTTTATTATAGCACTTTTGTAAAATCACCCGTTTGTGGATTTGATGGCCAACTTCTATTTGGAATTTGGAAAAACTTTCTTCGCAAAGTTGTAGATAATTGAATTTCCTATGGAAGGACATAAGATTTGAATTTTTCTGATAAAAGAGCTATTTATTACGAATTATTGAAGTTCCGAAGTTCCAGAATAATTGATTTTTGAAGTTTTAATTGTTTTTCTTATTTATTGTGGGTGGGTGGCTGATGTTGTGAGCTGGTGGTGTGCGTAGGAAATTTAATAAATTATATTAATATTATATTAAATTTTCTGCTTTGGTGTTCTAAGCATTTTCCTATAAATAGGGTGGTTAGATTAGAATTGAAAATCACACCAGAATCTGAAGTTTTCTCTTTCTATAATATCGAGCGTATTTTTGTGAGTATTTTGATACTTTGAGTGTTGCTATACGGTACAAGTTTCTTTCAGCGTTATATCTGAAATTCAGTCAGAAGTACTATTCTTTTCGAGGTAAGGGATGTTATTTTCTTCTTAAATGATATTATTTTCTTGATATCATTACGCCGAGATATTGGTTTGAACTTTTATCAAATTTAGAACTTTTTGTGTCTGGGGTTCTTATTCACGATATAAAGACTATTCACGAATCTGACATTATTCACCAAAAAATAAAAAATTCTTTTTTTGTCAAGATGTCTATTATGGTTACTATCTTTGATTGTATCCATCTTTTGATCTTTATTTTTGAATTACGCTTCAAAATTGGTTATTATGGAGTATTATTGAGCTTGGATAAAAGCGTAATCTGAATCCCTAATATTTGTTCTTTTGTCTCACCGGATTCGATTTTTCTTTAAAATATTTTTATCATCCTCGGTCCAAAATGATGATATTCTTGAATATCTTTGGCTGTAGTGCAAAAGATGAATGATTTTCGATGAATATCTTTGGCCCGTAGTGCAAAAGATGAGCAAAGCGTTTAGATGAACATGACTAATCGATGAATATCTTTGACACAGTAGTGCAAAGATGAATATTTGATTCGAGATATATGTTGATTGATGTTACAGGATAAAATATTGACGATGGACTTTTAAATTCATATATAGAAGATAGTAGATTTTATTCTCTATTTAACTCTTGTAATGAATTATTATTTCCGCTGCGAATATTGATTTAAAACTTGTTGTCTATTGTATTCTATTAGACTTTTCCCTGTTGAAGACTAACGATAATTTGTTTTATATTATCTTAGTCATAATGTTCTTTACTAGGCTAGTTGAGCTCACCTTTTAACTTTTTGTTCCATTTTTCTTCTCAGTATGCGAGAATGTAGCGAGTACTAGTTGGGGTGTGGAATGATGGTTCTAGAAGTTGTTTTAGTAGTCCTCACTATTTTGTAAAATAATGTATCAATAATTGTAATGAGGACTTATTTGAGTGTGGATATTGTCTAGATGATAATATTTGTATTTAAACTCATAGTTTAAGTGTTGTTGTATTTTTGCATGACAGTTGTATTAATAAAGTTGTAGTTGTTTCTATACCATGTATTTGGTGACTCAGAATGAGTGTTGTATACCTATTTTGGGGGCGTCAAAGTTGGTATCAGAGCTTAAGGATAGGGTCTCTGGCGGAGATCGGGGAATAGTACTAGGAGGGGAGAGACGAGTAAATCCTTCGCTAGTGTGTCATACCTAAGCTTATTTGTTGGTCAGTCGGAGCATATGATTAATATGTGATATGTTAATTTGTTTAATTAACCTTT
This sequence comes from Panax ginseng, assembly GCA_020205605.1. NCBI lineage: Eukaryota > Viridiplantae > Streptophyta > Magnoliopsida > Apiales > Araliaceae > Panax > Panax ginseng. The sequence goes on from CM035140.1 coordinate 56,494,425, forward strand.
GTTTTATATCAGTATTTAAAAATGGCAGCTGAGAATATTAACAGTGGAATGAATGAGACCGTGGAAACACATTTACTCACCAATGAGGAGAACGTGCAACACGCCGGCAATGTTCCACCTGTAAATAACACCACTGAGCAGACGATGAACGACGTGATGTTTAGAAGCTTTTTGCAGTTCATGCAAAACCAGACGAGGGAGACTCGTGTACAAAATATGGGTGGAAATGATAGCAACGCGCGGCTTGTCACGACCAAGTAGTTAAAAGAGTTGGGACCAGCAGAATTTATTGGAAAGCCGGATCCGATCAAGGCCGAGATGTGGGTTAAACAAATTACTGATATTCGATGTCTTGGGATGCACGGAGGAACAGAAGGTTCCATTCGCCACCTTTATGTTCCGTGGCGAGGCGGCATTCTTCGTGGGGAGTCGTGAAATGTACCCGATCTGCCGTGACTCAAAGATGTCTTGCAAAATATTTCGGAAACTTTTCAATGACAAGTACTTTCCTAAAGGTATTCGCCATATGAAGGAGGTAGAGTTTGTTAGAGTTTATGCCCTAGAGGCCAATTATTTGATATAATTGCTTAACATTTTGATATTATATTTGATTGAATAAATGAATGATTTTATTATGGTTTTATTTATTGCGTTATATAAATGTTAACATAATAAAATTCCTTAGAATAGTGATACAATTTATATAGTTTCAAGTATGTGACTTGAACATGAGATTATATAATTACAATTAGTATCATTGCTCTTAAATGTCCCTAATCGAGTACCATTGTTGATAGGACAATAATGATGCATTGAGACTAGTATGTGGATTGACTGATGACCAAATCTCATTGGTCATAAATATATGAGATATTAAGTCAATGCATAGGTATGTGTTAGAGAACGATGTATTGGACAAACCTACCATGAGAATTCTACGTGGAACATTATGCAAATTGTCATTAGCGATTAGTGACAATGATGTAATGGTCCTCCGACCTGAAATCACTATATTACTGCACGAGAATTTATGTACTTTGATATCATCAAATGTCACCTTTAATAAGGTGGACTATAAAGATGATTATTGGGTACATCATGAATCGTGTGAGGAATATGAGTAATCTAGATGGAATTTAACGCTCCTATATATTAGGGGTGATATCCATAGGCCTCTTGATTGAGTAGGACTATGAAATGCATGGCCATGCTCAAATAGTGATTTGTTTCATATAGTCTACTCATTGATCAAGAAAACTCAGATTAAATTATGAAGAGTATGACATATTCCATGACTCAAGTTTAATCTAGGATGTCAATGTTAAAAGGATTAAATTACATTGAAACATTGGTCACGAAAAGGTTGCATCGAATCATCGATCTTATTATTACTTGGGTTGCAGTGATGCATTACTAGATGCCGCTCACTGTTTATAATTTTATAATATGATTATAAAATTATTGCCAACGTAATAATAACCTATAGGGTCACACACATATAAAGTAATTTAAAAGGGAATAAATTTAAATTTTAAGGATTTAAATATATTAGTATGATTAATATTATTTAAATCACGAATTTAAATTAAAAGGATAATTTGTATATATATGTATATTAATTAAGTAAGACTTAATTAAGATATATATATATATATATATATATATTCGGATTTTATGAAATTAGGTTTTGATTTGATTAATTCCTTTTAACTACTATATATATGATATATAGCACTACTTAGGTTACATCATAATTGAAAAACCTAGCCGCTTCTTAGAGAGAGACTAGAGAGAAAAGCAGTTTCATAATCGTTCCTTTGGTGGCTAGTATCTTGCAAGTCCCTCTTATTGCGAGAATCGTTCGACGGTTCGATGCGGCGTTAAATGTGGATACTAGTAGAGACGTGGTTCTAATTGGATTGCGTAAAGGATTCGAAGCTATTTCAGAACTTTTTCATAATCGGTATAATATTTAAACCACTGAATTAATTTCAGTTTCGCTTGGATCCTGTTTTGGGTTTCAGAATTACTTTGATTATTTTTAAATTTTCGCTGCGTTTTTGTGCCGAAAACCCAACAGTGGTATCAAAGCTACTTGCGAAACGATTAATTTAGATAACGTGTTTAATTGTTTTCTATATATATGATATGTGATGATACAATTTTACCGGTCTGAAATTGATTATATTATTTTTGATATATATGATATATGATGATACAATTTCTTGAATCGTTAATTGAGTATATGATATATTCAGAATCAACAAATTTCGGTATTATGAATATCAGTAATAGATATGCATGTATATGATGTTCTGTTAATTGAGTATATGATATTGTGTAATCGACATATTCTGGTATTATGAATATCAATAATATATATGCATGTATATGATGTTCTGTTAATTGTATATTATATGGCATAATAACAGTATACAACTTATGTTCTAATTGGATTAGAAGTATTCAGATTCAGTTTAATATGATTAATTGAAACTGGACATATATGATATGTACCGGGTGTATTGTTATTATGACTATTTTGGTGGATTAAATATATGATTCTGAAACTGTTTCAGAGATTCGTATGGAAAAATTCTGCAATACAGATTGTAGTTCAAAAAAATTTTTCAGGGCGCCGCCCAAGCCCGCCACGACCTCAATGAGACCACCCATCGGTGATCGGTCAACCGGACCACCGCCAAGGGGGAGACCCCCCCTTGGACCTCTCCGTCGTAGCGCACGATGGTCGTGTCTCCTATATGTTATATATAGTTTTATTTAATTATATATAAATTGTTATGTGCTTATTGTGATATGCATGGTGCACGATTATGGTCTTTTGACCCATAGGTTAGTGGTTTTGGTTTTGAAATACGGCTTGCATGTCGTGCCTTTCTATAAATTCTAATGTAATATTCTTTTCTCATCTAAATCCCCTCGAATGTAACTCGAGGTTTCTTTATGTCATGTAATAATCTGTAATCGATGAAGATGAACACAATGAAAAGATGATGATGGAGAGGAGGCACATGCTTGAGAAAGATCCAAGAAAGCTATTTATTTTAAGATCTTTACCACCTTAGATTGACCTTCAATCTTTCATTAGCTTGAAAAGATTGACAGTGGATTGGGCCATAACTGTGACACATTTAATTTCACACTTTATTTATGCTTGTATGTGATATGATATGATAAATAATGTGCATGCTTAATAAGATTAAAATTGGTGAGATCTAAATTAATTTATAAAATCCCTCAATAAAATATTAAGTCTAAATCAGATGCCTTCCAATGAATAACACTCATCAAGACCTTGATCAATAGATGTAGGTTTGTCAAAGCAAAGTCCCCTACTTATCTAGGTAAGATGCAATAGGATAATTGTGATATCCAAACTGTTAAAATCATTGCGCCCGACTTAACTAATTTATCTCAATAGGATTGTGGATTTAGAGGCATGGAGTTTGGTAGGTACCATTAGATGGACTAGAAACAAATGTTGTTTACCAAACTATCCAGGAGTTATATATGATATAATTGACAAGGGGTTGTCTACCTAAATAATTGTGTTTTAAGAGATTAGCCAAAGCTAACTTAAGGCATAATGAAATATGGATCTTGGCTCACTAGAAAGATTTAATAGAAAAATGATTTCCGAATTAATGGTGAGGGCTATTAATTTGAATAAAATAGTGGGAGGTATATTTTGAATGTACTATTATCAATTACATAATATCAACTCGCAATTTGACTTATTATTTTGCACTTATAAATTGTAGATATCAATGGCAAAAACAACAACAACAACAAAGACAAATAGTCTTTCATTATGATCGGTCCTTGAAAAGGACAAGTCGAGTGGAATTAATTTCCTTGACCGGCATAGAACTTGAGGATTGTCCTCAAACAAGAGCGCAAGCTATATGTCCTTGATGGGCCCATTCTGCAAAGACCAAATTATCATCGCACTGCGTCATGAGCATAATGCTTACAAGAAGCATCAAGATGATGCTCGGACGTGAGTTGTGTCATGCTAGCAACCATGAACGCCGAGCTTGAAGCAACATACGAGTTGATGGATGCTTATGATATGATCGAGCATCTTAAGAAATTATTCGAAGGGTATGCTCGACAGGAGAGGTATGATACAAGCAAGGCGTTGTATCACTGCAAAATGGGTGAACGTGATCCAGTTGGTCCACATGTGCTGAAAATGATTGGGTATATTGAATACCTTGATAGGTTGGGTTTTTCAATCACTCCGGAAGCCCAAACTGATCTTGTTTTGCAATCTTTGAACATCAGCTACTCTCAATTTGTTATGAACTATCTTATGAATGAAATTGAGAAACCCTCACTCGAAGTTGTTGAGCATGTTAAGAACTACCGAGAACAACATGAAAAGGCAGACCCGGCTCCCATAATAATGATGGTGCAAAAGGGAATGCTAAGGAAATTGGAAAGGCAAGAAGAAGATAGGATCTAAATATTTTGCCAAACCCAATTCCAAAACCAAACAGGCTTTAAAACCTAAAGGTGGGCTAGCTAAAGAAGGTGAGTGTCACTTCTGTGGAAAACCTGGACACTGGAAAAGGAACTGTCATGCTTATTTGGAAGAAGTAAAGAAAAGGAAAGGAAGTACGACTTCTGATTCAGGTATATATGTTATAGGAGACAACTTGTCTACTTCTACATCATGGGTATTGGATACTGGATGTGGTTCTCACATTTGTGTTAATGTGCAGGGACTCCGAAAGAGTAGGACTTTGGCGAAAGGAGAGGTTGAATTCTACGAGTTGGGAATGGAGCAAAAGTTCTTTGCCGTTTGGCCGTAGGAACTTATCATTTATCTTTTCCCACTGGGCTAGTTTTAGAATTAAAAGATTGTTATTTTGTGCCTGCTATAAGCAAAAACATTATTTCTGTTTCTTGTTTGGACAAGAAAGGTTTTTCATTTATAATAAAGAACAATCGTTGTTTATTTTACTTAAATGATATTTGTTATGGTGTTGCACAATTGTTTAACGGTCTCTATATTCTTGATTTAGAAATGCCTATTTATAACATAAATACAAAACGATTTAAATCAAATGATTCAAATCCGACATATCTCTGGCACTGTCGTTTAGGCCATATAAATGAGAAACACATATCCAAACTCCATAAAGATGGGTTATTGGATTCATTTGATTTTGAATCATATGAGAAATGTGAGTCTTGTTTATTAGGCAAGATGACTAAAGCCCCTTTCACTTTGGACACGATTGAAGCGGGCTAGCGATATGTATGGGACTTATACATAGTGATATATGTGGACCCATGAGTTTACGTTAAGAGGTAGGTTTTATTACTTCATTACATTTCTTGATTTAATTTAGTAGATATGGATATGTGTATCTTATGAGACACAAATCAATCCTTTGAAAAGTTCAAGGAATTCAAGAATGAAGTTCAAAACCAATTTGGCAAAAGCATAAAAGCCCTTCGATCCGATCGAGGAGGTGAATACTTAAGCCAAGACTTTGATGACCTTCTAAAGGAGTGTGGTATTATATCACAAACTCACTCCACTGGAACACCACAATGGAATGGTGTATCCGAGAGGAGGAATCGAACCTTGTTGGACATGGTACGATCAATGATGAGTCATGCAGATCTTCCAATAAGCTTCGGGGTCATGCCCCCAGAGACAATTTGCATTCACACTTAACCGTGTTCCTACAAAGACGGTTCAGAAGACACCATATGAGATGTGGACTGGGAAATGTCCTAGTATGTCATTCATGAAGATTTGGGGTTGCGAGGCGTTCGTAAAACATCTGGATTCTGACAAGCTCGGACCCAAATCTGACAAATGTAATTTTGTGGGACACCCAAAGGAAACAAAAGGGTATTATTTCTACAAACCTTCTAAGAACAAAGTATTTGTTGCTCGAACTGGTATTTTTCTAGAAAGAGAATTTGTCTCTAAAGGAAATAGTGGGAGGAAAGTAGAACTCGAAGAAATTCGAGAACCACAAAATATCATTGAACCTGAGTTGGAACGTGAGCAGGAACCACAAGATATTATAGAAAGTGAACCTGCTCAAATTACACAAGGCATTCATAGATCTGGTAGGATACGCCAAGAGCCTGAGAGATATTATGGATATCTTGTGACTCAAAACGACGATCTGATGCTCATAAATCAAGATATTATGGATTTCTGATGAATATCTTTGGCCCGTAGTGCAAAGATGAACAGGTGTTTAGATGAGCATGACCAACTGATGAATATCTTTGGCCTGTAGTGTAAAGATGAATATTTGATTCCAGATATATGTTGATTGATGTTACAGGGATAAAATATTGACGATGGACTTTTAAATTCATATATAGAAGATAGTAGATTTTATCCTCTATTTAACTCTTCTAATGAATTATTATTTCCGCTGCGAATATTGATTTAAAACTTGTTGTCTATTGTATTCTATTAGACTTTTCCCTGTTGAGGACTAACGATAATTTTTTCTATATTATCTTAGTCATAACTGTGACACCCCCAAAATTAGGTATACATCACCCATCTTGAGTCGCCAGATACATGGTACAGAATTCAATTACAACTTAATAATACAATTGTCGTGTACAATACAACAAAACATAAACTGTGAGTTTGAATACAAATATTGTCTACTAGAGAGTATACAAACTCAAAAGGAGTCCTCATTACAATTATTATCACAATATATCACAGAATAGTGAGGACTACTAATGCACCATCTAGGACCATCACTCCATTCCCCGACTCGTCCCAGCTATATTCTCATTTCCTGAAGAGAACAGTGAAAGAAAGGGTGAGCTCAACTAGCCCAGTAAGAAATATTATGACTAAGATAACGCAGAATAAATTATCATTAGCCTTAAATAGTGTTAAACTGATACAATATAACAAACATAAAGTTTAACTGCAGTGGAACAAGCAATCCATTAAAAGAGTCAAGTAGAGAATAAAATCTAGTATCTTTTATGATTTAAAAGGTTTTTCATCAATTTTAATAAATAATCCACATCATCGAATCACCCCTGCACTACGGCCAAGTATATTCTTTAGTATCACGACCACAATTATCCATGCACTACGGGCCAAGAATATTTGTGTATTCATTAATGGTCATGATCATGCTAACAACTGTCCATCAATGCACTACGGGCCAATGAGGACTTTTACCACATCATTTGTAACATTACAGTTATGATTACACTGGATAATCCTCGGTCATATAATCATATTTCAAGTCCATCTATGGACTACAAAGCCATGAATGACTTTCAATAAAATATAAACATGAGGATGATGACAATGATATAAGAATTCAATATAACATGTTCAAGAATTAATTTATCCAGGAACCAATAACGTCCAAACTATCAACATGATACTGCTTTGTAGAGTAAAATTCAAGAATGCTTAGAAGAATATTTCCATGAAAAGATACTGGATGAAGCGCAAATATCAAGGATATTCCACTAATTTCATGGAGTATAGAAGTCAAAGTTTTAACCAACTGAGTATAATAAAGAATGTAATAACAAAAGAAATCACCATGCATGCGATAGACCACACAGGCAGGTTATTCCAACAGAATAATAAATAACGGAACCAGGTCCGGCATAAAATGCACAGACAGGATGTTCCAACAGAATAATAAAGAATAGAACCTGTGTCCCAGCATAAAAACGCATGAGATGTGATATTGCAATGTAATAATAAAGACTGGAATAACAGAAGAATTTCACCAAGTATAGGGTAGCCCGCGTATACAGGTTATTCCAACAAATTAATAAATAATGGAATAACAGAAGTTCTCTTTATGAATACAAAAGAAATAACACCCCTTACAATAGTAGGAGATTGAATACTGCAGTAGTGTAGTAACAGAATACTCTTATTCTTTCTCTTTTATTCTCTCTATACTTTCTCTCTCTATAGCTTGAATGAATTCGTGAAAAATAATGAAGAACTAGGCCTCTATTTATAGAAGATTTCTAGCTTAGCACTTGCAATGTGAAAAGACAAGCGGCTTGACGACTGGTGATGTGAAAAGAAAAGTGGTTTAACGCCTGTAATGTGAAACACCAAGTGGTTTGACGCCTGTAATGTGAAACGAAAATTTGTTCAACGCTTGTAATGTGAAACGACAATTGGTTAGGCGCCTATAATATGAAACGGCAAGTGGTTTGACGTCTGGTAAAAGTAATTACTATTGGCGAAAGAGACTCTTAGATGATGACATATGGGCCCCCATAGAATAACCAAATTTACCATAAACGTCTCATAATAGACTATTTATATACATCAAGGATTGAATAAATATTACCACAAATCATTTTATTTTTAATCAACACATATTTAATCTTTCAACAATTATTAATCATTAGTATTATAACTTGTCGTCTCAATTATTGATTTAATAATATAATATATTATCTGAGATGATATTTGTGACAATAATTGAATCAATAATATAAGAGATATGATGCAAAGAATTCATCGAAAGCAATAATTGAGTATAATCGAGTGACTTCTTCACGTAAGCATCAATAATCAATACTGGTGTGCTACTATGCAACCACGCCAGACATCGTACTTTTACTAAAGGGTAGTTCAACAGTTTTAACAGTAACACCTCCGCCGTTATTTTTATAGAAAGATAATTTTGTCATTTTCTAACTACTTATAATACTTTCGTTGTAGGGGTCCACCAATGATTGTTGGTCATACTAATATTCCCCGACAAAAAGAATATTCCCCAAAAAATCGAATATTATATAACCACTTGCTTACTTTGCAAAATTTGTAAATATTACCCACAACTATAACATTATATCAAATCAACACCATATATTCAAAAATATAATTTGAGAAAATTATTATTTATTCATTAAAGTTGGGGTCTTACAATAATGTTCTTTACTGGGCTAGTTGAGCTCACCCTTTTCCTTTTTGTTCCATTTTTCTTCTCAGGAGGCGAGAATGTAGCGAGTACTAGTCGGGGTGTGGAATGATGGTTCTAGAAGTTGTTTTAGTAGTCCTCACTATTTTGAAAAATAGTGTATCAATAATTGTAATGAGGACTTATGTGAGTGTGGATATTGTCTAGATGACAATATTTAAACTCACAGTTTAAGTGTTGTCGTATTTTTGCACGACAGTTGTATTAATAAAGTTGTAGTTGTTTCTGTACCATGTATTTGGCGACTCGGAATGAGTGTTGTATACCTATTTTGGGGGCGTCACAGTTGGTATCAGAGCTTAGGGATATGGTCTTTAGCGGAGATCGGGGAATAGTACTAGGAGGGGAGAGACGAGTAAATCATTCGCTAGTGTGTCATACCTAAGCTTATTTGTTGGTCAGTCGGAGCATATGATTAATATGTGATATGTTAATTTGTTTAATTAACCTTTGTTTTATGGCACTATTTAAGAATGGCAGCTGAGAATATTAATAGTGGAATGAATGAAACCGTGGAGACACCTTTACTCACCAATGAGGAGAACGTGCAACAGGCCGGCAATGTTCCTCCTGTAAACAACACCATTGAGAAGACGATGAATGACGTGATGTTTAGAAGCTTTTTGCAGTTCATGCAAAATCAGACGAGGGAGACTCGTGTACAAAATACGGGTGGAAATGATAGCAACGCGCGACTTGTCACGGCCAAGCAGTTCAAAGAATTGGGACCACCAGAATTTATTGGAAAGCTGGATCCGATCAAGGTAGAGACGTGGGTTAAACAAATTACCAAGATATTCGATGTCTTGGGATTCACGGAGGAACAGAAGGTTCCATTCGCCACCTTTATGTTCGTGGCGACATGAAGGACATCTTTGGTGGGAGAGTCGTGAAATGTACCCACCGCCGACTCAAAGCATGTCTTGGGAAATATTTCAGAAACTTTTCAACGACAAGTACTTTCCTGAAAGTATTCGCCATATGAAGGAGGTAGATTTTGTTAGAGTTTATGTCCTAGAGGCCAATTATTTGATATAATTGCTTAACATTTTGATATTATATTTGATTGAATAAATTAATGATTTTATTAAGGTTTTATTTACTGCGTTATATAAATTTTAACATAATAAAATTCCTTAGAATAGTGATACAATTTATATAGTTTCAAGTATGTGACTTGAACATGAGATTATATAATTATAATTAGCATCATTGCTCTTAAATGTCCCTAGTCGAGTACCAGTGTTGATAGGACAATAATGATGCATTGAGACTAGTATGTGGATTGACTGATGACCAAATCTCATTGGTCATAAATATATGAGATATTAAGTCAATGCATAGGTATGTGTTAGAGAAACGTAATCGGATGTAGGACCCACCATGAGAATTCTACGTGGAACATTATGCAAATTGTCATTAGCGATTCTCATAGTGACAATGATGTAATGGTCCTCCGACCTGAAATCACTATATTACTACTCGAGAATTTATGTACTTTGATATCATCAAATGTCACCTTTAATAGGGTGGACTATAAAGATGATTATTGGGTACATCATGAATCGTGTGAGAAATATGAGTGATCTAGATTGAATTTAACACTCCTATATATTAGGGGTGATATCCATAGGCCTCTTGATTGAGTAGGACTATGAAATGCATGGCCATGCTCAAATAGTGATTTGTTTCATATAGTCTACTCATTGATCAAGAAAACTCATTAAATTATGAAGAGTATGACATATTCCATGACTCGAGTTTAATCTAGGATGTCAAGGTTAAAAGGATTAAATTTCATTGAAACATTGGTCACGTAAAAGGTTGCATCGAATCATCGATCTTATTATTACTTGGGTTGCGTGATGCATTACTAGATGTCAACATCGCTTATAATTTTATAATATGATTATAAAATTATTGCCAACGTAATAATAACCTATAGGGTCACACATGTAACGTAATTTAAAGGGAATAAATTTAAATTTTAAGGATTTAAATATATTAATATGATTAATATTATTTAAATCATTTAATTTAAATTAAAAGGATAATTTGTATATATATGTATATTAATTAAGTAAGACTTAATTATGATATATATATATATATATATATATATTCGGATTTTATGAAATTAGGTTTTGATTTGATTAATTCCTTTTAACTACTATATATATGATATATAGCAGCCTACTTAGGGTTACATCATAATTGAAAACCCTAGCTCTCTTAGAGAGAGACCAGAGAGAAAAGCAGTTTCATAATCGTTTTTTGGTGGCTAGTACCGCAAGTCCTCTTATTGCAGTAATCGATTCGACGGTTCGTAAGTGCTGCTCGTGTTGATACCGTAGACGTGGTTCTAATTGGATTGCGTAAAGGATTCGAAGCTATTTTAGAACTTTTTCATAATCGGTATAATATCTAAACCACTGAATTAATTTTAGTTTTACTTGGATCCTGTTTCGGGTTTCGGAATTGCTTTGATTATTTTTAAATTTTCACTGCGTTTTTGTGCCGAAAACCCAACAGAGTTTATTAGATTAGAACAAAACAACATGACGGTGTCCCAATACGAGGCGCAGTTCGCAGAGTTATCCAGGTTTGCACCTCATTTGGTAGAGAATGAGGAACGAATGAGGATGATGTTTCTGAGAGGTTTAAAACCCGAGATTCGGCAATATTTTATCTCTCATAAATTTTCTTTATATTCAGATGTTGTGAACAGGGCTCAATTATTAGAGCGAGATAATGAGTATGTTCAACCGAGGGACCTGACGAGGTGGTCATCCCCTAGGTGGCGTGATCATCGGAGCAATGAAAACCAGCGGGGAGGAAAACATTCGGACAAAAGCGGTAACCACTCTGGTGGTAATCGTGGCCATGAAAATAGAAGAAGCGAGTCGGGGGGAGATTTTAAAAAGAGGAGATTCAACAATGACACTGTGAAGACGCAAAGACCAAAGAAGAATGGTTTTAAGGAGAAGAACGACCACCCGTTCGTATGCTTTATAAATGTGGAAAAGAGGGACACATCAGCCCAAACTGTCCACAACAGTTCAAGGTATGCTATAATTGTGGAAAGGAAAGACATATCGCTCGAGATTGTACGGTAGAGAAACCAAGTCCAGTGGGGATGGTGACTCAAAAGGCTGTCCCAGAAAAGTCAAAGTCAACGGTTCCTGGAAGAGCATTTGTCGTGACTGGTCAAAGTGCAAGGAACCCAAACGAGGTGATCACAGGTAAGCTAATCATAAACTCTTGCGAAGTTTATACCTTATTAGATATCGGTTCTACCCATTCTTTTATCTCTCCTGCTTGTGCTCAACGTTTAAACTTGACTCCGGAGAAATTAGACCTTGACTTATCTGTGGAATGACTCCATTAGGAGAAACTTTCATTGCATCCACGGTTTATAAATCTTGTTTGATCCAAGTTGGTACCATCACATTACCTGTTGATCTTATTTCTTTGAAAATACTTGTATTTGATGTGATTTTAGGGATTGATTGGTTAACCACTCATCATGCTAAAATTGATTGTTTTCGTAAGGTTGTTAGTTTTCATATTCCTAACCAACCTGTTATACGAATCCAAACAACCAAACCACTAAAGTCAATCACTATCATATCAAGCCATAAAGCTATTCGTTTATTGAAAAACGAATGTCAAGCTTTCTTAGCCCATGTCACGGACTTGAAAAAAAACACGTCAGATGTGAATAATATTTCTAGTGTTAGTGAATTTCCTGACGTATTCCCTGAAGAACTTCCCGGTCTACCCCCAGAACGTGAAGTTAAATTCTTTATTGACCTTGAACCTGGTACAAAGCCCATTTGTAAAACCCCAAATCGAATGGCTCCTATTGAACTTCAGGAGTTAAAGGTCCAACTACAGGAGTTGTTGGACATCGGTTTCATTCGTCCTAGAACATCTCCTTGGGGTGCTCCTGTTTTATTTGTAAAGAAGAAAGACGGGAGTATGCGACTTTGTATTGATTATCAAGAATTGAACCATGTCACCATCAAGAATAGGTATCCGCTACCTCGTATTGATGACCTATTTGACCAGTTGCAAGGAGCACAATTCTTCTCAAAGATCGATCTTCGTTCTGGATATCATCGGTGAAGATTAGGCGAGGATATTCCAAAGAGCGCCGCCGTAACTCGAAGACGGGCATTATGAATTCTTAGTCATGTCTTTTGGATTGACTAATGCTCCTACGGCTTTCATGGATATGATGAACCGAGTATTCAAGGATTATTTGGATCAGTTTGTTGTCGTCTTTATTGATGACATCCTCATATATTCCAAAAGTCGTGAAGATCATGAGCACCATTTGAAGCTGGTACTGCAAAGGCTTCGTGATAACAAGCTATATGCCAAGCTGAAGAAATGCGAGTTCTGGCTTATGGAAGTAGCATTCCTTGGGCACGTGGTGTCAAAACATGGAGTATTTGTTGACCCGGCGAAGATTGAAGCAATACAAAGTTGGGAGCAACCGAAATCGATGACCGAAGTACGTAGCTTTTTGGGCTTAGCTGGTTATTATCGGAGATTTGTGGAAGGATTTTCTCGAATCGCTACTCCGTTAACTCAGCTGACTCGTAAAGATACAAAATTCGTATGGAGCGAGGAATGAGAGAAGAGTTTCCAAGATCTCAAGAGGAGACTCATTTCGGCACCTGTTCTGACAATACCATCTAGTTCGGATGGATTTGTTATCTACAGCGATGCTTCAGGTAAAGGGTTAGGATGTGTTCTCATGCAACATGGGAAAGTCATAGCCTATGCCTCGCGACAACTTAAAGAGTAAGAGAGGAATTATCCTACTCATGATCTAGAGTTGGCAGCAGTCGTTTTCGCGCTAAAGATCTGGAGGCACTATTTATATAGGGAGAAAGTGGAAATATTTTCAGACCATAAAAGTCAAAAATATTTCTTCACCTAAAAGGAACTCAACATGCGGCAACGACGTTGGCTCGAGTTATTGAAAGATTAAGACCATACCATCCAATACCATCCTGGAAAAGCAAACGTGGTAGCTGACGCATTGAGTAGAAGATCATATACGGGTACGAGTGCAATGTTGTTAATACAAAGGCCCATTTTGTATGACTTGCAAAGGATGGAGATAGAGATAAAGGCTCCAAGTACCCACGTGATGATATCAAGCATACGAGTAGAACCGACTTTAATTGATAAAGTTAAAGCTGCTCAAGCTACAGACATGGAGCTGATGCGTATGAAGAAGAAAGTGCAAGAAGGTGCTATTCTAGAAGCAAGAATCGATGAAGAAGGAATACTTCGAGTCAACTCCAGACTTTGTGTTCCTAACGATTCTGACTCGAAGCATAGAATCATGATGGAGGCACACAACACACCGTTTGCAATCCATCCTAGGAGTACCAAAATGTATCATGATCTTCGACATACATTTTGGTGGAACAATATGAAGAGAGAGATCGCGAATTTTATCTCGAGGTGTTTAATTTGTCAATGTGTAAAGGCGGAGCATCAAGTGCCAAAGGGTCCATTGCAACCACTTGAGATTCCGAAATGGAAGTGGGAACACATTACTATGGATTTTGTTACGGGTCTTCCCAAGGTTTCTCAAGGCATAGATGCGATTTGGGTTATTGTTGATAGATTAACCAAGTCTTCCCATTTCTTGCCTATACGGGAGACTTATTCCCTTGAACGTCTTGCTAGTATGTACGTAAATGAGATTGTGAGATTGCATGGCATGCCAGTATCCATAGTTTCAGATCGTGACCCAAGATTCACTTCAAGATTTTGGGTTAGCTTGCAGAAAGCTATGGGGGCACGGATTTACGATTCAGTTCGACATACCATCCTCAAATGGACGGACAATCAGAGAGGACTATTCAAACCCTTGAGGATCTATTAAGACTTTGTGTCCTAGATTTCAAAGGGAGTTGGGATAAGTACCTACCATTGGTGGAATTCTCCTACAACAACAGTTATCAGGCAAGTATAGGTGTGGCTCCATTTGAAGCATTGTATGGACGAAAGTGTCGCTCTCCAATATACTGGGATGAGGTGGGAGAAGCAACGTTGTTGGGACCAGAGTTGGTACGAATGACTACAGACAAGATCCAAACAATTCGACAATGTATACAAACGGCACAGGATCGACAAAAGAGTTATGCGGATCTTCATCGAAAGAACGTGGAATTTGATATTGGGGATCATGTGTTGTTACGTATTGCTCCATGGAAGAGAGTTACAAGATTCGGGAAGAGAGAAAAGCCCAATCCACGATTTATTGGTTCATTTCAGATTCTTGACCGAGTAGGAAATGTGGCCTATAGACTCGCGTTACCTCCAAGCATGTCTCGTGTTCATAATTTTTTCACGTATCTGTGCTTCGTAAATATGTGAAGGACCCGAACCACATTATTGAGATAGAACTAGACGAGATAGCCGAAGATTTAACGTACGAGGAGGTACCTGTTAAGATCTTGGATAGGAAAGAGCATGTCCTACGCACCAAGGTTATACCACAAGTTAAGGTTTTGTGGAGGAACCATGCTATTGAAGAAATGACCTGGGAGTTGGAATCAGAAATGAAAACGAGGTATCCTCACCTTTTCGAAACGCTAGGTATGTACGTCAATTTCGAGGACGAAATTTCATAAGAAGGGAAGGTTGTAAGACCCCAACTTTTTATAAATGAAATTGAATTTCCTCTATTTATTATTTTAAAATAGTAAGGGTTGAATTGATTAATGTAGTTAGTTATGGTGAAAATACGCAAATATTTTAAATAAGCAAGTGGTTATAAAATATTCATTGTTGTCGGGGAATATTCGTTTGGCCGTGGAATATTCTTCCTATCGGGGAATATTCGCAATATGCCAAGTGATCTTTTGTGGACCCCATAATGGAAAGCGATTGGATGAAGAAAAGCGACAAGTATAAGTTGTTTATAAATAACGACGTAGTTATTACAGATTATCTTGTTGGAATACCGGTGGTTAAAACACGATGTCTGCTGTTGTTGTTGCACAAGATAGCATTGCGGTATTGCACCAATTATTCATTCTTACGTAAGAAAGCACTACTCAATAATTGTTACAGTAATTACTGTTCAATATTTTATTTTATTGTTTCAATAATTGCTACATTGATATTTTATATTATTGTTGTTTTAATAATTGTCACTACACAATATTTCCCATTATCAAATCAATGATTCATATAATTTTAATAATATTACTAGATAACATTATTGGCAATGTCTAGAAATTTCTGTCTAAGGAGAGGTTTGGTCACCTAATTGCGCGCCAGTAACGAGAAATTCTTATTGGAAAGCCCCCTCTTTCTTGGGAACGGCCTGGTTGCCAGTATTGTGATTCTGTAATATTATTTGTGAATAATTAATTATTGATTTATATGATAAGGAAAATATTCATTTTATGTAGATATAGATGGAGAAAATTTTAAAGTGACAATTGTTGAAAAATTGATATTTTATTTTTTTTGATAAAATAATTCATTTAAATATATTATTATATTTTAATAATATAATAATGGTGATATTTTACAATGAATGTGGGATATATGAATAAATGAGGAGGAAGAATATTTTTGTTACAAAAATTGTTTAAAACATGTTAAAATGTTTGTGGGCCCGTTTCTTAACTGAAATTTTATTATAGCCTGTAAAATCACCCGTTTGTGGATTTCGGTCAACTTCTATTTGGAATTTGGAAAAACTTTCTTCTTCAAAGTTGTAGATAATTGAATTTCCTATGGAAGGACATAAGATTTGAATTTTTCTGATAAAAGAGCTATTTATTACGAATTATTGAAGTTCCGAAGTTCCAGAATAATTGATTTTTGAAGTTTTAATTGTTTTTCTTATTTATTGTGGGTGGGTGGCTGATGTTGTGAGCTGGTGGTGTGCGTAGAAAATTTAATAAATTATATTAATATTATATTAAATTTTCTGCTTTGGTGTTCTAAGCATTTTCCTATAAATAGGGTGGTTAGGTTAGAATTGAAAATCACACCAGAATCTGAAGTTTTCTCTTTCTATAATATCGAGCATATTTTTGTGAGTATTTTGATACTTTGAGTGTTGCTATACGGTACAAGTTTCTTTCAGCGTTATATCTGAAATTCAGTCAGAAGTACTATTCTTTTCGAGGTAAGGGATGTTATTTTCTTCTTAAATGATATTATTTTCTTCAATATCATTATGCCGAGATATTAGTTTGAACTTTTTATCAAATTTAGAACTTTTTGTGTCGGGGTTACTATTCATGTATACGGCACTATTCACGTATACGGCACTATTCACGAATACGGCACTATTCACCGAAAAATAAAAAATTTCTTTTTTGTCCAAGATGTCTATTATGGTTACTATCTTTGATTGTATCCATCTTTTGATCTTTATTTTTGAATTCTGCTTCAAAATTGGTTATTATGGAGTATTATTGAGCTTGGATAAAGCGTAATCTGAATCCCTAATATTTGTTCTTTTGTCTCCTTTGGATTCGTTTTCTTTAAAATTTTTTTTCATCATCCTCGGTCCTAAATGATGATATTCTATGAATATCTTTGGCTTTTGTAGTGCAAAGATGAATGATTTCGATGAATATCTTTGGCGTAGTGCAAAAAGATGAGCAAAAGCGTTTAGATGAACATGACTAATCGATGAATATCTTTGATTGTAGTGCAAAGATGAATATTTGATTCCAGATATATGTTGATTGATGTTACAGGGATAAAATATTGACGATGGACTTTTAAATTCATATATAGAAGATAGTAGATTTTATTCTCTATTTAACTCTTGTAATGAATTATTATTTCCGCTGCGAATATTGATTTAAAACTTGTTGCCTATTGTATTCTATTAGACTTTTCCCTGTTGAGGACTAACGATAATTTGTTTTATATTATCTTAGTCATAATGTTCTTTACTGGGCTAGTTGAGCTCACCCTTTTCCTTTTTGTTCCATTTTTCTTCTCAGGAGGCGAGAATGTAACGAGTACTAGTCGGGGTGTGGAATGATGGTTCTAGAAGTTGTTTTAGTAGTCCTCACTATTTTGTAAAATAGTGTATCAATAATTGTAATGAGGACTTATTTGAGTGTGGATATTGTCTAGATGACAATATTTGTATTTAAACTCACAGTTTAAGTGTTGTCGTATTTTTGCACGACAGTTGTATTAATAAAGTTGTAGTTGTTTCTGTACCATGTATTTGGCGACTCAAAATGGGTGTTGTATACCTATTTTGGGGGCGTCACACAACGGCTCAATTATTGGTGGACCCCATAACAAAATTATTGTCAGATTGAGAAAACGACAAAAATACTTTATGAAAATAACGGCGGAAGGTTTACCGTTAACTATTGAAACACCCAGTATTAAAAGTACAGTAATACGCATGGTTGCATATTAGCACACGGTATTGATTATTGATGATTATGTGAGAAGTCACTCAATTTTGTTCAATTATTGTTACAGTAATTGTTGCATAGTATCTCACGTTATTTGTGTGACGCCCCCAAAATAGGTCCAATCCATCCAACCCATTCTGAGTCGCCAAATACATGGTACAAAAACAAATACAACTTCAGTAATACAATCGTCGTGCAAAATACGACAACACATATACTGTGAGTTTGAATACAACTATTGTCTAATAGAGAGTATAAAAACTCAAAAGGGGTCCTCATTACAATTATTGATACACTATTTCACAGAATAATGAGGACTACTAATGCACCCATCTGGACTGTCAATCCATTCCCCGACTTGTCCCAGCTATATTCTCATTTCCTGAAGAGAACAATGAAAGAAAGGGTGAGCTCAACTAGCTCAGTAAGAAATATTATGACTAAGATAATATACAACAAATTATCATTAGTCTTCAACAGGGAAAAATCTGATAAAATATAATAGACAACAAGTTTTAGATCAACAATCTGCAATGGAATAAGCAATCCATTTAAGAGTCAAGTAGAAAGAATTCTACTATCTTCTATGAATTTAAAAGTCCATCATCAATATTTTATCCTCAGTAACATCAATCAATACACATCTTTAATCAAATATTCATCTTTGCATCGCGGCCAAAGATATTCATTCATATATCGTTAGTTGGTCATGTTCATCTCAACACTGCTCATCTTTGCACTACGGGCCAAAGATATTCATTAGGTAATAATTCATCTTTGCACCACAAAGCAAAGATATTCATCGATTAATCATTCATCTTTTGCACTACTGTGCCAAAGATATTCAATAATATCATCATTTAGGACTCGAGGATGATGAAAAATATTTTAAAGAAAACGAATCCAAAAGGAGATGTAAGGACCAATAGTAAGGATTCGTATAACAGTTTATCCAAGATCAATAATACTCCATAATAACTAATTTTGAAGCAAAATTCAAGAATAAAGATCAAAATATGGATACAATCAAAGATAGTAACCATAATAGACATCTTGGACAAAAAGAAGAAAATTTCATTTTTCGGTGAATAGTGCCGTATTCGTGAATAGTGCCGTATACGTGAATAGTAACCCCGACACAAAAAGTTCCAAATTTGATAAAAAGTTCATACCAATATTTTGACATAATGATATTGAAGAAAATATCATTTGAGAAGAAGATAATATCCCTTACCTCAAAAAGATAATACTTCTGGCTGTAATACTGGATATAGTGTTGAAGGAACTTGCACCGTATAGCAACATTCAAAGTATCAAAATACTCACAAAATACACTCGATAATCTAGAGAGAGAAAGAGAGAAAACTTGTTTCTGGTGTGATTTTCAATTCTAACTTAGCACCCTATTTATAGGAAAATGCTTAGAACGCCATAGAAGACTAACTCGCTACACCGATGGCTTTACTCATTACTATTGCCACCCACCACATTTGAAATAAAATTCAGCACATTTCTTCACCAACCACAAGTGGGGCCCACTCAATTCTAAAATTTTCCACTAAAATCATTTATAACCTGATTTCCGAATCAGCCACCTCTTAAAATTCATAACAAATCATACGCTCCTTTTTAACGGTTCAAAATTTGTGGACATATACTCAACTTATATATGTATAACATATCCAAAAATTACAACGATCCAACGGTCGGATTAAAAATTATAACTCTCGCAATATATCTCAAAAAACACTGGTTTGATTTTCAATAACTCCAATCCGACAAAATACTGATAAAACATCTCAGCATTATTTCCTTCATTAATAACCACATAAATAAATCCATCATTTATATTCACATAAAATAAATATTTCCTTATCATATGAATTAATAATTAATTCTTCACAAATAATATTATAAAATTACATTTATGACAACCAGGCTGTTCCCAGGAAAGAGGGGGCTTTTCGATAAGGATTTCTCCTTACTGGCGCGCAATTAGGTGACCAAACCTCTCCTTGACAGAACTTTCTAGACATTGCCAATAATGCTATCTAATAATATTATTCAAATAATATGAATTATTGATCCGATAATGGAAATATCATGCAAATGACAATTATTGAACAACAATAATATAAAATATCAACGCAACAATTATTGAATCAATAAAATAAAATTTGAGCAAGAACTCATCGTGACAATTATTGAGTAGTGCCTTCTTACGTAAGGATCAATAATTCAACAATACTTGCATAATATCGTAGTGCTTCTTTGTGCAACCACGCGTAGACATCGTATTTTAACCATAAGTATTCAAACAGTCTTAACGATAACAACTACGCCGTTATTTATAACAACCCAAACTTTGTTGTTTTCTTCATCCGACAGTTATCCATTATGGGGCCCACAAATGGTTACGCCGTCGTACGAATTTTCCCCGACAGAAAGAATATTCCACGACCAAACGAATATTCCCTGACACAATGAATATTTTATAACCACTTGCTTATTTTGCAAAATTTGTACATTTCACCCATAACCAAAGTATTATATCAAATTATCACCTTATTATTCACAATAATAAATAGAGGAAATTCGATTTTTATTTATAATAAGTTGGGGTCTTACAACCTCCCGTTCTTATGAAATTTCATCCTCGAAATTGACGTACGTACCTGGTGTTTCGAAAAGGTGAGGGTACCTCGCTTTCATTTCTGATTCCAACTCCCAAGTCATTTCTTCAATAGCATGGTTCCTCCATAAAACTTTAACTTGTGGTATAACCTTTGTTCGTAGGACATGCTCTTTCATATCCAATATCTTGACAGGTACCTCCTCGTACGTTAAATCTTCGGCTATCTCGTCTGGTTCTAACGCAATAATGTGGTTCGGGTCGTCCACATATTTACGTAACATCGATACGTGAAAAACATTATGAACACGCGGCATATTTAGCGTTAAGGCGAGTCTATAGGCCACAGTTCCTACTTGATCGAGGATTTCAAATAAATCGATGGCTTGAGCTTTCTTCTCTTCATCGATTCTTACTTCTAGAATAACGCATTCTTGCACCTTCTTCTTTATATTCATTAGCTCCGGTGTGTAGCTTGAGCAGTTTTAACTTTATCGATTAAAGTCGATTCTACTCGTATATTTGTTATCTTCACGTGGGTCTCTAGAGTCTTTAACTCTATCTTCATTATTTGTAAGTTATACAAAATGGGTTTTGTGTTAACAACATCACACTCGTAAACGCATACAATCTTCTACTCAACGCGTCAGCTACCACTTTCATTTTCCCACGATGGTATTGAATGCTACGATCGTAATCTTCAACAGCTCGAGCCAACGTCTTTGGCGCATTATACGTTCGTTTTGGTTGAAGAAATATTTAAAGGTTTTAGAAATGGGTTTTGTTTTGGGGTCAATACAAAATTCGATTTCACACTCTAGGGGTAGGCTAAGAAGTCCTTCAAGAATACGTCAGGAGATTTATTAACAATAGAAATATCATTTAAAAACTGTGACTCTCATCCAAGACTTGGATAGCACATGAAATAAAGGTTTCTACTAACGAAGTTTCAATCGATAAGTCAAAGTTTAACTTCTCTAGAGTTAAATTTCAACATTGAGCACAAGCAAGAGAGATAAAATAATGGGTAGAACCGGTATATAATAAGGTATAGACTTCACAATAATTTATTATTAACTAACCCGTGCTAACTTCGTTCGGGTTACTCGCTCTTTGAGAAGTCACGAAAAACGCTTCTTCCGAAACCACCGACTTTATTTTGTAAAGTATCCACCTTTGGTGCCACCGTCCCAATCGGACTTGATTTATTTCTGAGGACAAAATCGAGCTATGTGACCGTCTTTTCCACAATTAAAACATATCTTGGAAAACTGTGAACAGTTTGGACTTATATGTCCCTCCTCTCCGCATCTGTAGCATCTAACTGATGGTCGTTCTCATTCCCTAGAATTTGTTGTTGGTGCTGGTGTTGTTGCTGATGTCATCCCGTCATCGTTAAATCTTCTCTTCTTGAAATTTCCACTTGAATCATTTCTTCTATTATCTTGGCCATGATTACCACCAAAGTGGTTACCATTTTTCGCATGATAATTTCTTCCACGATGGTTATCATTGTTAGATGACCGTTGTCACCAGAAGACGATTATTATCGTGTTGTTGCTCGTTATCCCTTCTATTGGGTGGCTCATTATCGCGCTCCAATAATCGAGCCCTATTCACTACATCTCCGAATATAAACAAAGTTTGTGAGAAATGAGGTATTGGCGTATTTCGGGTTTCAAACCTTGAAACATTCGCGTCATTCTCTCCTCATTATCAACCAAATGGGATGCAAATCGGGACAACTCCGCAAACTTAGCTTCGTACTGCGACACGTTCATATTGTTTTGCTCCAGCTTGATGAACTCAACCTCCTTCATGTGGCGAATACTTTCGGGAAAGTACTTGTCGTTGAATAATTCTTGGAACTTCTCCCAAGACATCTTCAGTGCAGCAGATTGAGTACGCTTTACAGATTTCCACCAGTAATCTGCCTCTCCTCGCAACATGAAGGTGGCAAAGGGAACCTTTTGCTCCTCGGAACATCCCAAGACATCAAATATCTTAGTGATCTTCTTTATCCACGTCTCTGCCGTAAGTGGATTTGGCTTTCCCAAAAACTCCGGTGGTCGGCTCCTTGAAGCGCTAGCGGTGGATCGCCGTAGTGGGTTGCCATTGTTTCACACTGCATTTTGAATAGGAACCGCTTTCGCCTGATGTTGCATGAATTGCATAAAGCCTTTGAACATCCCATCGTTCACCATTTCATCGGTGTTATTGTTTACCTGAGGATTATTGTCTTCCTGCTGCACCTTATCCTGGGTATTGATTAAAGGTGTCTCCACTGTCTCATTCACTCCATCGTTAATATTTCCTAATGCCATTTTCAAACACTGCAACAAAATAAGGGTTAATTGACATGTCACATATTATCCCTATACTCTGACCGACCAAATAAATACCAAACAAACTTAGGTAGGTCATACTAGCGAAGGAATTCCCCATCTCTCCCCTCCTAGTTCTTGTCTCATATCTCAGACAGGGATCATATCCCTAAGCTTTGATACCAACTGTGACAACCCCAAAATAGGTCCAATCCATCCAACCCATTCTGAGTCGCCAAATACATGGTACAAAAACAAATACAACTTCAGTAATACAATCGTCGTGCAAAATACGACAACACATATACTGTGAGTTTGAATACAACTATTGTCTAATAGAGAGTATAAAAACTCAAAAGGGGTCCTCATTACAATTATTGATACATTATTTCACAGAATAATGAGGACTACTAATGCACCCATCTGGACTGTCAATCCATTCCCCGACTTGTCCCAGCTATATTCTCATTTCCTGAAGAGAACAATGAAAGAAAGGGTGAGCTCAACTAGCTCAGTAAGAAATATTATGACTAAGATAATATACAACAAATTATCATTAGTCTTCAACAGGGAAAAATCGATAAAATATAATAGACAACAAGTTTTAGATCAAACAACTGCAGCGGAATAAGCAATCCATTAGAAGAGTCAAGTAGAGAAAGAATTCTACTATCTTCTATGAATTTAAAAGTCCATCATCAATATTTTATCCCTGTAACATCAATCAATACACATCTTTAATCAAATATTCATCTTTGCACTGCGGGCCAAAGATATTCATTTGTATCACTAGTTGGTCATGTTCATCTCAACACCTGTTCATCTTTGCACTACGGGCCAAAGATATTCATTAGGTAATAATTCATCTTTGCACTACAGGCTAAAGATATTCATCAGTTAATCATTCATCTTTGCACTACAGGCCAAAGATATTCAATAATATCATCATTTAGGACTCAGGATGATGAAAAATATTTTAAAGAAAACGAATCCATTGGAGATGAAGGACAAATAGTAAGGATTCAGTATACAGTTTATCCAAGATCAATAATACTCCATAATAACTAATTTTGAAGCAAAATTCAAGAATAAAGATCAAAATATGGATACAATCAAAGATAGTAACCATAATAGACATCTTGGACAAAAAGAAGAAAATTTCATTTTTTTTGAATGAATATGTCGATTCGTGAATAGTGTTGTATACGTGAATAGTGCCGTATACGTGAATAGTAACCCCGATACAAAAAGTTCCAAATTTAATAAAAAGTGCATACCAATATTTCGACATAATGATATTGAAGAAAATATCATTTGAGAAGAAGATAATATCCTTTACCTCAAAAACATAATACTTCATTTGGAATCTTTGGATATAGTCTTTGAAGGAACTGCACCATATATAAAGAACACTCAAAGTATCAAAATACTCACAAAATACACTCGATAATCTAGAGAGAGAAAGAGAGAAAACTTGTTTCTGGTGTGATTTTCAATTCTAACTTAGCACCCTATTTATAGGAAAATGCTTAGAACGCCATAGAAGACTAACCTGCTACCTGATGGCTTTACCTGTTACTATTGCCACCCACCACATTTGAAATAAAATTCAGCATATTTCTTCACCAACCACAAGTGGGGCCCACTCAATTCTAAAATTTTCCACTAAAATCAATTATAACCTGATTTCCGAATCAGCCACCTCTTAAAATTCATAACAAATCATACGCTCCTTTTTAACGGTTCAAAATTTGTGGACATATACTCAACTTATATATGTATAACATATCCAAAAATTACAACGATCCAACGGTCGAATTAAAAATTATAACTCCTGCAATATATCTCAAAAAACACTGGTTTGATTTTTAATACCTCCAATCCGACAAAATATCGATAAAACATCTCAAACATTAATTCCTTCATTAATAACCACATAAATAAATCCATCATTTATATCCACATAAAATAAATATTTCCTTATCATATGAATCAATAATTAATTCTTCACAAATAATATATGAGAATCACATTTATGACAACCAGGTGTTCCCGGGAAAGAGGGGCTTTCAGATAAGGATTTCTCCTCATCGGGCGCCGCAATTAGGTGACCAAACCTCTCCTTGATGAACTTTCTAGACATTGCCAATAATGCTATCTAATAATATTATTCAAATAATATGAATTATTGATCTGATAATGGAGATATTGTGCAGTGACAATTATTGAACAGCAATAATATAAAATATCAACGCAGCAATTATTGAATCAATAAAATAAAATATTGAACAGTAACTACTGTGACAATTATTGAGTAGTGCCTTCTTAAGTAAGGATCAATAATTCAACAATACTATACAATACCGTGTGCTACTGTGCAACCACGCATATTACTGTATTTTAACCATCGGGTATTCCAACAGTCTTAACGGAAAAAACTACGCCGTTATTTATAACAACCCAAACTTTGTTGTTTTCTTCATCTGACAGTTATCCGTTATGGGGCCCACAAATGGCTGCGCCGTCATACAAATATTCCTCGACAGAAAGAATATTCCACGACCAAACGAATATTCCCCAACACAATGAATATTTTATAACTACTTGCTTCTTTTGAAAAAATTGCACATTTCACCCATAACCAAAGTATTATATCAAATTATCACCTTATTATTCATAATAATAAATAGAGGAAATTTGATTTTTATTTATAATAAGTTGGGGTCTTACAATTTGATTCAATTATTGTTAATATTTTATATATTATTAAATCAATAATTGAGATGACAAAATTATTAATATTATTATTTGCAATATTAACGATGTTTAGAAGTTTTGTTAAGGAGAGGTTTGGTCACCTAATTGCGCGCCAATAGAGAGAAATCCTTATTGAAAAGCCCCATCTTTCCTGGGAACGACCTGGTCGATTAATATTGTGAATTATAATAATGATGATAAAGTTTGTTTTATTATTATTATAAATGTAATAAAATAGAAATTTTTTATATAAAATGTAATACTTTTATAAAGTTATTTGTTTTATTAGATTTTAAATAGAATATATTATATTTTATTATGCATAGTATTTGCATAAGTACTGCATAGTATTTGTATAGTAAAATCTTTTTATATAAAAATGTAATAATTTTATAAAGTTATTTGTTTTATTAGATATTAAATAGAATATATTATATTTTATTATGCATAGTGTTTGCATAAGGTTCTGATAGTGTTTGTATAGTAAAATCTTTTTATATAAAAATGAATAATTTTATAAAGTTATTTATTTTATTAGATTTTAAATAGAATATATTATATTTTATTATGCATAGTGTTTGCATAGTGCCTGCATAGTGTTTGTATAGTAAAAACTTTTTATATAAAACAGAATACTTTTTATAAAGTTTTGTTTTATTTGATTATAAATAGAATATATTATATTATATTTTATTGCATAGTGCAGCATAGTATCCTTTCCATTCTTCTATAAATAGGATGCTTAGTTAGAATTGAAAATCACACCAGAAATTCAGAGAATTCTTCTTCTATAATATTGAACGTATTTTTTTAGAGTTTTAAGAAGCTTTGAGCATAGAAAACAGTATAAGTTTTCTTCAAGAATATCCTCGCCCTACCAGTCGGAATACTCTTCTTTTTAAGGTAAGGGGTATTATTCTTTCGTATGCATGAAGAGAGTTAGTTTCTTTCAATACTCGTAAGGGTTGTTGTTCTATTCTTTATTATTATGTTGGAATAACTTGTCTATGCGAAGTACCACATACATGGTGAAATTCTTCTGTTATTCCATTCTTTATTATTCTGTTGGAATAACCTGTCTGTGCGGTTTATCGCATGCCTTGTGAATTCTATTGTTATTCCATTCTTTATTATTACATTGGAACATCACGTTCATGCGATTACGAATGACCTGGTTTCATTCTTTATTATTTCGTTGGAACATCCTCATGCTGTAAGGATTACGCATGACCGATTCCATTCGTTATTATTACATTGGAAATATCACATGCATGTGGGTTACGCATGACTGGTTCCATTCTTTATTATTCTGTTGGAATAACTCACATGCATGCGGATTATTGCGCACGCTGGTGAATTCTTCATTATCTACATTCTTTATTATTCTGTTGGAATAATCTGTCTACATGGATTATTGCATGACGGCAAAAATCCATTTACGGTTTCATATATTCTATTATACTCAGTTGGTTAAAGTTTTGGCTTCTATACTCCATGAAATTAGTGGAATATCATTGATATTTGCGCTTCATCCAGTATCTTTTCATGGAAATATTCTTCTGAGCATTCTTGAATTTTACTCCACAAAGTAGTATCATGTTGACAATTTGGACGTTATTGAGTTCAGGATAAATTAACTTATAAATCTTTAAAATTTATTCTTGAACTTGTTTTATTGAATTGTCATCATCCTCATGTTTATAATATGTTGAAAGTCATCTGTGGCCTGTAGTGTATAGATGGACTTGGTATGATTATGACCAGGGATTATTCGGTATAATCATGACCGTAATGTTACAAATGATGTGGTAAAAAAAAATTCTCATTGGCCATAGTGCATTGATGGACAGTTGTTGGCATGATCATGACAATTGATGAATACACGAATATCCTTGGCCCGTAGTGCATGGATAATTTGTGGTCGTGATACTAATGAATATCCTGGTCAGTAAAGCGGGGATGATGTGGATTATTTATTGTCGAGTCTCAAATGATAAAAGTAATGAAAAACCTTTTAAATCATAGAAGATAGTAGATTTTATTCTCTACTTGACTCTTCTAATGGATTGCTTGTTCCGCTGCAGTTAAACTTGATGTTTGTTATATTTTATTAGTTTAACACTGTTGAAGGCTAATGATAATTTATTCTGCATTATCTTAGTCATAATATTTCTTACTGGGCTAGTTTAGCTCACCCTTTTGCTTTCATTGTTCTCTTCAGGAAATAAGAACGTAGCAGGGACTAGTCGGGGAACGGAGTGACGGTCCAGATGATAGCATTAGTAGTCCTCACTATTCTATGAAATAGTGTGATAATAAATGTATTGAGGACTTATTTTGAGTTTGAATACTGTCTAGAAGACAATATTTGTATTAAAACTCACAGCTCATGTTGTATATTTAAGGTTGTATTTGTATTATGTACTATGTATTTGGCGACTCAGAATATGTGATGTATACCTATTTTGGGGGAGTCACATTATGTATCTTGCAAACTGTGCATGACCCAATATTACTTTAGTTGTCAACATTTTGGCAAGATATAGTTCTTCTCCAACTAAGAGGCATTGGGATGGGATCAAACACATTTTGAGATACCTCCGTGGAAGTATAGATCTTAGATTATTTTATCCAAGAGATTCACTGTCGCGATTAGTTAGATATGTCGATGCAAGATATTTATCAGATCCACACAATGGGAGATCACAAACAAATTATGTATTTACATATTGTGACACATCTATATTGTAAGACCCCAACTTTTATGAATAAAGATTAATTTTTCTCAAAATATATTTTTGAATATTATGGTATGGATTTGATATAATGTTATAGTTGTGGATATTATTTACAAATTTTGCAAAGTAAGCAAGTGGTTATATAATATTTGATTGGTCGGAGAATATTCGTTTTAACAGAAAATATTCATACGATGGCACAATCATTGGTGGAACCCACAACGGAAGTATTGTCGTAGTTAGAAAATGACAGAATTATCTTTTTATAAAAATAACAGCGAAAGTTTTACCGTTAAACTGTTGAACTACCCAGTGGTAAAAGTACACTAATACTGGGGTTCAGTTAAGTAGTAGCATACGGTATTGATTATTGAGGCTTACATGAGAAGTCACTCAGTTTATACTCAATTATTGCTACAAAGAATTGGCCGCATAATATCTCTCATATTATTGATTCAATTATTGTCACAGTATCATCTGTATAATATTTATTATTATTAAATCAATAATTGAGACGACAGAGTTATTCATATTATTAATTGTAATATAACAATGTCTAGAAAGTTCTGTCAAGGAGATGTTTGGTCACCTAATTGCGCGCCAATAGGGAGAAATCCTTATCGGAAAGCCTCCTCTTTCCTGGGAATGATCTGGTTGTTAAATATTGTGAGTTATAATATTAATGATGAATAAGTTCGTGTTGATTAAAGATGAAATTGATATTTCCATTGTGTTGGGATTATTAGTGTTAGTGGAAATCGACATCTATTTCGATAATAATGGATGTCTGGAGGTTATATTGACCAATCGGGTAATTAATCGGACAAATGAACAATTAATTGCTATTAATTCACATGCTTATAATTATTTGTTCACATGTGTGTACTATTGATTCACATGCATGTACTATTAGGGGAGGTGGTGCAAGATTGATAATACGTGCATGACTAAATTAAAAATAGAGGTATATATGAAGGTACTATACTGTAATTAATTTTTTCACATGATTATACTATTTATTCAAATGATTGTACTATTGATTCACATGATGTACTATTAGGGGAGGTGGTGCAAGTTTGATAATAGTTGCAGGACTAAATTAAAAATGAAAGAAAAGATGAAGGTATTATACTGTAATATTTCGAGCCCCAAAACGTGCAATTATCGAAACTATGTTTTTCTATAAATAGAAGCTCATTCTTATTTCATTCTCACCAATTCACTAAGACTCACAAGAGCAATTATAGAAAGAGAAGCTACAGAGAGAGAAGCTTTAGAGAGAAAGTAGAAGAGAAGTCTGCTACCTCACTATTCCAGTATTCAGTCTTCTTCTGAGGTAAGGGATATTTTTTTTTTCCAGTATTCATAGGAATAATATTGTCTTCCATACTCTGTAGTATGTGAGTAATATTATTTCGTCTCGTATTTCTGATTATACCCTCATTTTGTTAAAGTATTGCTTCTATACTCCGTGAAATTAGTAGAATATCCTAGAAATTTGAGCTTCATCTAGTATCGTTTCACAAGGATATTTTCTGCACATTCTTATTAAATTTTAAGCTTTTCATGCCGGAGTACTGTCCATGAGTAGTATTAATTTTTACGGTACTATTCACAAAGTACTATTCACGGGGTACTATTCACAAAGTATTATTCACGGGTACTATTCACAAAGTACTATTTACGAGTACTATTCACAAAGTACTATTCACGGGGTACTATTTTCGAAGTACTATTCACTTGGGTACTATTCACCCGGGGAATTAATCATATCAAAAATTGATTTTTTAGCTATCCAAATCATTTTTGATACAATATTATTCTTGAATTTTACTCCACAAAGCAGTATCATGTTGACAATTTGGACATTATTGAATTCTGGATAAATTAAGTTATAAATCTTTAAAATTTTGTCCTTTGCTTTCTTTTAATTGAATTCTTATATCATTGTCATCATCATCATGCTTATATTGTGATAAAAGTCATTTGTGGCTTACGTGCATGGATGTACTATTGATTGGTATGATTATGATCATGGATCATTCGGTATAATCATGACCCGTAATGTTACAAATGATGTGGTAAAAATCCTCATGCCTGTAGTGCATTGATGGACAGTTGTTGGTATGATTATGACCAGGGATTATTCGGTATAATCATGACCATTGATGATTACATGAATATCATTGGCCCGTAGTGCAGGGATGATTCGATGATGTGGTTTATTTATTAAGCTGAGTCTCAACGATAAAGGATGAAAAACCTTTTTAAATCATAGAAGATAGTAGATATCTTGTTATACTTGAATCTTCTAATGGATTGCTTGTTCCGCTGCAGTTAAACTTGATGTTTATTGTATTTTATTAGTTTAACACTGTTGAAGGCTAACGATAATGTATTCTGCATTATCTTAGTCATAATATTTCTTACTAGGCTAGTTGAGCTCACCTTTTTGCTTTTATTGTTCTCTTCAGGAAATGAGAACGTAGCTGGGACTAATCGGGGAACAGAGTGACGGTCCGAGATGGTGGCTATAGTAGTCCTCGCTATTTTATGAAATAGTATGATAATAAATATAATGAGGACATCATTTGAGTTTGAATACTGTCTATGAGACAATATTCGTGTAAAAACTCTAAGCTATGCTTTTGTCGTATTGTATAAAAGAAGTTTGTATTTGATTTTTGTACCATGAAGCAAGTAGAAAGTGTGTTTGGTTGAGATCAATTATTCAGCATATCTAAGAGTCATGCGGATTACCATCAATCAAGGATATTCCTACAATTATGTATGAGGATAACACTGTATGCATTGCTCAACTTAGAGGAGGGTACATCAAGGGAGATAGCAAAACACATTCACCTAAATTCTTATACACGCATGAGCTGCAAAAGAAGTGTGATAAGATATGCATCAAATTCGATCATATGATAATCTAGCCGACTTCTTCACAAAGTCACTACAAAATGCAACATTTACAAAACTTCAGAATGAGATCGGAATGCGTCAACTGAAAGACTTATTGTGACGCCCCTAAAATTAGGTATACATCACCCATTCTGAGTCACCAGATACATGGTACAAAATTCAAATACAACTTCATTTATATTAATTGTTGAAGCTGTCAGTATAGAATACCACCACGATTAATCGTGAGTTTTAATACAAATGTATGTAACTCTCATGGTGCCTCAACCACAACCTTATAATGGTACTTTACATAAAAGTATAGTCAAAAAATGTTTTAGAAATTAAAATCTTTGGGAAGTGCTCAAGGAAACCTTCGTACATGGGAGGCCATGCGTCTAGGTTATAATAGATATCATATGACCACAGAATTATCCTTGGTTGGCCCAATAGACCCAAAGAAAAACGAGAAGATTACTATCATCTTTTTCCCAATGGTGAGTCTTCTCTTGACATATAAATATCTTCGTTGTCTCCAAGTGAAAATTATATTTCAAATAAACTACAAGATCATACAGGTAGTGCTCGTAGATATATTCAGCTAGTGGATGTGCACAACCATGTCTTATGAGAACACGAGGTTGTATGTCATTAGACATCTTGTATGATAGTGGCAAAACACCCTTCCAAAGTTGGGTTCACCTCACCCTATTTGATTCACCAAATATAACTACTAAATGTTGTATAGAATACAACACACTTTTTCTATCTTGTTTAGGGAGGACCTCCACAACTAGAGACCATTGTTTCTATTCCCCGTTATCCACATTCAATTCGACAACACTCTTACGGCAACACTCTTATTACCGAAAGGAATTGTGGAAGGCGAAAGGGTGAGCACAACTAGCCCAAAGAAAGAATATCATGAATAAAGATAATTAAATTATCAATAGCTTTCATCAATAATAAATCAAAGATTTAGAACATATGGTAGATGATAAAACTTTTCAACCATAGTTGCGGTGAACGAGCAATCCATTAGAAGAGTCAAATAGACCATAAGGTCTATTATCTCTCTATGTTAAAAGTCCACCAATCTTGTTTTATCCATGTAAAATAAATCAATCAGTTCTCGCTCACAATCATATGAATAACTCATAATCATAATTGTGGTTCTAAATTCCTCTTCGCAACTGTGAATTAAGATAATTTTCATCACCTATCTTCACCGAAACATCAAAAATCATGGTTATACCAAATCGTAATTCTGCGCTCATAATCATACTAATAAATTCATCTTTGCACTACTACCAAAGATATTCATTAACAATTCATCTTTGCACTACATGCCAAAGACATACAACCAGTATTTTATAAGAGTCAAGTAGAGCATGATATCTACTATCTTCTACGAATTAAAAGTGTATAATAAATATTTTATCGCTGAGACTCAGCTTAATAAATAATCTACATCATTGAATCATCTCTGCACTACGGCCAAGGATATTCGTTAATATCACATCCATGAATTTATATTTCATCGCTGAGACTCAGCTCGATAATAAATCCATATCACTGAATTATCCATGCCCTACGGCTAATGATATTTGTTAATATCACGACCATTAATTATCCATGCACTACGGCTAAAGATAATCGTATTTTCATCAACGGTCATGTTCATGCCAACAACTGTCCATCAATGCACTACGGACCAATGAGGACTTTTACCACATCATTTGTAACATTACGGTCATGATTACACAGGATAATCCCTGGTCATAATCATACCAAGTCCATCTATGCACTACAGGCCACAGATGACTTTCAATAAAATATAAACATGAGGATGATGACAATGATATAAGAATTAATTTATCCAGGAACCAATAACGTCCAAACTGTCAACATGATACTGCTTTGTAGAGTAAAATTCAAGAATGCTCAGAAGAATATTTTCATGAAAAGATACTGGATGAAGCGCAAATATCAAGGATATTCCACTAATTTCATGGAGTATAGAAGTCAAAGTTTTAACCAACTGAGTATAATAAAGAATGGAATAACAAAAGAAATCATCATGCATGCGATGAAATCGCATGCACGTGTTATTCCAACAGAATAATAAATAACGGAACCGTGTTTACAGAAACGCATGCATGTGATATTCAATAGAATAATAAAGAATGGAACTGTGTCCCGCCAGAAAACGCATGCAGACAAAGTATATTCCAAATGTAATAATAAAGAATGGAACTGTGTCCCGCCAGAAACGCATGCATGTGATATATTCCAATGTAATAATAAAGATTGGAACCGGTAAAATGTAAAACGCATGCATGTGATATTCCAATGTAATGATAAAGAATGGAATAATGTAAGAATTTCACCAAGTATAGGGTAGCAGCAGATACAAAAGTTATTCCAACAGAATAATAAATAATGGAATAATGAAGTTCTCTTCATGAATACAAAAGAAATAACACCCCTTACATTAGTAGGAGATTGAAATAACGCAGAGTGTAGTAACAGAATACTCTTCTTCTTCTCTCTTATTCTCTCTATACTTTTCTCTCTATAGCTTGAATGAATTCGTGAAAATAATGAAGAACTAGGCCTCTATTTATAGAAGATTTCTAGCTTAGCACTTGCAATGTGAAAAGGCAAGCGGCTTGACGATCGGTGATGTGAAAAAAAGTGGTTTGGACCTTTTGTAATGTGAAACACAAGTGGTTTTGGCCTTTGTAATGTGAAACACAAGTGGTTTGACGCCTGTAATGTGAAACAACAATTGGTTCGATGCCTGTAATGTGAAACGACAATTGGTTCGACGCCTGTAATATGAAACGACAAGTGGTTTGATGTCTGGTAAAGGTAATTACTATTGGCGAAAGAGACTCTTAGATGATGACATATGGGCCCCCCATAGAATAACCAAATTTACCACAAACGTCTCAAAATAGACTCTTTATATACATCAAGGATTGAATAAATATTACCACAAATCATTTTATTTTTAATCAACACATATTTAATCTTTCAATAATTATTAATCATTAATATTATAACTTGTCGTCTCAATTATTGATTTAATAATATAACATATTATACAGATGATACTGTGACAATAATTGAATCAATAATATAAGAGATATGATGCGCAGCAATTATTGTAGCAATAATTGAGTATAAGCGAGTGACTTCTCACGTAAGCATCAATAATCAATACCGTGTGCTACTTATGCAACCACGCCAGATTATTGTACTTTACTAATGAAAGTAGTTCAACAGTTTTAACGGTAAAACTTCCGTCGTTATTTTCATAAAAATATTTTTGTCATTTTCTCAATCCGACAATAATTCCGTTGCGGGGTCCACCAATGATTGTACCGTCGTACGGATATTCCCTGACAAAAAAATATTCCTCGACCAATCGAATATTTCCCGACAAAACGAATATTTTATATCAACTTGCTTACTTTGCAAAAAAAAAATTTCACATATTACCCTTAACTTTAAACTTTTATCAATTTAACTATTTACCAAAATAAAAAAAATTGAATACTTTTATTTCATAAAATTCGGAGTCTCACACTTATCACAATATTTCATCAAAGAATAATGAATTACTTTTGAGGGAGAGATATGTACTCTTTTTTTATTAAGTTTTTCTCCACTAAGTTTTTTTAGAAAAGTTTTTAATGAAACATAATCTTCTATCTTAAGAAGTCAAGAAGGAGTGTTATAATATTATGATTTCCTCAAAAGTCATAAACTAGAAGCTAGAAGCTATAAGCTAAGGTGTAATCCGTGATTTTGTGGATCTTTGTTGCATGTATGTTTTCTTAGTTTTTGCCTATAAAAGGTAGTGAAAGATAAGAGACGGAAGAATTGAAAATTATCTAATACTTTAATATTTGCAACTTTGTTATTTCTTTAATTTTATAACATCTTTTAACTTTGTTATTTCATTTGTTTTATAATAATATATATATATATATATATATATATATATATATATATATATATATATATATATATATATATATAGACTTAGACAATGAATATTATTTTTTGAACCGTTTGTTGATAAAATTAGAAAATATTAACTAGAAACTACAAAATTTAGAAACTTATCAAATAAACGTGACGCGTAATTAATTTCATCTTTTTTTTTTAATTAAAAAATTATACAAATACTTTGAACAATAATATTATTTTGAAGAAGATCTAGATTCTAGGGACTTGTTGGATAAAAATAACATGTGATTAAGTGAGGCAATGTATTTATTTACTTACTTGCTAAATAAAGTAAAATTATCACCAAAAAAATAATATTTAAAGATCTAGTAGATAAACATAATACCAAATTCGGTTTTAAAAACATTATTTTAGAAATAAAGTAGTTGTTGGCATTTAAGTTAAAATAATTGCAATGATTATTTATTTTAACAAAATATCTTAAACTTTTATCTTAATATTTTAGTAAAAGAATATATTTCCTCCGTTCAGAATATAACATAATAATTGATTTTAAAGGAGAAAAAACATAATAAATTGTTAAGGGAGAAAACGGCAGTTCGAAAGCATCCAATACAAAGACAAAATAAATTTATTTAACAAAAGTGAGATAAAATCATGAAACTCTCATATTAATTATGAAGATTATATATGTATATATATTTAAAGCTTTTGTCATATTATTAATTATAGTGCATGATTTGGTAAAAGGAGGGATTATATATATATTATAGTAAAACAATCAATATGGTATTGAATCACATGCTCACATAAGAGTGTAGATTTCATTTTCTACGAAGGAAAAAAATATGAAATCATGGAGCAAATAATTGAATGATTAGAAGCAATGTAATAAATATACTATAATGTATATGTATTCTAATGCTTAGATAAAATAATATTGTCAGAACTTGAAATTTTTGTATAATATGTTTTCTGAAAGATGTTATCATAAGCAGTGGATTATTATTTATAATATATGCACCAAAAAATATAATAAATAATTTAAATGTGTAGCAAAATTTTAATCTTAAATTTAATATTCTTTCAATTTTATATATTAGAAGTATACAAAAGTTATCATCAAGATTGATAAAAAGTTTATAAAAGTATGTTACTTATTTCATAGAATCTATAAAAGTAATTTAAAAAAAGTCTTTAAAGTCTTTAAAATTCATTAAAATCTATAAATTCTACAAAAATTTGTCACTTTAAAAAAGTCTTTAAAAATCTTAATTGAATACACCCCCCACAATGAATATTATTTTTTGAATTGTTTGTTGGTAAAATTTGAAAATATTAACTAGAAACTACAAAATTTAGAAACTTATCAAATAAACGTGACGCGTAAGTAATTTCAATTTTTTTAAATTTTTATTTTAAAATCAAAAATTTATACAAATACTTTGAACAAGAATAATATTTTTAAGAAGATCTAGATTCTAGGAACTTGTTGGATAAAAATAACATGTGATTAAGTGAGGCAATGTATTTATTTACTTACTTGCTAAATAAAGTAAAATTATCTCCAAAAAAATAATACTTAGTACATAAACATAATACCAAATTTGGTTTTAAAAACATTATTTTAGAAATAAAGTAGTTGTTGGCATTTAAGTTAAAATACTTGCAATGATTATTTATTTTAACAAAATATCTTAAACTTTTATCCCAATATTTCAATAAAAATATATTTCCTCCGTTCAGAATATAACATAATTATTGATTTTAACTTAAGACATTTTTAAACTTAAACTTAATATAAATTCATTTAATTTTTTAATTAATACAATAATAAAAAGTACAAATTATCTATAAAATATTACTCATTATAAGATTTATTGTTTCATAATCTTTGATAAATCATTTCAAGTTTGAGTTTAAAAATATATCAAATTGACTATCAAAAATCAATAATAATTTTATAAATTGAAACAGAAGAAAAATTGATGATGGTAGGATTTTTTTTTAATTTATTAAAAAAAGAGTCTTAGGATGTATTGTGACAATTTTATGTCAAATTATAGTTGTGAAACATATCGCTACATAAGATTTGATAAAATTATACAAGGCACCCATCTATTACATATATCTCTAAAAAAGTTATCACATATACTTAACAAAGTAGCTAGTAAATAAATAGTGGACATAAATATTCACAATATATACTATCCCATTCTAAATTGTAAAATTAATATTGACTTTTCAAAAATCAATTTCAAATATTTCCAAACTAAAATTGCTATGATTACATATAATTTATGTCAATAGAATTATGAGTATTATAAATTACCTAAAAAAATATTACTAGTTACAATATCTATTATTTTAAAAAAATTAAATAAATAATGTCAAATTTAAATATAAAATGTCTTTCATCTTGTTCCAAAATTAGAGATACAATTTAAACTTTTAAAGTGAAACAACATCATATTAAACTTTAAATTAATGTGAATTTATTTAATTTTAAATGATATAATTATTATAATTGTATAATATATAACAATAATAATTAATTACAAAATTTATTTAATTCTAAATTTTTATGAATCCTAATAATTTTAAAATTTAATATGATGTGGATTGACAACAAAAGTTAAATACTATTTCTAATGTTGGAAATATATATCAATTTCTTTTTAAAAAAACATATTTTAAAACTAGCCCCCTTCCTTGCAGGGGCGCGTGCATGCTAGTTTTTGTAATAGTCGACTTTCAACAAGGTTCTCCTATGACTTCGAAGTCCTCCGTTTCGCCTATTTCTTCTTTCTATTCCGCCGTGACTCGACACTAATAAAAAGGAGAGACATAAAATAAATATTAAGAAAGGAAGAATAATTGCAATTTTCTCTCTCTTCAATTTTTGGTGTTCTCTTTCACGGCCGAAATTCAGGTACAAATTTATGTTTGAGTTTATATATAACTTCAGTTCAATCTTACTGACTGAACAATGTGTTTAAATCTCTTTATCTTTCAATTTTAAGTTAGCAGAATTTTCTTTAAGCGGATTGATGGAAAATGGAGAAACTGATTTTGCTTATAAGTTCTCTGGCTTGGATGTCAATGGTTCAAACGACAACAGTAATGATGGATTGTTTCAGGTTATGAAAGCTGTTGAAGCTGCTGAGGTCACAATCAAGCAACAGGTGTTGTATCATTTTGTGTACAGCTTAATTTTTCTAGAAATTTAGTTGTACAAGGGTATGTGATTTAGGGCTTGTTCGGGAGTGACTTTACTAGGGCAGCCTTTTATTACTGTATGAAATCTTCTGCTCAATTTTGCAATTTTGGATTTTTTGAATTTTAAATTCAGTATAGTCTATTGTGGGTTTTCAAATTAAGAATGCAAACTGTTGGTTACAAAAAGAAAAAAATTACTCTTTTTAGGACAACCAAATGGTGCCAACAGTTTATGGATTAGTAATATGCCCAATAATTGATATTTTGGTAAAGTAAGAGCTGAAACATAGACACAGAGGGGTAATTGGGAGCTTGATACTGCGATTAAGGGTGTGGGACTGTATGCCTGGACCATCAGGTGGTCTTTTCTTAGATTTCAATATTTGGTCATTAATGAAAATCTTATATCCTTTAATGGATCAGATCATCCGACGAAGGTTTAGGGAGAATATGTCAGCTCATTCCATAAATGATTAAGCTAGGAATTGATATTTCGACAAGGAAAATTTGATATTTCCACATGACCTCACTCACATGAATTTGGGTCCATTTACTATTCATGTGAGTGGCCCACACATGAAAAAATGCATGCGGAAAAATGATAGGCAAAGGACTACTCTTTGCTCCTTCACCATATTAACTGAGTCACTATTTCTCAATCATCGGATAGAATTGTTTGGTCCCTTGATCCCCAAGGGATCTTCTATTGTCTATCTACTTCAACATGGCTGTCATCCATATATCAACTTTGCTCTTGCACGTTTTATTTTGAAAGCAAAGATTTCCACTAAAATTAAGTCTTTTGTGTGGTCTTTGATCTTTGGGATGCTTAACACCTACAATATGGATGGGCCCTAAAAATCTATATCTCCATATATATGATGTGTATACAGGAAAAAGAGACCAAGTCTAATCGTCAGATGGTTTGGCAGCTGTGGTGCTTTTTATTTAGTTTTGAAGGTGAATATTGGGGTTGTAATTCTAATTTGGAGGACTTTTATTTCAGCAGTTTTAGGGTCTTTGGAGGAGGGATATAAGACTTTGTGTAGGTGTGCTTGTTTTGCCTTTTTGTAGGGTGTATGTACAAAGGAATGCCATGATTTAATTTTTTTTTTTGTGTGGGCACTTGAAGAATGATGGCTTATTCTGGGATAGTGTTCTTTTACACATCTTGTTTGGCTTTTTCCATGGGAGTTTTTGAAGAAATTTCTATATCATATTTTAATAGGGACTGAAGATCTATGCTACATTGACGCCCGTGATGGTTTTTTCCATTTATTTTCTTGTTTTCTATTGTATTTCCTTTTAGGTGGATTTCTCGTCCTTTATCTGCATTGTTGTTCCACATTCGCTTCTCTATTTCCTTTTTCTTTTATAAAAAAAGTGCGTGGATTGTTCAAAAATTGGTGCACCAAAATACTGGCATTACATTCGAGGTGGTTTAATTAGTAGTCCCCCTTTTTATGCATTCTAAGCTGTTGGTGACCTTTACAGGTGCTGTTTAGTTGTTGGGAGTCTTGTAACTGATTGCTTTGAGAATAAAAAGGAAAGGAAAAAATGAAAAAAGAATTAGAGAATGTTAAAATGATGGATATGATGTTTTCTATATAAAAAGAAGATG
This sequence comes from Panax ginseng, assembly GCA_020205605.1. Taxonomy (NCBI): domain Eukaryota; kingdom Viridiplantae; phylum Streptophyta; class Magnoliopsida; order Apiales; family Araliaceae; genus Panax; species Panax ginseng. Next base: position 56,535,043 of record CM035140.1, read on the forward strand.
GATATGATGCGGCATTACTCGTTGACATGACGACACCTATAGAGTAGGACATGGACGCTACAATGCATTATAAGTAAAAGACATTCTCCAGTTTGCCATTTTACCTAGAAAGGATTTGCTTCCTTAATTTTGAACAAAAAGTCAATTTTCAATTTGCTAACTGTTGGCCTTTATCCAGAAAAGAATTTCTTCCTTGAATGAGATATGGGGAGGATGGAATGCACATAACCTTTGGCCTTATATATGCTATCTGGCTTGACTCGATTTTCAATCTGCAACCTCATAGTTGATAGAAGAGCATTTAACTGCAACTTTATAACGAGGGCTCATCATTAAAAGAAAAACATATCCAGGCATTGCTCCTACTAGGACAAATCCTTTCTCGAAAACCTTGCGTCGGCACTTCCCTTCCCACAATAAAATTGGACCTAAGGCAGACCAAGAATCCCCGTAACTTTGGTCATTAGCAGCCAGAAAAACTAATGGATTGCCTTAGAACCTCTAAAGGTAGTTTTTTCTAGTGGGAATAGCCAAGGGCCTTCGTCGCGATGTGATTTTTCTGGAATCACAGCAAGGTCATTACTTTGACAAAAGAAAGGTTCACCTGAATACCAGTTTTGGGCATTCTCATTATCCTCTAGCAGCCAAAAACACAAAAAGGGATCTCTGTTAAGAATAGTGGGCATGCCAATAGATTCTAGAGAGTTCCCCTCATGGTTGGTCACATGTCAGTCATGCACACTAGTTAGTTTTAGCTGATTCCCTTGTTTCAATGGCAATTTTTTCTGAGGCAACAAGAATTGCAAGTCACAACCTTCAAATATTTCTAATATTGTTAATTTCCAATTTGTAGAGTTGATTGTAGAAGTGAGTTAATGTAGGCAGGCAATGTTATGATTAATGGCCCATTTGGTAGAAGTAAGATTTGGAAAATGGAACGGGTTGGGTAGACAAACATTTTTTCCCTTAAATTTGGTATAAGGTACAGGTGTTAGGAATGGGGGAGTGGAGCAGTGCTACTTCTTTTGTCCCACCATTTTCATTTCTTCAAAGTGTGATAAATTGTCTTTTATATATTTATACTAGACATAATACCATCAAGCAATGCTTTCTTATTGGATATATAAGTATCACAAAAAACTTTTAAAAAAAGTATTATACAGGGTTTCCCCCCCTTCTTACTGCTCAACCAAATTAAAAGAAGGACAAAAGAGCTCTCACCCCATGGAGAAGTCTGTATTGTTCAAGGAAATATTCGAGTTTAAAGTTTTCTATTGGTTTCTGAAAAAGACAGAGCACCTTCCTCCTTTCTCTTATCTAATCATCACAATATGCTTCTTTGGTTTCCATGGTTCGTTTCGTTGTAGCAATTGTGATTCCTTCACCTTAATCCCGGGGTTGTGGGGGAAGGAAACACAAAGAAATGATGCTCATTTAAGACTGATGTACTATTATTTCCGTACCTCTGTTGGTATAAACTGCTCATGTTATTATTATAATTTTTCCTGTTTGCAAACAGGTGAAGGAGAATGATCGTTTGCGATCTGAACTTCTAAAGAAGAATCAGGAACTTGAAAAATATGTGAGTGATGTGATATAAGATTCTCAATAGACCAAAACTTTCTTTTAGGTGTCATCAAATACCTTTTATTTTCTCTGTCGCTACTTTTTCTTGTTCTATTCTTTGTACATTTTTTCTTATCAATTGGTAGTTTAGAGGACAAGCTATTTTTTACTCGTATATTGCCATGTGAATTATGTTTGTTGCCTTATTAATTTCTGTTTTCCGGTAAAGATTAGTTTCTGTTCACCTTGACTTGTGGTTTTTGATGTGGAATGGGCCAAGAAGGCTGATGGAAATTACAAGATTTTGTGTTAATTATTTTGTATTATTTTCTATGGATAAATTAATTGTAATTATTGTTTTAATTATAGTAGGTAGTAATTAGGACTCTAGGTTAATTAGGTTGTTAAAGTTTTTAAGGTATCTACTTTACCAAGTATAAATTGTTTAGGTAACTAGAGTTATTTCTTTAATTTTATCTTACTAGTAGTAAAGTTTTTAGTTGGTCACTTGTAGAGTTTATTTGGTCTCTAAGTCTTAGGTCTTTCATATAAGTATTGAAATCCCTACATATTGAATAAAGAGAATGCTTCAGCGATGCAGGCGCTATAAAGCTTTGTCTCCATAAGTTTGTGTTATATGTATGCAGGCTAGTGAAAATATCTCTCATTTGTTTCTCCCTTATCCTGGGGGCGTGGGAGTTGTGGTGTTCGTTATCTGGGAGTTTTGGTGATTGTTGGGTTTGTTCAATGGGAGTGGAAGAATTACTTCTTATCAGTTTTCAGAGATTTTGCGAGAAGAGAGATGGTAAGGTGCTATGGCAGTTTGGCTGCTTTGCTATTCTCTAGGGCTCATGCTTTGGGAGCTTTTCGAGGAATTTCTTAGTCAGATTTTCATGGAGATTTGTGGGCGTTACCCGCTAATGCCCCCTTTTGTCCACTTATTACCTCTGATTTCTTTGGGTTTTCTTTTGAGAGGACTTGTTGTCCTTAACATCCTTTGTAATTTCTTCTTTGTTCATCGTTCAATACTTCTTCTTTTATCTTTATTTTTTTATCATGTATTTTCTGATTCCGAAAGATTTGGTGTTTAGGTGTTCATACTAGATAGAGAAAATCCTTGGTTACTTCTTATATCACAATTCAAGATTTGAAGCTTTAGCAGAGGCTCTATTATATGTTTGCTAGTGATTAATTTCTGAACAAATGATATTTATGAGTACGACAATTCTCATGGTGTTCATGAATTTTGTGATTTCCGTTATGTGTTTATGGTTGTCTTCTGCACCACAATCTTTTACGTGGCCTACATAGTGTATATTTGAATACTTTTTTTTTTGTTACACAAGATTTATATTTCGACATTGTGGCAGAAAGTGGATCACTTGAAGGCTCGAAGTTCTCATTCAGTTGATAATTGGGATTACCGTGCTCATGGACCTCCAGGAGCTCATCAATCAGTTTCTGATTTAGCAAATCAAACAGATGGAGATAGTAGCTTATACAACTCTTCTACACATGATCCATCTCGTACATTAGGTCTGCGGGAAGCGGTAACACGAAATGTTGAGGACCCTAAGATACAAATTCATGGAGAAAGCCGCTCCGAGAGCAGCAAGATAAATGGAACACTAAAAGAATATCCTGGTGGCCAGAGAGCATCAAATAATGTCGGCTTCTCTCAGTTTTCATCACCATCTACAACATCATTTTCTCCTAGCAGGTATGACAATTGTGATGCAAACGAAAAAGTTATACACAAGGTTTGAAAATGAAGTCTTTGGTAAATAACTTAGTGATGGATATATACCTACGCAGATGACATCATATATCTTTTGTTAGGAATCAAATGGAAGGAGAGTATGATCCTCAGTTTAGTCTATCTTCACATGGATTGATGCCAATGGCTGACGCAAATAATCCTGGCAACCATTTGAAGCAGGTGCTCTATAGCCTCTATGGCTCTATTACAATTAATTAAGTTGTTATCTGTGTGAATCTTGTTTACCTGACCTGATGCTACATTTTCATATAATAGTTTTCAATCCCCGTCTTAGATCAATGTATTTTTGTAGGATCTTGTTGTTAGTACTCGGGAACATGAAAACGAGATTTTGCAGTTGAGGAAGCATCTTGCCGAATTTTCAATTAAGGTAGGAACTTGCTATTTGATTTTTAAATAAGGTTAATTGCTTAAGTTTTTCATTCTAGCTACTAAACAATCACTATTGTTATAGGATGAACAAATACGCAATGAGAAATATGTTTTGGAGAAGCGCATTGCTTATATGCGTATGGTAGGAAAGAATCTCCTTAATTTCGTTACTGCTTCCACCCCCTGCTTTTCTTACTCTCTCTCTATTTTTATATCCTCTCTCTGTGGATACTAATTGAGGGTTTCCTAATACTTTCTTTAGGCATTTGATCAGCAGCAACAAGAACTGATTGATGCTGCATCAAAAGCTATTGCTTACAGACAAGACATAATTGAGGAAAATATACGTCTTTCATATGCATTACAGGTGTTCATTTCTTTTCCATAAATTATAGTTTATGTATGTTGATCCATGTGGTGTACCTTTTTCTGACATATCTGTTTCGGTGTTCAACTTGCCAGTAGAGATAACCAAACATCAAGTTTTTAAAATGCAATAATGTTTATACAAATAAATAATGACATTTTAGCAATAGATGTTATTAAAGATATTAGAATTTCAAGTTTGTGTCTATTAAATTTGGTTAGCTCACTAGACTGTTGTTCTAATTTGATTTGAAAAATAAATGTTGGCCACTTGCTTTTGCTTTTCATTTTCACCAGAAGGGTAGACTGGTGTTTTCATATCTTGTTAAATGTTCTTGGTGTAACTTTGACATTTAGTCTGGGACATTCCAAAAAGAAAAGCGTGTCATTTGAAGTGGGATGGAGGAAGTAATATTTTTTGAAGTATCTAATCTTTGTGCTGCTTTGTCAACTAGATAAATCATTGTAAATGTCAATAGGATATAAATGGGGAATTGGCTCCTCTACAGTCTACAGTTCCAAAATTTGAATTCTATGATTTATTGGTAGTTTAAAATGCAGGTGCAAAAGTTAAATTGAAAATTATATTTTGCTAGTAAATAAGAAAAATACTGTCCATCTCCCCCAATCAGTGTTCTAAAAATCCCCACCTAGGTCCGCCTAGCCCCCCCTTGGCGCCTCGCCTAGGCCCAAGGCGGCAAAAAAATCCATTCAGGAAATTAGGCGGTGCCTAGATGGGGTCTAGGCGAAGAGGTTTTTTTTTATTTTTATAACTACCCAAACCAAATCATATTTATTTTTCTAATTATTTACTATATTCATAATACAAGTTGTAGCATATCAAATCACAACAAGAAGCAAACAATATAAGTCAAAAATGGATAATTTTATTATAGTTGTAATTTTTTGAACTTGTACCAACTTCAAATTATCACTGTTCTAAAAATCCCCGCTTAGGTCCGCCTAGGCGCTAGGCCCCCCCTTGGCGACTCGCCTAGACGCTAGCCCCCCTAGGCGCAAGGCCCCCCAGGCGCCTCAACTAAGTCCAAGGTGGCAAAAAAATCCCTCTAGAAAATTAGGTGAGGCCTAAAGTGATTACATGGAAAGATTTTTTTATTTTAATAATTACCCAAACCAGATCTTGATATATATATATATATATATATTTTAATGATTTACCATATTCATAAAACAGGTTGTAGCATATCAAATCATAACAAGTGAACACTATCAAGTCAAAATAGATAATTTTATTATAGTTGTAATTTTTTGAACTTGAACCAACTTCAAATTATATAAATGATGATACATTTGTAATATTTAGTTTAATTCAATATAATTCTTAAATTTATGTATAGTTTCTTAAGTTTTAATATGGAATTAAATTCTTGAAATTTTAAATTTTATTATTTAATAGCAATCTTGTTTATAAATAAAACTAATACGTTAAAAATATGTTTGAGCTTTGAACAATTGTATGTTTGTTTTTGAACTTTGACATTAGCAGCAATATGGATGTGTTTGAACTTTAAACAAATGTCTTTATTATCTTTATTATATATTGTTTTGCTATATATTATTGTTTTATTTGGATAAATGTAAGTTAAAATATTAAAATTGACTTGTAAGAAAAAATTTCGCCTAGGCCCCCCTGGTCGCCCGCCGCCCGCCTCCCGCCTCCCGCCTCCCGCCTAGCGCCTTTTAGAACATTGCAAATTATATAAATGATGATACATTTGTAATATTTAGTTTAATTCAATATAATTCTTAAATTTATGTTTAATTTCTTAAGTTTTAATATTGAATTAAATTTTTGAAATTTGAAATTTTATTATTTAATAGCAATCTTGTTTATAAATAAAACTAATACGTTAAAAATATGTTTGAACTTTGAACAATTCCATATTTGTATTTGAACGTTGACATTAACAATATGGATATGTATTTGAACTTTAAGCAAATACCTTTATTATCTTTATTATAGATTGTTTTGCTTTATATTATTGTTTTGTTTGGATAAATGTAAGATAAAATATTAAAATTAGCTTAAAATAAAAATTCCGCCTAGGCCCCGCCCAGGTCCCGTCTAGGCCCCTTCTGGCCGCCCGCCTCCCGCCTAGCGCCTTTTAGAACATTGCCCCCAATCCAAATTTCACTATTAAAGAAGAGTTTTCTTTGCCAAAAATATACTTTACCACATTCAAGTTGACACGTTTTGTGCAATAGCCCATTAAACTTAAAAAACTGTAATTAGTATTAAAAACACTGCAATTATTTCATTATGTCAAATTAATCAAATGGACATCCAAATCAAATTCTATTTTTCCTATGTGGCCAACTGGAATAAAAAGAAGAATGATTTGGTAAAAAATTGAGCAGCCAAGTCAGGTGACTCACATGACCTAGCAAAAAAGTTCACGTGAATGAACTTATTTTTATTTTATTTTAAAAAGTATCAGTTTTATCTTCTTCCCATCTTCCTTGATGTTTAGATCCATCTAAGAAAAAATGGTAGCTGCGACCAAGTCATTTTCTACCACATGTGAAAATTAGTTCATTTAAGGGCTACATGATTCCAATTTGCTATTTTATCCTTCAATATGGAATAAACATGCATCTTCAGCAGGAAAACTAGTGAAAATATCAATTGAAATTAAATTCTAATGTTCTGATATTCTTTGATGTTCCAATCATCTTCTTCCTTAGATGTTCCAATCATCTAACCGATCATCAATCCATCTTCCCATCTTTGTTCTGGATATGAAATTTTATAAAACTCAATACACACTCATTTTCTCTCTCTTCTTCCTCTTCACATCTCTCTCTTCTCCTTTTCTCCAGATCAACTATAAGCCCAAAATTGGATGAGGTAAAGTATATTTTTGTCGATGAGAGAGAGAGGAAGAAGGGGGTTTTCATCCTAACCGGAGAGAGAGGAAGAAGGAAGTTTTCCGGCTCACCATCATCGCCGCATGATCTGCGTTAGAAGAACAAAAAGAAGGAAAAAAAGGATAAAAACAAAAAGTAAACACGAGGAAATCCCTAAAAAGCCCTCCCAGGAAATTAGTGACATTTTTTTTTAAAAAAGTCACGAAGGAAATTACTGTAGCCAATTTGACGGACGTTTGATTAATTTGATAGAATGGGATAATTGCAGTGTTTTTAAATATTCAGTTTCCTAATTGAATTTTTTTTTTAGTTCAGTGGGCTATTGCACAAAATGTGTTAACTTGAGTGAGGAAAAATTTATTTTTGCCAGTTTTCTTTTATTCTCTCACTACTACTCCAATCCAAATATTTGACTCGTTAAAATTCTATTACAGTTGAAGAGAGAACTTTACAACATCATTTAAAAGTCACATTTCTTAAAAACTACCTCCTCCGTCTAGTGGTGCACAAATGGCTTGTGGCCTGCAGCCTGGCCTTGGTTTGGCCTGGTCAAAGCCCAACCGGGTCAAGGCCTGAACCGGTAAGGCTCGGCCTGCTAGGCTAGGAACAAAGCATGATTTATTGGCTCATATCCAGCCTGGCCTGGCCTTCCAAAAAGCCTAGATTGGCTTGGCAAAGCCTAGATTGGCTTGGCCTAAGGCCTGGTCCGGCCTGAAGCTTTTGGCCCAGCCTTCGACCTTAGCCCAACTTGGGCCTAGCCTTATTTAGTACACCTTATTCAGTAACCCTTATGTATTGGGCCCATGGTTAGGATTCACTTGCTAGTCTTTTTTATAAGGAAAACTTCTTTATACTTTTATCATAACCAATGTGGGACTTGGTCATTTAGAAAATAAACATGGGACTTGAGGATTAGTGTTATAGTGTGAAGTCTAATGTTCTATTCAAGTTCAATTCGATGTGGGACTTTGAGATTATAGACTACGGGCCACTGGTGTCAATGCAAAATCTTCATTAGCTTGGGTGGAATTTCTGCATCTGGAAAGAATCCTAAATCTGTTTCTGGCATTGCAAAAACCTACAAGTATGTCAAGGCTTAGAACATGTGGGCCAAAAAAATTTAGGTGCGGCTGCAATAGCACATTATTAATCTTTCAAAAAAGGAGACATAGAATCTGGAATAAATCATTGTTAGCCATGTTTTATGTTTGTTACTTGGGGAAAAAAAGAACATAAGGTAATGTATCATCTTTAAAACATTGTCACAGATCAAATTCGAACAATGAAAAACTGTATAAAGCTGGAATCAAAATCAAATAACATCAACAAGGTCTATTGCATAGTTTGTTTTACTCTGGGCACAATTTTATTTTATTTTTCAATACCACTGTAAAATGTAATTACTATCAAATCAATGTTTTAGCAATTATATCTACTAAGGAAACGTAAAATTAAGAGTAAAAAGTAGAAGACCAAAAATATCATTATTAGAGCCAAAAAGACTAACAATATAATATCTAGCACCTGAATTATCGTAATATATTTTATATTTGTTCAAGTTAAAGACCATTTATTATGTCCAGGTCTGTGAGTTAAACTTGTGTTAAAATCAAGTGGAAATCAAGATCATCATAAGTAACTACAAGCACTTGTTCTTGCAATAAAGCATATTAGAGAAAATAACATAACATGGCTTTATCAATATATGACAATTCTATTAAGAATTTAAACCTTCAATTAAGTTTTCAAGCTAATATCAATATATGAGCACTTCAAAATAAATAATTTCCCATTCAACTTGACCCCTCCCCGCTTTAATAAACAAACTGTAAACCGCATAATTTTAGGAAAGGCCTATTACTAGATTTAATCACCTGTGGTTTACTATATGTAGCCATCAGATAGTTCAAGGTTTATTCTTTCCAGAAAAGTTCTGTACCTAATTTCCAATTACCTGATGCACACAATTGAAATAAGGTATCATCAACTGTCGTAAATGGCTTACACAACAGATGAAGGGCATCTACTAGGTTAATTATAACAGCAAAGGGAGGCGAAGTGAATGAGGGATTTTAATTATGAAGAGAATTACAACAGCTCACATTATAAGAGAGTCCCACATTGCCTAAAAAACTACTCTTGTCCTACCTCTGTTCTATAAATAAAGGAGCGTTCAAGTATTTAAGGGTAGTTGGCATGAAAGTCTAGAGAGAAGCCTTGGCCTCGGCCTGGCCTTGGCAACATGCTTTCTTGGACCATGTTTTTTATTCTGTTATCTGGCTTGGCCTGGCCTGTTATCATTTAAGGTTTGGCCTGGCCCGGCCTGGTCAAAGCATGACAGACCTAGATCAGGCCAGGCTAGGCAGCCTGTTTGTGCATCTCTACCTCCGTCCCATAAAAGATGACAAATTAAGAAAAAGTAAAGTAGAGATTGAATTTTATCCACAATGGACCTCATAGTCCTCATGCAAGTACAATATGATTCTTTCCTTAATGAACCATAATAAAGTACTTTAAGGGTAAAAATAGTCTTGTACAATATTTTGAATTTGATTGTGTACTTTAGACATATTTTGCGGGACAATTTTTTTTGTTCTTAAAACATCTTTTGTGGGACAAAGGGAGTATGTGTTAACTTGCTGAGATCAATTAAAGTGGGATGTAGGAAGTATACATTAATTCAAACAATATTTCAGAAGCATCACTTTTACTTGTATTAAATTGTTGCAATTAGTAGTATATTATTCCAGGAGTTACTTAGAGATGTGGTTCTCTCTATTTTCTTAGACATACCAAGGTTCACTTTTTGTTTTTTTTACAGGAAGCACAACAAGAGAGATCAATATTTGTATCCTCTTTAATGCCCATTATTGCAGAATATTCCTTTCAGCAACCAGATGCTGATGCCCAATCCATTGTTAGTAATCTCAAGGTGAGGTTGTTTTATTCATTATCTATTTATAATTAAAAAAAGTTGTTATCATATTGTAGAACCAAGTCCATCTTGCTTTATAGTTTTCATAATTAAGGATTTGAAATGATTTTGCATTTGGGTTTTTATCATATTTTGGTACATTATACACTAAAACCTTACATTGTCCCCAATGTAAGAAAATCATGCAAAGAAGAAAGAACTCCATGCAAATAAAAAAAACTAATAAGTAAAGGGATAGAAAAATCAAATCTGATATGTTGGGTTGCCTCCCAAGTAGCTGCCCTTGTTTATTGTCATTGGCTTGACATCATCCTTCTCATTCTATGTAATCGGAGTTGTCTTCAAGTGGACTGGTAACGGTTTCAATTCATTAGGGGCATCCTTCAGATCTTGATTTTGCTCCATTCCAGCCTTCAAATCCTCCTTGTATATTTGCTCAAGAGATTCCTGCACTATAGAGTCAACAACATCAGTAGAAAAAACAGAGTTAATATTACCAAGATACCTTTTAACTTCATATATGTTGAACTGGACATGTGTCTCATCCAATTCCATAGTTAAGGTCCCATGGTATTTATTATTCACTGTTTTTGCTGTTTGCACAGATGTATCATCTATATCCTCTTTGTAAAGATCTGCAGAATTTATCAAATTATTCTCCTCTTCCTCTTATTCCTCCTCCTCATCAAATTCCATGTTCACTTCATTGTCACACATAGCACTTCTGCCCGTTTCTGAAGTAAGCGTTGTCTCCTTTTACTCCTAATCAACTTCATCAGTGACCTTCTCACCATCCTTAAATTCTTGCTCCCTCTTCGCCATTTCTTCCAGAAATTTCTCATATGACTTTGAATACCAATTCTGAATTTTTTCCTACTTTCAAGTTCCCGGTTAGAACCTGGGGAAAAGGTAGTACCGGTTTATAAGCTAAAAAAGGTGGTTGCAAGCTGACCAACTTGGTCCGTCAGATCTTGAACATAAGTTATTGCCTCCTGCTGGAACTGCTGTGTCTGATTCATGAACTGTTGTGTTTGGTTCATGAAAACCTTGAACATATCCTCCATAGATGTCCCAGAATGGACATATACTTATTAGTTCTCTGAGGTTGAGCTTGCTGAAAACCTTGCATATTCCTTGCAACCATTGTCGAACTATACCAGTTAATTCAGAAACCTGTTGCTTAAGATTACAAGTGCTCACCTCCTTTACCCTTTGTGATGAATGAGTCATCCTAGTACCATACTGCTGTGAGTTGGCTGTCATGGTTGTAATTAAGTTCTTTTTGCAGCGTCTGGAGTTTTGTTTATCAATGCTCCTCCACTTGCTGCATCAAGCACGTTTCTATCCATTTGTAGCAACCCCTCATAGAAGTACTGGATCAAGTGATGATCATCAATTCTGTGAGGTGGACAGCTGGAACACAACTTCTTGAACCTTTCCCAATACTCATAGAGATTCTTTTCATTGAACTGCCTGATTCCACATATCTCATTTCCTATATTGGCAACTCTTGATGCAGGAAAATACCTCTCTAAGAATAACTGTCGATCGATTTCGCAATCAATGAATACGTGCAAGTATACACGGTCAACAAGTAATAAAGTGAAAGTAGAGTATCGTTCCCACGAGGGATTATTTAATAAAAATCACCAAGTACTAATTCTTAACCAAACTAATTTTATTTAAACAATCTCAAATCGTGATTTTTCTAATTAAGAAAACTAAATTAACTAATTAAACTGAATTACTTTATGAATGAATTCAGATAAATAAAGATTAAGACTTCAATATCCCCAATTATGAACTATAAATCAATTATCCAATTATCCCAATTATTATGCCTACTGAATTGTTAACAGGAATTCTCAAATGCCAAAAGTCCTTTTCCAAGTGATCAATTAACTTCTATTTAATCCAGATTAATCTTGCTATATTCCTATGCAAAACAATTGAATTAAACTCCTTCAATTCCAATTCCTTATGTGTTACATGCGGTGAACAGATATTTTCATTCAATTCACAAACCTAATTATTCACCATGCAAATAACTAAGTCACATGTTACCATGCCCAGTTCTAACCCTAGAATTCATCTTTCAATTCCTTCTAGAGTAACAAGGTAATTATTGATCAAATAATTAAGCAATAAGCACAAGACATGATAAACAATTCACTTAGACATAAAATAATTGAAATAAATCGAATTACTAATTTATAGACATAAAAGGTTCAATTGAAATCTTAATAAAAGAGTTAGTTCATAATTAATGAATTAAAACCAAGAATCCACAACTGAATAGACATTAAAAGATAAAAGTATGATAAGAGAAGAGAATAGAATCCGTTGTCAACCAAATCGATGCTCCCCTCTTGCTCCCCGCTCTTAATCTTCAATGATCTTCAAGTTGCTTCAATCTCCAAAATTAATAAGAACTAGGGTTGTGTTCTAATCTAATGGAGTGTATCTCTAATCTAATCTATGTAATCTCCCTTTATTTTATGCCTTACATCATGTATTTATAGGTTACAAGTCCAATTTTTAGCTTAGGAGCAAACCCAATCCAATTTGGAGTAAAAAAAGTGTCAAAATTCGCCCCAAAACGCGTCCAAGCCTTTCCATGCTCTTCCCCAGCGCCCCAACGCTGGGCACGGCGCTGGAAGCCTGCCCCCTAGCGCCCCGACACTGTAAATAGGCCTGATTTGGGCGCCCCGGCGTTGGCACATGTTCTGACATTTTCTGCTCCGACGTTCTTTGGGAAAATGGCCATAACTTCTTCATCCGAACTCCGATTTTGATGATTCAAGATGTTCCGGAAAGAGGAGAAGTAGATCTACAACTTTCATTCTTTGAGTTTTTCAAAATAAGGTCCGGAGCAATACTCAAATTGGCTCTGAAGTAACTGCTGTGTAAATGACAAGTCGAAAACGCGCATGTAGCCACCCAAACGTCGATCCAAGTAACTTTTGTCCCAATTCCTACAAAACAACATAAAACATGCATGAATAGACAAACACTTAAAAACATCCAAAAGATTAAGTTCAAACGCACTCAATTATGAGTATAAAACTCACTCATCAAATACCCCCAAACTTAAACCTTTGCTTGTCCTCAAGCAAAAACACAAAAGAACTAAAAATAAACAACGTAAATTAACTACATGAATGCATATGCATGATCTACTTCCTAATATACCTACGAACTCAGTTATAAATCGATATGATATATAGCAACAGGCCTCAAAGATACCAATGATACTCAAACAATTTATCCGATCAAATCAAAGTCCATAACTCTAACCAGTTAGTCAATCCAAACCTGTCATCACCCATGTTATGCGTGTGTGCTTGTTAACCATTCTAACCAACCACAATTCAAAATAATCACATAACAAATTTCTTAGAAGGAAAATTTTAGTTCCAATTCAATTACTTTTGTGAACATGACAACTCTAGTTAAAACTAAGCAATTACCAAGTCTAAGGGTAAATACAAGATTTATTTATACTTTTATTCAACCACGAGGGCATTTTTGCTCTTTCTCGTGTTTTATTCATTTTTTTTATTTTTCTCATGGCTGTGCAATGTCTTATTCCCTTAGGCTTTTCAGTGCTACCTTAACGAGCTTTCGACCAACGACTCCCAAGCCATTAAGACCTTAGGGCGCCAAGTGTAAAGACAATCCCCTCGGGCTTATTTACTCAAGTAGCAAATGCCACAAAACTAGACAAGCATGCTACGGTGTTTATTCATTTTTTTCCTTTTTCTTGATTTTCTAATTCTTTCTTCTTTTCATCATTTCTTTTTTCATTTTCATTTTTTTTTTCATTTTGTATATATATACCCCGTAGATTTCCCCAAACTCAAGCTTTTACGTTATTCCAACCTTTACCGCCAGTTCACTAATTTCCTTAAATTTTAACCAAGATTTTCCCTCAGAAACAAATTATGAAACCCTTGAACCAAGTGGATTAAAACAGTTAATCTTTAAGTGCTAACCGGTTACATAAGTTTAAGACAGACTCAGATTATCATCATGATTAAAATTAGAACTCATCATCAATTATCAACACTGTTCAAGTTAACATGCAAAACTAATCTTATCATAGGCCGAGCTAAGACCACACCAACCGATCACACAGATTCATGCAAAAAAAAAAAATATATGCAATTATACTACATGAACACATACTAATGCAACACATATATAAATATGCAAATAACTACCATGTATTATATGCAACCTAAATAAAAAACACAACGCTAACACAAAAAAAAATGAACTACCATGAAGATAACTAACTATATGCAATACGACACTAAAATGTCCCCAAACTTAAACTAGACATTGTCCTCAATGACTAAAATAGAAAAAATTAAAGTAGACGACTTCCCTGAAAATTTTGCAATCTTCCTCTTTGTCCGCTAAGTTTGGAGAATAGGCTAGGCACATGGAACAAATTGGGCATCACACTTGAATTAGACTTGAATAACCTGTAAACCATGATAGAAGCAATTTTATTAAATCCTAAATAAATGCAAATTTAAAACTACTAATATAAAACCTAATAAAACTAAAATTAAAAATTAAACTTGGGTTGCCTCCCAATAAGCGCTTGTTTTATAGTCTCAATTTGACTTCTTCAATTCTCTATCCAATTCCCTCACGAAATTGAGAACCCTCCATCCATCGAAACAATGTCTCTTTTGGGAGGTTCCCATTAGGAATGACCTTGAATTAAAGTCACCTAGCATGCTCTTTGTAGATAGGTTCCCTATTAAGAACGTCCAACAACTAGGTGTTTTCTCTATTATGTCTATGATCAGATTGGGGCATTGAAGCTTAGTAAACACAATGGGATCTTCCTCTATCTTCTCCTTTTCAACCCACCATAACTCCGCAGTTGTACTAGCTCTTATGTCACAAAGAGCTTTGCCGATGATATGACTGCCAATTGGGCATGGTTTTGCAAAACTGCCCGAATTCTTGAACTTTGGTGGAGAAGGTACATGAGACACTATCAAAATTGGCTCATCTTTGTTGGTACTCAAAGTTAGATCTTCGCCGATCTCCTTTTCTTGGTCCCCACGTCTTTCTTCTCTTTCAACATCTATATCATTTGGCACATCCGGTTGCAGATTTGGCTCGGGCTCAGCATCAGTCTCGGCATCCATGTCATAGAGCCAAGTGTATTGAGGATGGTTGTTCAACGCATGTGCTATCTGTCTCAATTGATTTTCCAGATTCTTGATCGACGACCTTGGCTTTGCATATTGGCTCCATTTAATTAAATTTCTTTTCATGTTCCTCGTTCTTTTTTCGTAAGCTTTAATAAATTTCTCCAAGGTTTCTTTCAAACTTGATTTCCTCTCTGGTTGTTGTTGAGTCTGATTTTGGAATCCGGATGTGTTTTCTTTGCTCAGGTGCTTGAACTTGATTGTTACTCCATGAAAATCCGGGTGATACCCCAATCTCGATGATAGTTGTTGGGATAGACATAATTATTGGGGTAATCACCACTATCTTTGTCTTCGGCTCGGCCGATGGCGCATTGATGATTCATATGATTTCAAAGACAATAATCACAAGTATGCGCCACACTTTGACGACGTTGAGCTTCAAAAGCTTCAAACATCCTCGAAAGTGTCTCAATCTGTACGACAATGCGTAAAGTTTCTCGAAGTCCTGTCGATCTCCGCTCCCCTTGGTCGAGTCATGTTAGTGTATGGCCATTGACACATGAAAGTCATCCATGGTACCTAAAAAAGAGAGAAATATAGAAGAGAATTAAAATAAAAATAAAATGTTTAAATTAAAACTAATTTGATTGAAATTAATATTGGTAAAAAATTATTAAACTAATTCCCGTAGAATGCCACTTAAAAACTTGTTGATCGATTTCAGAATCAGCGAATACGATGCAAGTATACACGATCAACAAGTAATAAAGTGAAAGTAGAGTATCGTTCCCACGAGGAATTATTTAATAAAAATCACCAAGTACTAATTCTTAATCAAACTAATTTTATTTAAACAATCTCAAATCGTGATTTTTCTAATTAAGAAAACTAAATTAACTAATTAAACTGAATTGCTTTATGAATGAATTCAGATAAATAAAGATTAAGACTTCAATATCCCCAATTATGAACTATAAATCAATTATCCAATTATCCCAATTATTATGCCTACTGAATTGTTAACAGGAATTCTCAAATGCCAAAAGTCCTTTTCCAAGTGATCAATTGACTTCTATTTAATCCAGATTAATCTTGCTATATTCCTATGCAAAACCATTGAATTAAACTCCTTCAATTCCAATTCCTTATGTGTTACATGCGGTGAACATATATTTCCATTCAATTCACAAACCTAATTATTCACCATGCAAATAACTAAGTCACATGTTACCATGCCCAGTTCTAACCCTAGAATTCATCTTTCAATTCCTTCTAGAGTAACAAGGTAATTATTGATCAAATAATTAAGCAATAAGCACAAGACATGATAAACAATTCACTTAGACATAAAATAATTGAAATAAATCGAATTACTAATTTATACACATAAAAGGTTCAATTGAAATCTTAATAAAAGAGTTAGTTCATAATTAATGAATTAAAACCAAGAATCCACAACTGAATTGACATTAAAAGATAAAAGTATGATAAGAGAAGAGAATAGAATCCGTTGTCAGCAAATCTGATGCTCCCCTCTTGCTCCTGCTCTTGATCTTCAATGATCTCCAAGTTGCTTCAATCTCCAAAATTAATAAGAACTAGGGTTGTGTTCTAATCTAATGGAGTGTATCTCTAATCTAATCTATGTAATCTCCCTTTATTTTATGCCTTACATCATGTATTTATAGGTTACAAGTCCAATTTTTAGCTTAGGAGCAAACCCAATCCAATTTGGAGTAAAAAAAGTGTCAAAATTCGCCCCAAAACGCGTCCAAGCCTTTCCATGCTCTTCCCAGGCGCTTAACTACTGGTACGACAATGAAGTTTCACGCCTTCTAGCGCCCGTGACCGCACATGTTCTGACATTTTCTGCTCCGACGTTCTTTGGGAAAATGGCCATAACTTCTTCATTCGAACTCCGATTTTGATGATTCAAGATGTTTTAAAGAGAGAAGTAGATCTACAACTTTCATTCTTTGAGTTTTTCAAAATAAGGTCCGGAGCAATACTCAAATTGGCTCTGAAGTGACTGCTGTGTAAATGACAAGTCGAAAACGCGCATGTAGCCACCCCAAACGTCGATCCAAGTAACTTTTGTCCCAATTCCTACAAAACAACATAAAACATGCATGAATAGACATAAACACTTAAAAACATCCAAAAGATTAAGTTCAAACGAACTCAATTATGAGTATAAAACTCACTCATCAAATACCCCCAAACTTAAACCTTTGCTTGTCCTCAAGCAAAAACACAAAAGAACTAAAAATAAACAACGTAAATTAACTACATGAATGCATATGCATGATCTACTTCTTAATATACCTACGAACCCGCTTATAAATCAATATGATATATAAAGAACAGCCTCAAAGATACCAATGATACTCAAACAATTTATCCGATCAAATCAAAGTCCATAACTCTAACCAGTTAGTCAATCCAAACCTGTCATCACCCATGTTGTGCGTGTGTGCTTGTTAACCATTCTAACCAACCACAATTCAAAATAATCACATAACAAACTTCTTAGAAGGAAAATTTTAGTTCCAATTCAATTACTTTTGTGAACATGACAACTCTAGTTAAAACTAAGCAATTACCAAGTCTAAGGGTAAATACAAGATTTATTTATACTTTTATTTAACCACGAGGGCATTTTTTGCTTTTTCGTGTTTTATTCATTTTTTTATTTTTCTCACGGTGGTATGCAATGTCTTATTCCCTTAGGCTTTTCAGTGCTACCTTAACGAGCTTTCGACCAACGACTCCCAAGCCATTAAGACCTTAGGGCGCCAAGTGTAAAGACAATCCCCTCGGGCTTATTTACTCAAGTAGCAAAGGCCACAAAACTAGACAAGCATGCTACGGTGTTTATTCATTTTTTTCCTTTTTCTGGATTTTCTATTTCTTTCTTCTTTTCATCATTTCTTTTTTCATTTTCATTTTTTTTTTCATTTTGTATATATATACCCCGTAGATTTCCCCAAACTCAAGCTTTTACGTTATTCCAACCTTTACCGCCAGTTCACTAATTTCCTTAAATTTTAACCAAGATTTTCCCTCAGAAACAAATTATGAAACCCTTGAACCAAGTGGATTAAAGCAGGTTAATCTTTAAGTGCTTAGGTTACATAAGTTTAAAGACAGACTCAGATTATCATCATGATTAAAATTAGAACTCATCATCAATTATCAACACTGTTCAAGTTAACATGTAAAACCAATCTTATCATAGGCCGAGCTAAGACCACACCAACCGATCACACAGATTCATGCAAAAAAAATTAAAATATGCAATTATACTACATGAACACATACTAATGCAACACATATATAAATATGCAAATAACTATCATGTATTATATGCAAGAATAGACATTAAAAGATAAAAGTATGATAAGAGAAGAATAGAATCTGTTGTCAGCAAATCTGATGCTCCCCTCTTGCTCCTGTTCTTGATCTTCAATGATCTCCAAGTTGCTTCAATCTCCAAAATTAATAAGAACTAGGGTTATGTTCTAATCTAATGGAGTGTGTCTCTAATCTAATTTATGTAATCTCCCTTTATTTTATGCCTTACATCATGTATTTATAGGTTACAAGTCCAATTTTTAGCTTAGGAACAAACCCAATTCAATTTGGAGTCAAAAAGGTGTCAAAATTCGCCCCAAACGCAGCGCCCAAGCCTTTCCATTACTCTTCCCGGCGCCTTGTTATTTGGCAGCAATATTGAAGCCTGCCCCCTAGCGCCCCGATGATGTAAATAGGCCTGATTTGGGCGCCCCGGCGCTGGCACATGTTCTGACATTTTCTGCTCCGACGTCCTTTGGGGAAATGGCCATAACTTCTACATCCGAACTCCGATTTTGATGATTCAAGATGTTCCGGAAAGAGGAGAAGTAGATCTACAACTTTCATTCTTTGAGTTTTTCAAAATAAGGTCCGGAGCAATACTCAAATTGGCTCTTAAGTAACTGCTGTGTAAATGGCAAGCCGAAAACGCGCATCTAGCCACCCCAAACGTCGATCCAAGTAACTTTTGTCCCAATTCCTACAAAACAACATAAAACATGTATGAATAGACATAAACACTTAAAAACATCCAAAAGATTAAGTTCAAAAGCACTCAATTATGATTATAAAACTCACTCATCAATAACCTTTGCATATCAGTCCATGATCGTATTGATCCTGAAGGCATATAGTATAACCAGTCTTTAGCCAAATCTGCTAAGGAGAATGGAAAAAGTCTAAGCTTGATCTGCTCCTCTGTCACTCCTTGTGCTTTCATCGTGGAACACACCACGTGGAACTCCTTTAGATGCTTATATGGATTTTCACCTGTAAGACCACGAAAAGTAGGCAATAAACGAATTAGTCCATAGTTAAGTTCAAAAGCAACATCTAAAGTAGGATAATCAATACAAAAAGATGGTTTAGTTAGATCAAGAGTAGCCAGTTCTTTTAAAGTTCTGTTATTGTGTGGCACCGCCATCTCTTCCTCTTCAAGTGATGGAACAAGAGCTTCTTTTGATCTGTAGTTTTCTCTATATCTTATCAAAATTTAAGTCCTAAATTAATCTCACTTCCACTTTACAAATTCAAACAATTAGCACAGTAGTACGGATCGATCTCACAGAGAGTGATTTGTTTTATATTTATCCTATGATTTCTAATGAAAAGGGGATTTTGAATTGATTAACTAAATTAACAAGAATAAACTAATAAGAATTAACAATGAATAAAAAGCTTCAGTTCTTAAGTTCAGTATCACTTTTTTACAGGGTAAAATGCAAATTAGACCACTGATCTTTAGAGGTTTTTGGGTATTGAGCACTTTTTTTTTGGTCAATGCAAATTGAGGCCCTTTCTATTAAAAAATTTGGACTTTGAGCCCCAGGCGCCACATGTGCGTTGACCTGCATACGTGGCGCCTACGTACGCACATGTGGCGCCTACGTGGCAGATCTGACGTGGATATTTTTTATTTTATTTTACATGTGGACGCTGACGTGGCGAATATTGAACTTAATCCCAAAAATTATGTTGCTGCCATGATTCGAATTCTTGACCTCTAGCTTAAAACTTAGAACCAATGACCAATTGAACAAAGAAGCCTAGTTGCTATAATTTTGCAAGGATTAATATTTATAACTGAACAAATCATTTCTCCCAAATTAAAACAATCCTTAGGTCGAATAAATATTTATTTATTCTACATATTTTATCTACCTTACAAACGATAAACAATTCTAAAACAAATTCTTCATTGATCAAGTACACATATATTCCCAACGTTTCGTAAAATTAATATCATTATATTCTCCCTCCGTTTTATTCTAATTAATTTGATTTTTGAGTACAAACAACGGTATATTAAATTTTAAAATAAGTATGACTCATAAAAATTTAGAGTAAAATAAATTTAATTAATAAATTTTGTTATATACTATACAATTATAATAATTGTATAAATTAAAATTAAATAAATTCACATAATTAATTTGAAGTTTAATATGACGTAGTTTAATTTCAAAAGTCAAATTATACCTCTAATTCCGAAACGAATGGAGTATTATATATCTTAATCAACTTACGTTAGAATTCAAAGTTGTTTTGAATTTATTTTGTTTTAATTAATGTACTAATTAATATTGCAAACTATTACCAAGTATAAGCTCGCTTGTTTCAAAAATTAAAGTAAATTTAAAATAAAATTTGAATTTTAAAATTTTAAAAGTTAACTAAGATCAAGCTCAAATGATATTCTTTTTGCGTAATGGAGAGATTATAATCGACAGACTATGATATTTGAATTGAACTCAACTTACTTAGAATATACTTGTTTTTAATAATAATAATAATAATAATAATAATAATAATTATTATTATTATTCAATAATACTAATAATTTATAAACATATAAAATACAAACTCTAAAATGAGCAAACAACTCTGTTTGTTAAAGGAGTCAAGCTCAAGCATTTACCTCTTAACTTGATTATTATTATTATTATTATTATTATTATTATTATTGTTAATAATATTATTATTATTTTTTTTTATATTATTATTATTATTGTTAATATTATTATTATTATTATTATTATTACTGTTATTGATATTATTATTATTATTATTATTATTGCTGTTATTGATATTATTATTATTAGTACTATTATTATTATTATTATTATTATTATTATATTATTATTATTATTATTATTATTATTCTTATTATTGATATTATTATTATTAGTATTATTATTCTTTATTATTGATATTATTATTATTAGTACTATTATTATTATTATTATTATTATTATTATTATTATTAGTAGTAGTAGTAGTAGTAGTAGTAGTAGTAATGACTGTTATAATTTGGGGGAAATGATTTTTTCAGTTATAAATATTAATCCTTGCAAAATTATAACAACTAGATTTCTTTGCTCAGTTGGTCATTGGTTTCAAGTTTTAAGTTAGAGGTCAAGAGTTCGAATCATGACAGCAACATAATTTTTGGGATTAAGTTCAATATTCGCCACATCAGCGTTCACGTGTAAAATAAAATAAAAAATATCCACGTCAGATCTGCCACGTAGGCGCCACGTATGCATGTCAACGCACATGTGGCGCCTGGGGCTCAAAGACCAAATTTTTTAATAGAAAGGGGCTCAATTTACGTTGACAAAAAAAAGGACTCAATACCCAAAAACCCCTAAAGTTCAGTGGTCTAATTTGTATTTTACCCCTTTTTTACAACAATGGATTAATCAAGTGTAACATTATTTACTCTTCTATGAAACTAATAGTCCTAAGTAACAACAAGCTCTGCTACTCGAAACTGCCCTTAGATTATCACTCAATGAAACAAACTCTTCACAAGATTCTAACCATTAAACAACCTTGAACAAGCTCTCTAGATTTAATATAACAGCAACATTAAGAACTAGGGAATTAGACTATTCCAAACAACAAACGCATAAACTCGGATCGTTTAACTTTATCTTCTGATAATCATAGTAATACTCAAAAGCTTGTCCACAATCAGATATTACTAATTACTACTTGTGATTAGAACAATATCAATTACACGTAATACTATTCCTTAATCTAGCATATGATATTCGTTAACCAATTCAATCATGCAGAAATCAAATCAATTAAGCCAAATAGCATTCAAAAATTAAATCAAATTATCAAGAATGAATTTCATGTGGGAAGGAATACATAATGAATACTCAATTAACCATTAATTATAAATAAGGTTCAACATCCCTTAGAACTGGCTCATGTCTTCAATCTTCACTCCAATGTTGTAGATGATAGATGGTAGTAGATGATAGAATGAATTAGATGATAGAGTGAATTATACCCTGACTATTACATCTATTTATAGTGCTAGACAAAAACCTAACAAATCACAACTAGTTTCCATTGAGAAATATAATCCAATTTGAAAATAAATCCCAGTCTAAAGATATCTTAAATCTAATAGAAATATCAATCCCATTCCATGTAGAAATCTGCCAAAATCTGTTTTTAGAGACTTTCCAAAAATTCAAGATTTTCCAATTTTCCCGCTCAAATTCGCAGGGGCTAATTTTCATTTCCTGCTGCGACGTCCTTTGGTAAAACGACCATAACTTTTGATCCGGGAGGAGTTACGGGGACTGCTACCTATCAAATCGAAGCTCTCGACGAGATCTACAACTTTTATTCTTTGAGAATTGACCGATTCTGTCTGTATCAAGGTCGAAATCGGGCTCCAAGTGACTGCTGTGTAAATTGTAACTCCAAACTTTGAGGTTCAACGTTCGTTTGGTAAAAAGATCACAACTTTTTCATATGAGTTCCGATTAGGACGATTCAAGATGTTCCGGAAAGCTAAGGAATAGCTCTACAATAAAATTCAAGTCTCAAGCCAAGACCATGCATCCATCTTAGCATTCAAAACCCTGCAAATTTTCTTTTGTCCTCTTTTCAGCTCCAATTACTTCTGAAATTATTAAACACCTTTATAAGTAAATTTACATCATAAAACATGTAATAATACCAAACGTAAAGGAATCAAAAATCATGAATATCATGCACTTATCAGTGTCCCACGTGAATGACCCACATGGTTTGTCAGACTAATTACTTCCGTTGTAGTAGTATTGCATAGTTGGAAATAGTACTATTTTATACATAACTTATATTATATATATAGCAAATAAAATAATATAGGAGAATATAAAAATTAGAGCAAATAATTGATATTAATATTTTATATAACAACGCATAAGTACAGTAGTATTTAAACTAATATAATTATTATTTTTGTTTACTAATTTATATTATACTAATTTTAGTTAGTATTTATATTTGTTAATTTCTTACTATTCATATAATTATAAATAATAATAATAATAATATGTGCCATAATCCCGCCACGCCCGAATTCCTATTTTGAAAAATTTGACGAACCCATGTACCTCCGTGTAACACACCCGCACCCGCACCCGCACCCGTATCCTTGCTTCTTATCTTTTTAAGAACTTTAAATATTTATTCGAGTTGCTCGCTATTTAAGCTGAAGTTTGACTTGATTGATTATCAGTAAAGTGCTGGTTGAGCTTCACTTGTCTAATTGACGTATTCGAGAAGGGATTTTCTATTTCTTGGACATGATGCCTAGGCGCGCGTCGCCTGGAGTCATGCCTCTAGGCCTTGGCTGCCAAGGCATGCCCCTTGTCGCCTTGCGTGCCTTTAACAACTATTGTCCTGGATTAAGCTCTCTCTTATCCATGAAATCAAGTATGGAAATTTTAATGAGATTTCCATTTTGCAGGTTCTGTTTAAACATTTGCAGGAGAAACTGATTATTACGGAGGTATGATGTGTATATTTCATTGAACTTCAAACATGTCATAAAATTTAGTAAAATTTAGTTTGAGTGTATACTGTTAGAAGATTAAATCTGCCTCTGGTAGTTTTGGATGTCAGGACCATTTCCTAATGTCTAGTCACCATGATCGGTTGAATTGACTTTGTGAGTGGTCTCTATTATCACAGGCAAAGCTAAAGGAGTCTCAGTATCAAATGGCATCATGGCGCTCTGATATGTACCTCACAAAGTTTGCTCAATCACCATCTCATTCCCTGGGGGTAGGATTCACAATGTCAGTATGTTAATGTGTCTTGCTATCTTTATTTCCATGATGCCTTTGTATTCACTTTTTTCTCTGACAGAAAAATGGGCTGGACCTGGTGCCTCAACCAATATATTCAAATGAAAAGTTACCAATATCGTCTGACCCTATAGAATCTAGAGACTGGGATATATTGGGACATCACCAGAGTGGTTTAGGTGGTGGCATCGCAAAAAATCTGGAGACTGATAATTTGGGGAGGTATTCACCTCCTGCAAGCAGGTGAGATTGGTCAAATGGAGTCTGCTCTTGTGAACTGATTCTACAATTACAATCACATGCTTTTGTTGGTGGTCTCTGGTTTAATTGAATTCTCCTGATTGATCATGTCTAACTCAGTCAATGTCGAATAAATTTATGTTGATATGGCTGAATGATAAACCTCACATGCTTATTTACGAAGAATTTACATACGGAGAAAGATTAATAATACTTCTTTCTGCTCCCAAATAGTATTTATTCTAATGCCATTGCTGCGGAAGCCTCAATTTTGTACTTCAATTCTGTGAAAATTTGCCAATTCCAAATGTTTAAAAGGAGACCTGTAAAGCATTTTTAGTGTGGAACAGCTTTTACCAGTTCCCTAAATGAAGTTTGGTAAGCAGGTCGAATGCAGCTCTACAACTAGTTCTGTAGTCCATGAAGTTTATCGATTCCACATTTAGATTTCTATTATAAGAATCTGAAGGTGGAAAAGGTCTTAAGAATGCCAGTCTATATTTATATTATAAGAATCTGAAGATGAAAATGGTTGTAAGAATATTCCGTGTTTATAGAAATTGTTATGGAGCTGTATACCTTCATTAACTTTCATGAAGTATTACTCCAAAAAAAAAGCTTTCATGAAGTAACATTATGTGAATTTACATGTTAAGTTATATTGTGTGATATTTTGGTTCTATGCATGATATATAACATATTTTAGTTAAGCATGTTCCATTATCAACCCCTTCTGTGCTGATCCTGTTGGGTAATTGTCCTACGTTGGATATGCACCTCATGGCATTAAATTATGTCTTATGTGAAATTTAGTTTGAAAATGAATGTACAAATTCTTGTGAAATTAAATGTCTGTGTACTTGTGTGCATACAGGCATCCTCATTTTAGTTGCAATGGGCGTCTTTTGGGAATATTTGAAAGTACATTTAGATTTCAAATCGAGCTGTAGCATTTAGCTGGATCAAGATAATGCGATGGTGTTTTTATGTGGTTCTTTCTACATTAAACTTCAAACTCGTTCTCAAATACAGAGGGATGATGTCAACATTGTTGTAAATAATTAAACAAAAGGAAATGAGGAGAGAGAATTACTGAAATGTCACAACATTTTGTTCCCCACTATTCCTAGGGAAGTGGGATAACCTTCCTCTTTGTGTACAGAAAATGTATCATACACATTCCACGCCCATGCCTATGTTGCGTGGGGAGATCCTTATACATTTAGTAATGGCCCTGTACCTAGATATAAAGGGTTTAATTGAGGTTCACATCATATGTTGAGACATTTGGGTTACACTATATGATTCCAAATACATATCCTGAGGACAAGTGAGTAAATTAGACGGGTTCTCAATAATTTAATACCCCAATCCACATCGGAACATGTGGGTTTGATTAGTGTGTTTTTAAGGATTAACTATTAAGTGTAGTACCAACAGTCATGACCTTTTGGGTGGGCCTATAGTAGGGTTAAATGGGGAAAATGCTATTGGGACGTGGATTTCACGTGATTCTGGACTCGGTTTCAAGCCCATGGTAACAAAATAAAATATGTAGCATTTTCTATCTTTAGAAAAACAAGTAAATCTAGTGAAGAACTTTATCACAGTCAATTTAATTTGGAAAACGAGGAGTCGTTAAAATGTTATTGATTGCTGTAAAGATTTTTAAGTTGGTGATTGCACATGTAAGAAACTGGGTTGCGGTTGTAAGGCCACGCATTGCATGTAAGGTGTGGCAGGGGTGCAGGTGTGGCGGGGGTGCTTGGGAATACACACGGCACACGGGGTGGCAGTAATTGCTGTATCCTCCAATTTTCTAAATTTTGAATTGAAAAGAATCCAATAAGGGAAAGGGGAAAAAAGTGCCGCTGGAGGTTAACATTGACGATTGTCGGCTGCCGTGGTCTCTCTCCCACTCGTATGTGGTCGATTGTGAAGAACATATATTTGATTTTTGGGGCTAGGATAGCTAAGATATTGGGTCCACTATATCTAAATTATTTAGGAACTAGGAAGCACAAAGATTTCTTGGAGGGCCACAAATTCGTGTTCTTCACGAGTTCGCTCCGACACGCCTAGGACACACACCCGACATGTGGTCCACAAGCTCCTTTTTTATTTAATCTTGGACACGCCTCGAAAATGTTGGGTCTCGCCTCGTACACGTCAGGACATACCTGGGGTCAAATTTTTTTAAATAAAAATTGCAGTACTTAAATTGCAATATAAAAATTAGCTTGATGTTGATGGGAGTAGCTCATTTTAGTTGTTTCATTTTGTTTTATTTATGGCGTTGTGGGTTATTTCATGTCTTGTAAGTTTTGACATTATTATGTAACTTTAGGATATTTATTATGCAATGTTTTTTTCTTATTATTTGCTCTATTAATATTAAATTTCTTTACTATAAAAAATACATTTATATTATTATTGTTTTTTTATATATAATTGAATGTGTTCCCAAGGTATTGTATATATTTTTTTTTTGGAAAATGCCGTATCTTGTGTTGTGTATCGTGTCATGTCCGTGTCCGAGTTGGTTCTTCATAGTTAAGGACCAAATGTTGGGCTACCCTTATACTTATATATTTGTTTGATGCAAACATTGGCCTTAGTATAAAATATTAAATTCTAAAAAAATGGGTTAGGTAAAATCCTGCACTTGTATATTTGTTTTGTATGTAATAAATTTTCAAAATTGCAATAATATGATTTATATAATATATATTATATAAAATATATACCAGAAATATTTAATTGAATAAATTCATATATATGATCATATACGTGTATATTCATATATTTAATAATTAAATATGTGTCATATCCCCGCCTCACCCAAATCCCCATTTTTAAAAATTTGATGAACTCTCATAGTCTCATGTCCCTGTGTCATACTCCTGATACTCCTGTATCTCTGCACCCTTATCCTTGCTTCCTAGCTGCACATTATATTGGTGAATTGATTCTTTAGTTTGATAATGTTCAACTGTGATTATTATGATCATCCATACTAGAGCCGTCTATGTATAGCACGAGGAGATCTGCTTTCTAGGCCAAAGTGAAGAATATAGACTTGTAGACTACAATTTGTTGTTGTGACTTTTGATGCTAGTAGTCTGATTTAGATATGAAGAAAAGTTTATAAAAAATTATACAGGGAGTGAAGAAAAATATGCTAGTTGGAAGGATCCTTCGAGGATGTTGATGTTTTGCTATATTTTATGCTATTTGGATAGAGAGGCCTACAAATTTAGTTGTGTTTTTTGACCTTTTTGTTGTTGGCTTGTTGCGGAATAGGGTTACCTTTCTTACTTCCATGTGTGTTTCAGCTATGGGTCCTTTAGTGGGGATTTTTATCTTTAATTTACTGAGTGATTGGTTGGTCATTTTGTTTCATCCCTCTGTTTTCGCAGTATGCATCGTGTCCAAGAATATTTTACTTCTTTGGAATATAATTTCTTCTTTTCTTTAAAGAATATAAGAATGAGACCTACAACATGTCAACATCACAAACCCATTGACAATGGTCTTTGACCACACCTTCTTGGAGATGGTTGGCTGTTGGCAAAAATGTTGAGGTTGGTGATTATTTTATGTGGTTGGTCAAGTGTGAACAGACAAAGATCATGGTGGTGGCTTCCCATGATTGCCAATGTATAATATGAGAGAGAAAGTGGAAGAAGAATTGCATAGGTTAAAAGCTCGAGAGTAAAAAACAAGGACTTTTCATCTCTTCACCTCTTTTTAGTTGGTACAAACTCCTTTATTTGATTCTTTTGAATTCTTGTAAAATTTCAAGTTTCTCTAGCAATAGACATATTTTCCTTTTGGAAGCTATCGTTGACACTCCTAAATTAACCTTCCTTCCATTTTACAAATTCAAACAATTAGCAGCAACGAAGTATCGATCGCACAGAGAGTAACTTTGTTTTAAATTTATTCTATCGCTTGTAACAGAAACTCAAAAGTAAAGATGGGGGATTTTTGAATTTGTTCTAGACTAAGAAAACAAAATAAAGTTAATAAAGTTAACCAAATATTTAACAGCTTCAGTTCTGCAGTTCAGTTTTACCAGTTTACATCAATCAACTAATCAAGTTATTACAAGTTACCCTTCAATGAAACTATTAGCCCTAGACAATAATAGGCTATGTTATCTTAAATTCTCTTTGGATTGTCACCGAATGAAACAAGCTCTCCAACAAATTCTTACGGTGAAACAACCTAGAATAAACTCTCTAGATTTAATATGATAGAAACATTAAGAAATAGAGAAATTAGGCTAATCCAAACAACAAACACATAAGTTCGATTTGTTTAACTCGCTTTCTAATAATCTTAGCAATACACAAAAGCTTGACCACAATCAGCATTACTAATTTGTTACTTATGATAAAGAACGATATCAATTACACGTAATACCACTCTTTAATCTAGCATATGTTAATGATCAAACTAATTCAATTGGCCATATCAAATCAATTAGATCAATTAGTATGCAAATAGTTAAGATAGATTATCAGAATAAGTTTCATGGAAGAAGAAATAAATAGTACAACTCAATTAATCAATTAACTGTAAACAAGGTTCCACATCCCTTTAGAACTGAATATAAAAAAACTAGTCTGATATGCCTTCAATTCTCCAAAACTAGGGTTGCAATCCAATGTAGTAGATGATAGATAATACTATCTGACTAATTACATGTATTTATAATGTTAAACGAAATCATAAACCTATTAGAAATATCAATCCAAAACCTAGTAGGAATCTGCCAAAAACTCCTCTGAAAACTTTCTAAAAATCTGAAATTTCCCGATGAACTCGTCCCGGCGAGTTTATTATGCCCGAGGAGCTCGCCGGGGTGAGCTTGGACAGAGGAGTTTGGGCCGGGGCGGTTTTAGAATGCGCTAGGGCGAAGAAATACAGAGACGAGCTCGCCGGGGCGATCTTAACTTTTCCTGGGCAGAGAGGTTCTCGCCGGGGCGAGCTCCTTGTGCATGTTGGGCTCGCCGGGGTGAGCTCACTGGATTCCTTTATTTTTTTCCTTTTTCATCGTATCAGCTCCAATTCATCCCATTTTCATCTTTTAAGTTCTAATTCATCCTGAAATCAATAAACACCCTAATAAACTCATATACACATGAAACATGCAATAAAACTAAACGTAAAGGAATTAAAATCAATAAATATTCTGTACTTATCAAATTCCTTCACACTTGGCCTTTACACGTCCTCGTATAAAACAAAACAAAGGGTATATTATCATTCAACATAATTTTATTAAACCATAGTGTCAAAAGGTTTCAAGTTACAAATCATGAGTATCAATAATAACTAACAGAAATCTGATCAACGCCTCATCAATCAACTCAAGATAACAACCTTGCCATTTCACTAATGAATTTCATTAAATCAAAATGTATCAAACAATCTGCACATACTTAACTCGGTTATCATTGAACAACAGCGTTGCACACAGACTCATAACTGAGAACAGGTTTTCCCTGCTATTCATTTTTTTTCATAGAACCTTGTTTCCAACACAGATGAATGCATTTTTATGCTTTATCAAACATTCTTTCCTTTCTTGACATGTGCAATGTCTTCTTTTCTTAGACTTTTCTGAGTTACACATGTAGCGAACTTTCCACTGACGACTACCAAACCAGATGATTTTAGGGCGCTAGGTGTAGAGACACCCTTAGGGCTTACTTATTCAAGTAACAAATGTCACAAAAGTCGACTAGTCAAGTTACTTTTATCCACCACACTTCAGCGTGAATACCGATGTTTCCTGAGGCTTGGACCAATTATTTCGTACAGTGGATATTGAAGCATTTTTAATTATAACCTTTTTTCTTTCTTTTTTTCAATCTGTTTTCAAATTTTTTTCTCCCCACGGTTCTGCAATAAACATAAGCAGTTATACAGTTCTAAATCATAAAATCAGTGCACATAGACAACTCCACAGACAACTCAGCCAAATAAACATGTTTCTCATATTCAAGTACTTATGCAACTCAAATTCAATTCAAATCAGTTACTATGGATCATGACTCAGTTCTCATTATTCATTAACCAATTTAAGCACAAACAAAATTATGAAATTTAGCATTAATTTTCAATCTGACTTTAACCTTTTAAAACTTAGCCAAATAAAAGTATATCACCGAATTCAAAAATTTTCAAAAAAATTCTCACAAAAAATGGTTCAAATACTAAACCTAGAGCATATACCTATTTAAACCTTTCCTCACACTCAAACCTTACATTGTCTCTAATGTAAGAAAATCATGCAAAGAAGAAAGTAACTACTAGATAACATGCAACTAACAAACTAAAAAGTAAAGGATAGAAAAATCAAATCTGAATCTTGGATTGCCTCCCAAGCAACTACCCTTATTTTCATTGGCTCGACATCATGCCTCTTCTCTCATCTCACATATATTGGTTCCCCCAGATACTATCCTATATGGTGACATACCTATAGGAGTTTTATACGCAGTTCTATAAGCTCAAAGAGCATCATCCAGTCTAAGACTCCAATCCTTTCTGTTCGGGTTGACTACTTTCTCCAAAATGGACTTGACCTCTCGGTTGGATACCTCAGCTTGGCCATTACTTTGCGGATGGTAGGATGTAGAAACCTTGTGAAAACATTGTATTTCTTGAACAAAGTCGCTAACACCCTATTGCAAAAATGGGTTCCACGATCACTAATGATGGCTCGTGGTGCTCCAAACCTAACAAATATGTTAGTCCTAACAAAATGTGCAACAATTTTAGAATCGTCAGTTTTGACGGCTTTAGCTTCCATCCATTTAGAGACATAGTCAACAACCAAAATAATATAAACATTACCAAAAGATGAAGGAAAATGTCCTATAAAATTTATACCCCAAACATAAAAAATTTCAACAATTAAAATGGGTTTATGGCATTTGATTTCTGTGTGAAATATTCCTTGTCCTTTGACAATTGACACATGTTTTGTAAAATAGATAAGAATCTTTAAAGAGAGAAGGCCAATAAAAACCACTTTCCAAAACTTTTTTAGCTGTTCTTTTTTACCCAAAATGACCTCCATAAACATAAGAATGACAAAAAGCTAGAATAGATTGAAACTCACTATTAGGCACACATCTAACTATCTGGGTAGCACAAAATTTCCATAAATATGGATCATCCCAAACATAGTATTTGACATCACTCTTTAGCTTCTCCTTCTGGGATTTGGAAAAATCACTAGGAAAATATGTACTTACCAAATAATTCACAATATTAGCATACTAGGGAATCTTGTCATCAGTGGAAAGTAGATGTTCATCTGGAAAAGAGTCGTGCAATGGTAGTTCCTTTTTCTGCTTAATTAATCTGCTCAAGTGATCCGCCACCAAGTTATCCGCTCCCTTCTTATCTTTGATCTCCAAATCAAATTCCTGCAACACTAGAATCCATCGTATAATCCTAGGGTAAAATGCAAATGTTGCCCCTAAACTTTAGGTGTTTTTGGGTATTGAGCCCCTTTCTTTTGGTCAATGCAAATCCAGCCCCTTTCTGTTCAAAAATTTGGATATTGAGCCCCTAGGTGCCACATGTTCGTTGACTTGCCTACGTGGCACACATGGCACCGCTGACGTGGACATAAACTCAAATTTCATCAAAAATTTTGTTGTTCCATAGATTTGATCCTAAAACCTCACATTTGAAATATTAGTCATAAGACCACCCAAGCAACAAAGGCCTAATTGTTTAGTTTTCCAAATAGATAAGTTATATAGTTAATCAATCGGAACAAAAAATATTTTTAAAAAATAATACCCAATTTCCAAAAGCCAACAAAATGCTAATTTACTGAGCATAAATTCAGCAATGAGTTGCAAACAAGTATACCCACAAAGCAAAAATGAAAGAACAAATCATATCAATATACCCAATATCCAAAAAGCAAACGAAAAGATGTAACTTATTTGTTGGGAATTAGAATCGGTGGGTGGCCTTGAACACTCAATTCGACTCAAATTGAGGAGTTAAAAACCGGGAGGCGGAGATAGTGGTAGAAGGGAATTATAATCGAGCCGGTGAGACTAGAGAGAGAGAAAATCTGTTGGAGGCAAATCAAGCCCTAATTATCGGGAACAAGAATCCCGTCTCAGCCCGTGAGCTGCGATTAGGGTCCTAGGAACTGATTTGGGAGGGAGATCCGAACTCCATCGTAAAAAAACGGTGACGTTTAGAGGGTTAGTGTTTAACACTAGGCTGTAATGGGGGAGGAGTGTTGCGCTATAAGAGAGATTGTGGACGTCGGTGGAGGTGAGGCTGCGGGGGGACACGTGGTAGTGTAGTTTTTGGATGTACGCAACTGTTGGGGAGGTCATGTCGAGAGAGAAGAGGGCGGAGTCGAGGGGAGAAAATTGTGAAGGAATTGTAGGCGGCGGGGGAGATGATTTGGTAGCGGAGGAAGAAACATAGGTAGTAAAAAAAGAACATGTGAGAACCAGAAGGAAGATGATGAAGGGGATGTTGTATTATTTTTTTAGTTTGTTTAGTTAATTACTTAAGTTTCTGTTATATTTGGTTAGTTTAATTTATATTTTTGTTTCTTTACTAAAAAAAAGTAATTATATTTTGTGTCTTTGTTGGGGAATTGATTGATTAAGTATTAAAGTTATTAGTTTTTCTAAGTGTAATTTTTTAATTTGCCTAAATAATTTTATTAGTTTTTCTAAGTAATTTTTTGAATTTGTTTAAATAATCTTATTAGTTTTTCTAAGTAATTTTTAACTTGTCTAAATAATTTTATTAGTTTTTCTAAGTGTAATTATTTAATTTGTAATAATATTTATATTTATTTTTACGTGTAATTTTTTTTTAATGTAAATAATTTTGTATGTTTTTCTAAATGTAACTTTATAATTTGTTTAAATGTCATTATTTTCTTAAATACTTTTTAGCATATTTTATTATAAAATATTTTATTTTCTATTTCTATAAACTTAATTGATCTTAAGATTAAAATTTTATTACTTTTTTCTATTAGAAGAATTGATTTTGTAAGTATATTAACTTATTTGTTGGGAAAACTAAACAGCCAAGCCTTTATAGCTTGGGTGGTCTTGTGACTAATATTTTAAATAAGAGGTTTTGGGATCAAATCCACGAACAACAAAATTTTTGATGAAATTTGAATTTAAGTACACATTAGCGGTGCCACGTCAGTATGTTAACGCCCATGTAGCACCTGGGGGCTCAATATCCAAATTTTAGAACAGAAAGGGCTCAATTTGCATTGACCAAAAGAAAAGGGGCTCAATACCCAAAAACACCTAAATTTCAGGGGCAACATTCGTATTTTACCCTATAATCCTTGGTTTGGACTCCTTGGTCAGCAAATACCTGAGAGCAGCATGGTCGGAATAAACTACAACTTTAGTACCAAGCAGATAAGATCTAAACTTGTCTAAAGCAAAAACAACAAATAAGAGTTCTTTTTCGATTGTTGAGTAGTTAATCTGAGCTTCATTCAAGGTTCTAGAAACATAGTAAATGGCATAACAACTTTGTCAATTCTTTGGCCTAAAACAGCCCCTATTGCATAGTTGCTTGCGTCACATTATCTTGAATGAAAACTTCCAATATGGTAGTTGTATCACTGGTGCTGAAGTCAACAATTTTCTTCAATTTATCAAAAGCTTCCTTGCACCCATCATCAAACTGGAACTCGACATCCCTTTTGTAGCAACTTGCACAAAGGCAACATAAAATGACCAAGTACTATTCATTGTTCTACCATAAAATGACACTTTTTCCAATTAAGAACAAGATTAGTTTCTAAGCATTTGTCTAGCACACGAGTCAAATTATCCAAGCATATATCCAAAGAGTCACCATGAATTATGAAATCATCCATAAAGACCTCAATGCAACTTTCTAAAAGATAAAAAAAAATGCTTGCCATACATCTCTGGAATTTCCTGGTGCATTACAAAGTCCGAAGGACATTCAATGATACGCAAATGTGCCGAAAGGACATGTGAATGTGGTTTTTTCCTGTTCTTCGGGTGCAATCACAATTTGGTTATAACCTGAAAAACCATGTAGAAAACAATAAGTATGCCCATCTAATCTTTCCAACATCTGATCAATGAAAGGAAGAGGAAAGTTATATTTTCTAGTTACAACATTCAATTTTCTATAATCAATACCCTCTCCATCCTGTTTGCGTATGTGTGGGCACCAACTCATTATTGCCGTTCTTGACGACTGTAATTCTAGATTTCTTTGGTATTACTTGTACTGGACTCGCCCATTGACTGTCTCAAATGGGGTAGATTATACCCGCATCAATCAATTTGAGAACCTCTTTTTTCACTACCTTTATCATGGTTGGATTCAATCTTCTTTGCGCTTCTGTAGTGGGTCTAGATCCATCTTCTAATAAGATCCTATGCATGCACATTGTCGGGCTGATATCTTTGAAATCTGCTATTGTCCCGCCAAAGCTATGACGTGGTCCCTTAGGACTCTTAGTAATTTATCTTCCTGTACTTCAGTTAGATTACTAGCAATAATCAATAATCACAGGTAATGTATCATCAGTCCCTAAATATGCATATTTCAAGTGAGCAGGTAATGGTTTTAAGTCTAGAATTGGAGCTTGTACTATAGATGGTAACATTTTTTTGATGAGAAACATGAAATTGAATGGAATAAACTGCACACTTATATGAGATTTTAGGTAAAGAATGCAATGCAGCTACGACCTCCTTCATTCCCTGATTATGCTCAATCTCTTCGTCTTTATCCATCTCCAAACTGTTGGTGATAGCAACATCTAAACCTTCCTTGTGCATATGTTCAAAAGATCCCTGCACTAATGAATCAATGATGTCAATAGCAAAAACAGGATTAATATCACTCGGATACCTGATGGCCTCATATATGTTGAATTGTATCTTTTCACCATTGAATTCCATAGTTAAGGTCCCATTGTGTACATCAATCATTGTCCTTGATGTTTTCAAAAATGGCCTCCCTAGCAAGATATGTGAAGGATTTGGAGATCTATCATCCTCCATATCCACAATATAAAAATCTTCAGGAAAGATAAGTTCGTTCACCTGCACCAAGACATCTTCAATTACCCCTTGGGGGTAAGTGTTAGTACGATCCGCCAATTGAATAATAACACCAGTTTACTTTAAAGGACCTAAATTTAAAGAAGCAAATATAGATAATGGCATAACATTTATTAAAGCTCCTAGATCTAGCATAACTCTCTTAAATCTAGTGTTACCTATTCTACATGGGATTGTAAACATGCTTGGATCTTTACATTTAGGGGGCATTTTTCTTTGTAGTACTGCTGATACATTTTCACTAGCAGTAACTCTTTCATCATTTTTCAATTTTCTTTTATTAGTGTACAATTCTTTTAAAAACTTAGCATACCTGGGCACTTTTATAGCATCTAAAAGAGGAATGTTTACCTCCACCTTCCTGAAGGTTTTCAGAATTTCTTTTTCTTGTTCATCCCATAGTTGTTAAGGCGTCACTAAAGCGACGTAGTGGCGTCGATCGAAATTTGAAGCAAGCAAAGGCGTTTGAGCGACTTGGTTGAGGATCGAAAGTCAGGCGCGCTGGAAAAACAAAGCGACGCCATGGACGCCTTCCGACGACGTGAGACAAGTTGGCGGCGACTTGATCTGTTGGGCCTTTTGGGTTTTAAAAAAATATCAAAAGCGACGTCGTTTTTCCATCACCGCCCTAATCCTAGATCTAATCGCGAATTGAAGAAAACCGGGCGAAGAAGGAGTAGAGGGAGAAGCGAGCAATAGTACTTACCAAGCGACTACTTCTGGTAAGCGGCGACGATCGACGACGAAAGCAACGACGATCGACGATGATCTTCGGTATGGGTTTGGGCTTCTCGCCGTGACGAGTTCGCCGCTCTGTTTTCTTTTCTTCTCTTTCTTCTACGATTTCTTTTCTTCTCTTCTCATTGTTAGAACTTGTGAACTCGTGATATCTTGCTTCTTTATTTCTTTTACACCGTCTCCACAATTTGTCACATATATATAAATTTATATATTTATGTTTTATATAATATATACAAATATAAATTTATATATATATATATATATAAATTTATATATTTATATTTTATATATGTAGTATGTACAATGTATCTTGGATTTTTTTTTTCCAATGTATAGATAAAATTTGGAATTTTTTTTTTCAATATATAGATAAAATGCATTGAATATTAATTAAGTTTCATAATTGTCATCATTTTTACACTTTTATATATATGTATTTTCCTTCGTAATATGAGAGTTGTTTATTGTTTACTCTTTTTTTTTGTTCACAAGTAAAAATAAAAATGTCAAATGTCTCAATTGTCTCTAATATATTGTTTGATTGATTGTATTTTGTAGAAACTAGAAAAAAATGGGCGGAAAGTTCGGGGTAGATAATTATGATATAACGAAGGACCCTAAAAGAAAAGCTAAATCGAACGATGCGGGTTGGAAATATGGATATCGGTAGGATTTAAGTAATAAGGATGTCGTGCAATGTACACTTTGTGGGAAGAAATGTCATTCGGGCATCAAAAGGCTCAAACAACATCTAGCCGGAAATTATAGAGATGTAGCTAAGTGTCCCAAAACAACAACAGAAATTATGAGGGAGATGCAAGCGGCTTTGAATAGTAAAAAGAGGAACAAGTCACTTGAGCTAGATGATGATGATGATGTAGTAGAAGTGCAAGAAGAACAATTATCTGCTCGTCTAAGCATGGCTTCCAATACTTTTTCTAACACTATCCCAAGTTCTGGGACGACTTCTAAAAGGAAGAATACTGTATTTCAATTCCAAGTTCCACAACCAAAAGCTAAGACGGTTAAAGCACTTCTAAGGATGACTCTCGAAGAAGTTGTAGAGGAGAGATATAGCAAGCGTTTGAGCCAAACGAGTATTGAAAGTCGGTTGAGGACACCGGAGGAAAAGGACAGAGTCCAAATGCACGTTGCCGATTTTTTCTACGAATGTGACATACCATTCAATGCTACAAATTCAAGGAGATTTGAAGTAATGGTCGAGTCCATAGGGCAATATGGGCCAGGTTTCAAGCCTCTAACGTATCACGAGTTGAGGGTTCCTTTACTTGAGAAGGCAAAGAAGAAAACCGATGACTTAAAGAAAAAACATGAAGTTGCTTGGAAGGAATACGGCTGCTCACTCATGTCGGATGGTTGGACAAATAAGAGGGGAAGATACTTATTGAATTTTCTTGTTAATAGTCCAGGAGGGACTTATTTCATGGGTTTACATTGATGCCCAAATCCGGTCTCAAGATGCCACAATGTTGACAAATCTACTTGATAGCAAGATCGAGGAAATTGGCCCCGAGTATGTTGTTCGGTGGTCATGCATAATGCCTCTAATTACAAGGCGTGGGCATATACTAATGGAGAGGAGGAGACCTACTTTGTTTTGGACACCTTGTGCCGCTCCTTTGCCTTGACCTTATGTTAGAGGACATAAGCAAGTTGTCAAAGCAATTCCACCCACAATCACAAATGCAAGGAGAATTACAACATTCATTTATAGTATGGTCGTCTTTGTAGTGCGATGAGGAGAAAAGCGAATGGGAGGGATCTTGTGAGACCCAGCAGATTACTAGATTTTACTCTGACTTTCCTCACCTTGCGAGTTTGTACAAGAATAAAGATGCATTGAGGCATTTGTTCATCAACGAGGATTGGTCAAAATCAAAGTTTTGCCATCAAGCGGGGAAGAAAGTATGTGATATCGTTATTTCAACAACATTTTGGCATACTGTTGAGGATTACATTAGGGCGTCACAAGCACTTCTTATAGTTTTGAGGATTGTTGATAGTGATGAGAAGCCTGCTATGCTGGAAGTTATTGCTGCGATGGAATGTGCGAAGAAAAAAATCAAAGATGCATTTGATAACAAACAAAGGCGTATAAGAAGGTGATTGAAATTGTTGGTGGCGATGGGAAAATCAAATGGAGCAAAAATTATATGGGGCTGTGTTGTTTCTCAATCCGGGCAAGTACTTTGATATCAAAGAGGAACGTCGGTTGTTTGCTAATGCTTTATGAGATGACTTCAATGATGTTCTTGCAAAGATGGTGCCTGAGTTAGATTTGCTAGACAAGATAAGCAATCTAGTCGACAACTATGATGATTCTCGAGATACTTTTGCAAGAGAAATGGTGATTAGGCAACGGAAAATAAAGAATCCTCGTACGTATATTCAAATATATATATATATATATATATATATATATATATAAAAGCTAAACTATGATTATAATTTATATACATTCTTCCTTTCCTCCCTTTAAAAATATTTATATTTCTTTTAAATGTTTGCTAGTTGATTGGTGGAATGCTTTTGGAGCGCGGGCTATTGAGCTATCCTCATTTGCAAAAAGAATTCTAGGCCTCTGTTGTTCTTCTTTTTCGGTTCTTGGCCTTAATTGGAGTACATTTGAGTTTGTAAGTACTTTCTATTGTTAGTTCAAATTTCAAAAGTAATAAATCATTCACTATTATTAAAATTTTATCATTAATATTATTATTTTTTGTTCTATTTATTTTAGATTCATACGAAGAAGAGGAATAGATTGGAACACAAACGATTGAGTTGACTTGGTGTATGTCCAATACAATCGAAAGATCGACTCAAGGCTCCAAAAGAGGCGTGAACTTGGCAATAATTTTGATCCATTAGTCATTGATGACTTTGAATGGGGTAATGAATGGATCGATAATGATGCCGATGTTGTTCATCTTGGGGGGGATCTTACATGGAATGATGTGGATCGAGCAACCGGTGCATCCAACACGCTTGAGGGTCGCAATCTTTCAAGAAGTGCTCGTGCTAATACTAGTAATAATCTAATGACATACTCTCGACGTGGTGGTGGTTCAACTTCAAGGGAATCAAGGTTGATGGATTCCGACTCCGATAATGAAGTTGATGAAGAAGAGGGAATTCCAAATGATGATGAAGATGTGGAGGATGATTTTGGAGAAAGATCACCACCTACGCCTTTGAATGAGAGTAGTTCTCGTGGAAGAGGTGAAGATGACCTTTTCTATGATGATTTTGATTGAATGATGTTTCTAGACTAGTGTAGAGAGTCTAAACATTATTTTGGCTTGCTATGGCGGTGTTTTATTAGTTATTAGACTATATATTTGTGATGGTTGGTTGCAACTTTATTTTCTATGTGGTGTTTGTTGAATTCTTAATTTCTTTTAATAATTTTTAATATCAAGTGTGTTGTTTTTGGATTGTTATTGCTAAGTACTCCCTCCTATTCATATTAAATGTCTTTTTAGAGAGTTTCATTTTATTCTATATAAGTGTCGTTTTGGAATCCCTATGCAATATTGCACTATTTTTTCCTAATTTACCCCTCTATTTAATATGCTTAGTAAATGCAATTCCATGGACCATTGTGGAGAGAGAAATAATTAATTAGGGATACAAAAAACATTTTGTGTTATTTCTTAATAAGTGTGCTCAACTCTAAAAAGACATTTAATATGAATAGGAGGGAGTATTTACATAATTATGCCTTTAATGTTATTCTATAATGTTATGTTTTTGAGTTTTAATGTATATAAAATTTTATTGCCAATATACTTGTTAAGTAAAATAAATAATATATAAATTGCACATTATAAACGACTTGTCGCCTTACGGACGCCATGGCGGTCGCCTTGTCGCCTAGGCGTCCAGGCAGTCGGCTACCGCCATGACTCGCCGTGGCGCCGTAACAACTATGGTTCATCCTTCTTTGAAGTTTTAGGATTCCTGGTGGGAAAAGGTAATGGCTTAGTTATAACTTGAGAAGATGGGTTAGATTTTACCTTTGGTGTCTCAGTATCTTCCTTAGCTTTCTCCTTCTCGAACTCAACAACTGCTTTTGGTACATCCAGCTCTTTTCCATTCCTTAATATAATAGCAGTAGAATTTTCCCTTGGATTAACCACTGTTTGGGATGACAACTTTTCTGATCCTTTAGATTCTAGCCTTCCTACTGTGGTTGCCAATTGACCCACTTGATTTTTCAAATCTTGAACAGTTTGTGTCTCCTGCATGAATTCTTGTGACTGACCCATGAATGACTTGAACATATCCTCCATGACAGTCCATTATTTGTAGGAGCTGTTTGTCTAGGTTGATACTGAGATTGAGTCGGTTGAAAACCTTGCTGTCTGGTTGGAAAAACTCCCTGTGCTGATGGCCTATTCCCTCCATAACTTAAATTCGGATGATCCCTTCAACCTGGATTTTAAGTGTTTGAATATGGATCATACTTCTTTTGGGGTTGTGCCTGATAGTTTCCCATAGCATTGGCTTGTTGAGCAGGCTCCTCATCTTGTAATGTTGGGCGAGCATCTGTGCTGTGATTTACTTGTAAACAGATCCCGCAGGCCTTTGCAACTGGCATGCTTCCTGTGGCTAATTGTTTAACAACAACAGTTAAATCAGAAATTTGTTGCTCCAAATGACTTGTGCTTACCTCACTTACCCTTTGTGGTGCATGGTCATTCCTTGTTCCATATTGCTGTGAGTTAGCTGCAATATTTGCAATCAGATTTCTTGCAGCCTCCGGTGTCTTGTCTATCAGTGCTCTTCCACTAGCGGCATCGATCATACTCCTATCCATCGGTACAAGTACCTCATAGAAATATTGGATCAGGTGTTGATCGTCAATCTGGTGAGGTGGACAGCTAGAGCACAACCTTTTGAACATTTCCCAATATTCATACAACGTTTCTCCACTAAATTACCTTATTCCATAAATCTCTTTCTTTATGTTGGCTACTCTTGAAGCAGGGAAGTACTTTTCCAAGAACAACTTCATGTCATTCCAGGATTGGATTGATCCCGAAGGGAGATAGTACAACCAATCTTTTGCTACCGCTAGTGAGAATGGAAAAGCTCGAAGCTTTATTTTCTCTTCAGTTATCCCATGCGGTTTTATGGTGGAACATACAACATGAAACTCCTTTAGATGCTTATATGGATCTTCACTTGTAAGACCACGAAAAGTAGGCAAAAGATGAATTTGTCCGGATTTAAGTTTGAATGCAACATTTAAAGTAGGATATTCGATACCCAAAGGTTGTTGATTAAGATTAGAAGTGACTAACTTCTTCTTCTTCTTCTTCTTCTGATTCTGATTCTGATTCGGTTGATAATTTGTATGACAGTAATTCCATTGCTATGTTAAGGCCCGACGATGGTACAAAAGCCTAAAGCTCAGATTCATGTCTGCGATCTGTTGAGCTTTATGATTTGCTTCCTTAGCCTCCTTGCAGTTTTCTCAATCTTTGGGTCAAAATCTAATGTACTAGCTTGAGAAGATCGAGTCATAAAACAAAAACAAAACAAAGAATAAAGAAAAACACATAATTACTCCCCGACTACGGCGCCAAAATTTGGGAGCTATCGTTGACACTCCTAAATTAACTTTACTTCCATTTTACGAATTCAAACAATTAGCATAGTAACAAGCAATGATCGATCCCACATAGAGTAACATTGTTTTTAACAGAAAGTAAAGATGGGGATTTTTGAATTTGTTCTAGACTAAGAAAATAGAATTAAGTTAATAAAG
This sequence comes from Panax ginseng, assembly GCA_020205605.1. Lineage (NCBI taxonomy): Eukaryota > Viridiplantae > Streptophyta > Magnoliopsida > Apiales > Araliaceae > Panax > Panax ginseng. The sequence continues at coordinate 56,577,226 of CM035140.1, forward strand.
TTAAACCAAATATTTAGCAGCTTCAATTTTGCAGTTTAGTTTCACCAGTTTACAACAATCAACTAATCAAGTTATTACTATTTACCCTTCAATGAAACTAGTAGCCCTTGACAACAATAAGCTCTGTTATCTGAAATTCAATGAATGAAACAAGCTCTCCAACAAATTCTAACCGTGATACAACCTAGAATAAGCTCCCTAGATTTAATATGACAGAAACATTAAGAAATAGAGAATTAGGCTAATTCAAGCAACAAACATATAAACTCGATTTGTTTAACTCGCTTTCTGATAATCTTAGCAATACACAAAAACGTGACCACAATCAGTATTACTAATTTGCTACTTATGATAAATAATGATATTAATTACACGTAATACCATTCTTTAATCTAGCAGATGTTAAAGATCAAACTAATTAAATTGGCCATATCAAATCAATTAGATCAATTAGCATGCAAACAGTTGAGATAGATTATCAGAATAAGTTTCATGATTCCACATCCCTTTAGAACTGAATATAAGAAAACTAGCTTGACATGCCTTCAATTCTCCAAAACTATGGTTTCAATCCAATGTAGTAGGTGATGGATAATATTATCCGACTAATTACATGTATTTATAATATTAAAAGAAATCCAAAACCTATTAGAAATATCAATCCAAAACCTAGTAGGAATCTGATAAAAACTCCTTTGAAAACTTTCCAAAAATCTGAAATTTCCAGATGAATTTGCCGGGGTGAGTTCATTATGCCTGAGGAGTTTGTCGGGGCGAACTTGGACAGAGGAGTTTAGGCCGGGGCGGTTTCAGAACGTGCTGGGGCGAAGAAATGTAGAGATGAACTCTCTGGGGCGAGTTCCTTGGCTCACACGAGCTTGTCGGGGCGAGCTTAACTTTTGAGGTTCTCGCCGGGGGCGAGCTCCTTGTGCATGCTGGGCTCGCTGGGGCGAGCTCACTGGATTCCTGGATTTTCTTTCTTTTTCATTGTATCAGCTCCAATTCATCCCGATATCAATAAACACCCTAATAAGCTCATAGACACATAAAACATGCAATAAAACTAAACGTAAAGGAATCAAAATCAATGAATATCTTGTACTTATCACCTTTCTAACAATGCAGCTCCAAATTTTTAGTGTATGACGAAGGTGGTCAATTTTATCATGGTGGTGATCTGGTGTGGTCTATGATTTGGTTTAGTTAGTGTTGGTTTTAGAGATAGAGATGTACACAATGATTGGAAACCAATTAATTTCGTGTGTGCAGATTTTTCTCTGTTTTATTCAAAAATCTCCCTCCTCTTTCACTTACATAATACAAGCAAGCCTGGATTCCATTTAGTTTCTGCAAATTTGTTTTCTGTTGATTGTTTCTGGGGTATTGTCTTTCAATACAGGCCCTGCATTAATGTCTCTGCTTCTTTCAGGAATACTGCATCCCAAGGTATACCTGTACAGGATGCTTTCAGTCAGGGTGACTCTCGTCCTCATAATGGTGAAACGACTTCTAAACAAGTCACATTTAGTGATACTGTCAGCAGTATTGAGATGGATGAGCCAGACATGGAAGGGCACCAAATTGGGAGAGATCCTTCAGCTAATTGGGGTTCGCCTTATTTACCTCCAGTTCCTGAAGAGCCCTCTTCCTCCTTCTCTGAGGGTGACAATTCTAGTATTTGAATATTAATTTATTGTTACAAGCATTGCTGGTGGTTACCTGAAATCTTGCATTATTCAGCTGCAGATGACGACCCATTACCTGCAGTCGAGGGCCTCCAAATTTCAGGGGAAGCTTTTCCAGGACGGGAACTTCAAGCCAGCGGATACTCTATTAATGGAACAACAAGTTGTAATTTTGAGGTGTTAGTTGTTATAAATAGAGCATTCAATCTTTCACTTATCTTTTTTATTTGTTTCTTGTTAAAATTTATTTTATGTTGTTAATATCTTTTTTCCTGACTTGCAGTGGGTCAGACATTTAGAAGATGGGTCTGTTAACTATATCGATGGTATACTTCTTTTTTTGTTATCTTTTTTATCCTTGATAATATATTTTTGACTTACAAAGTTGCTTATGGCAGGGACAAAGCAACCAAACTATCTTGTTAGTGCAGATGATATTGATACATATCTTGCCATCGAAGTCCAGCCCATGGATGACAGGAAGCGAAAGGTACTATACAACCTCTGTAAAGGTTGCAGCCTTGGTGGTTTTTTTTTGGTTTCAAGTAATTCCTTTTCTTTTGGTTAGTTTTCGAGATTCTGGTATCCTTTTCAAAGTGTACTTTAACCACTAATGTAATATGATAGATAAAATGAAAAAAATAAATTTATTAACTTGTTATTGTTAGTATTGTAGTTAATGTGTATATTAAATTTAATTGCTGCATAAAGTTAATATTACAAGTGTAGCCCTGTAAGTGGATTGCATTTTGATTGGACTTGGATATCAAAGTTCAAGCTGTTGAGCCAAACATTAATTTAATGCAAAAATTCGTAAATCATATTTTTTCGATCTTATTCAGTGATGTAGGACAGCATTTGGAGAAGAATAATTGCTGGAAATAATTGAGAGACAAGGGAAATTTAAATTGGGTGAGGCTCCGCACCTCACTACCACAAGGATTTCTTAACCGCAAAAGATAGGAAAATAGCTTATATCACAAACAGAGCTCAATATTAATAATCAATAGTCTATTCTTTAGTTAACTTCTGGGCATAGCATCACTATTCAAAAAAACTCAAAACTCTAAATTTTACTTGGTGAACAATAAAAATTAATAAATGATTTCAATACCCTAAATAATAATATTTCCTGATAAATATAAATATGCTAAATCCCCACTAATAAATAAAATTAATAAATTTCATCGGCTTGGGACCTTGACAATCGAGTACAATCCATGGATTCCTCTTGGACCTTTTCTGTTAAATCATACTTTACTTCCCATATTGGTTCTCTATCATGTCTTCTCTTCAAATTGGTTTCTTTTATTTGGAAGGCTAAGGGTTCCTGCTAAATCAAGGCCTTTATGTGGTCCTTAGTTCTCAGCAGGGTCATGAATGATATACGTCGGAGACGTAGGCCACATAAATTATTTGTCTCCTGATGTTTGTATCTTATGCTTTTGAAGTAGTGAGACCATTTATTTTTTTATTGTTTGATACCGGACAGATTTAGACTAAAAAAGTAATGGGAAACAATAAAAAAGTAATGGGAAACAAAGAAAAAAAACTAGGATCTAAAATCCACTTTTAGATCACTATGGTCTCTTAAGTGTATCAACTTCACGTATCAACACTAGGATAAAATACTCTACAATATGAATGATAATAATCATCTTCATTATCATTAGTCTAAATGACTTGTGGGAATTACATCATTATTTAAATAGACTCAAAACCTAATAAATTACACCAATTACTCTTAAAATTACACCAATTACTCTTACATTAAATATTATAAAAATTCCTCGGAAACTCCCTCTACGGTAGGATACCTCTACAGTAGGATACCATTGTTCGGTGACTTGGCATCATCAGAGTGCTTTGTTTGGGATTTTTGATAAAGGCTAGGGTTCCCCTCGATTATACTTGGAGAGCAATTTCCTTACCAGGTTTGGCGATTTTGTGAGGTCTGGGAAGGATAGAAATTTTTGGTGTGAATGATACTTGAGCTTGTGGGGCCTATGTTTAGAGAAAATTGCTATGATTTTCCAGAATAGATTTCTGCATTAGTTGCTTTTAAAGGAATGAGTAACTTTTCTTGTTCTCTTTTGGCTTTTAAAGGAGTTTCCTGAGGAATTTTTATTTCCGTATTCATTGAGTAGCCCTTTGTTTCCATGTCCTTTTTGCATTCTAATACTCCTTGTCCTCTTTTTTGGAAATTCTTTCACTAAATAATAAATCGTATTAATAACATAGTTGTCATGGCGTCGCCTAGGCGACACCTTGGCGTCCAAGCGCTGGAGAATTGGTAAGGCGTTCGGTCGACTTAGCAGCTCTGGCCCCTAACACATCTACCCATCTTACCCATTAACCCACGAACATAATACCCATGACCCATCGATTAAAAAAGGAGAAAGGAAAAACCCTTCTCTGGCTATCTGCAGAGTTGGACTCGACTTCATCACATCGCAGCTCGAGTGTTCGACTTCATCGTGACCCATCAATTCACAGCAGGGAGAGACGAAGACCCATCACAGCCCTTTGCGACAACATCGTAGCCCTTCGCGATAACATTACAGCCCTTCGTGACAACATCACAGCCCCGTCGCGATCGCGACTCCTTCACGACAACATCTTTGGACTCGATCGTGATTCGCGACTCCTTCGTGACAATCCAACTTTTCTCTCACACAGGTTTTACTTTTTTTTTTTTTGTTTCGCCAGGTCGGCTGCTCTGCTTCTCTACTTTTAAGTATTCATATATATGATATATCACGCTGCTCAACTTCTCTGTTTAAGTCTGCTTTCGTATTTTTTAGACCAAGTACTTGCTTTATATTACACTTTACCCCACAATTTGCCACATACACAATTATAAATATAATATATATTTGTAATTATATATATATAAATATAAATTAATATACATATATATATTTATATTTTATATATGTACTCTTTACATTTTATCCATTGACAGTGGTTATATTTTAAGTTTCATAATTGTGTATGTGATAATCTAATGGTTGTTCTGGATTAATATGGGTGCTACTAGTTGGATATTATTTAAGTTGCATAATTGTGCCCTTGATATTTTAATATCAAGTGTTTTATTTTTGGATTGTTATTACTAAGTATTTATATAATTATGTTTTTAATGTTATTCCATAGTGTTATGTTTTGAGTTTTAATGTATATGAAATTTTATTATCAATATACTTGTTAAGTAAATTAAATAATATATAAATTGCACATTGTAAACAACTTGTCGCCATACGGACGCCATGACGGTCGCCTTGTCGCCTAGGCGTCCTGGCAGTTGGCTACCGCCATGACTCTCCGTGACGCCGTAACAACTATGATTAATAACAGAAAAGTACTAACCTACATATCTGTATACTATTTTTTCAAAAACATTGTTGGTTGGTGTATATTCCTGTTGTGTTAGTCTTCTGCTTCTTAGGTAATCATATTGTTTGTCTCAAATGTGTTTACTATAATAATACTGAATGTTATTTCATGTTGACTAAATACTACTCCTTCGGTTCCGCATTATAAGATCATTGATTTTTGAAAGTTCATTTGAGACATTTCAAACTCAAAATTGAGATGATTCATAAAAATATATGAGAAAATAGATCTTACAATGAGTAGTACTTTTTAGATATTTTACAATATTCATCATAATTTTACTTTTTGTATTTTAAAATGTTTTAAGTTGACTTCAAAGTAAATAATTATCCTATATTTGAATCAGTGGGGGTACTATTTTCTTTTTGAAGGCTATTTTTCAAATTTTACTTTTAGGAAATATAGATGTCATATCAATGGCTGCTCTTCATTAAATACTATTGCTTCTTGCATGTTCAAATATAACAACGGAGAATTTACCCCTCCCCTCCCCTCCCCTCACCCCAACAACAAGAACACCTATGCATGCTATTGCAGTTATTTATAAACTTTATTGTATGCTGTTCTTAAAAAATTAGCCCAATAACTCAAATCTCTAAATTGCATCTGGGCATGACTCGTATATACTTCTTGAGTTTTCTTCTTCCCTTTATATTTCCAGGGTGAACTTGTAAAGGTCTTCGCCAATGAGCATAGAAAGATCACTTGTGGTAAGCTATCCAGCAGATACTTTTACATAATTTGAATAAATTTTGAATTAATATGCTTGTAATTTTTTTTTGTTAACTGGATAATACTTCGTCTTCATGGAGGATTTGCCACAAGTTGGCCTGTTTGCAGTGGGTGTCAATTTAAATTTTCCTTTCCTGTGAACACAAAATCATTCTCTTGTGAAACTATACCTCAGCGGAACACATTTGAGCAACTCTTGGTTAGTGTAGCAACTCTTGGTTAATATACACAAGGTTAATCTGTATGATGGGCAAATATATATAAGGAATGATCCATAGCAAGTACTTGCTGTGACACTACTTTAGACAAACACATCTTTTACCATTCATAGGAAAAATGCATGGTTGAGATTAAAAAAAAAAAAGAACAATCCGCTACTATTAGTAGCAGATGCTATGGATCATTATATACATTGATACACACCCATCCCAATTACTTCCAAAGTTTGATGGGAATCCCACTTGCATGATTCCATTTTTGAGTTTTTTTTTTTTTTAACAAGTAAAAATTGTAACTACTGAAGCACTGTACTGATACTTGATGTAGAATATCTCTGTCAGTATTGAAGAAATAAATATCCTGGGTTTTGATAATTTGAGGATTTAAATAGAATCTCATACAAAGGTGTGCACAGTACCTACTACCGGCTGCCTCTGATAAATCCCACTAATACTTGGATGACTTTTAATCACCTAACTCTGGATGTCTAACTAACCCTAGTGATTTTGCACTCTCTAACAATTACCAAAAGCCACCACCAGAGGGTCCATTCTAGCAAGTATATATTTCTTCTTAAAATAAGTCTACTTAAGATTTAAGGAAAAAGAAAAAAGAAAAAAGTTTACATAAGATTTGATATTCTTGTCAACATATTCTAAGATGCAAGAGTAGGAATTTTGTTCTGCAGATTTATTTATTATTCTACTGATATACATGCAGTCATTTTAATAGTTGCATTCAGTTATTATTTGTCTTTATTTCACTTACATGAAGTATAATCAACATAGCTATCTCACTTGATTAAGTGACGACTTTTTGTATTTTGATTGTTTTTCTTTGTTAGTTTTTGTGTTTTTGTTGTTGTTGTTCCTTGGACTTTGATGTGTCCTACTAGCCACTAGCCAGCATATCTTCTACCCCAATTAGGTGATATAATATTATTTAAAATTTGTACAAAAAAGTTTACAATGGGAGTTTACCTTTTTATATATTTTTAACCTTTTTTTTATTCACATACTGCAAATTCTTTAACGTATAATATGCCTATGTTTTGCCCTTTTGCTCCCAGATCCTGAAATGCTTACCCACATAAAGAAGACCCTACAAAATGGTCGTGCTTCTTATAGGATTACTCAGTCGGTAAAATTAATTCTCGTCTCTGAGTATTTTGTGTTTTGGCTAGTTGGTTATAATATTGTGCAACTCATTTCCTGAAGAGATTTCAGTTGATGACTTTCTATGTACTTCTCTTTAATATACAGGTGGGATATCTTGATTTGTGGGAGCCAGCTACATTGGCCATCAAGAGGGAAGGTTTTAGCATCAGGAGTATTGGAACCAGTACTGGTTTAGTGACTGAGAAGTTTTCACCAGCCACTATTGTAAGCTATTTTATTCCCTTACAATATCATACCTGGTTTAAGTGCGGACATGACATATTAAGGAAAGGGTAGAGACATGGTTCAAATATTATTGGCAACATAGTTAAGTAAGGGAGATTACTATCTTCCTATATAGACTTGTAAATATTGGGACATTGTTTAAAGGAAAAGGTTAAACAAATAAAATTGTTTTATATGTTCTACTTTAGTCTTGTAAGAACTTTGCAAACTCAAATTATGCACTTACTTGAAGTTGTATCATCAGTAGGTAGTTAAAGCTAGTTTAAAAGCCTAATTAGCTGTGCTCATTTAAATGTGGCTAAACTTGGTGATGATAAATAACAAGACAGAGAATATAAGTGAGAACTTTTGGATATTCGCTTGTGCAGGGTGGGGCAGAATTGGACATTGGATTGTCTACTTTCAATTATATTAGAATTGTTTAAACCCGTAGACCCAAAATAACTTAAATGGACTGGACTGGACTGAACTCAATGGGCTGAAAATGGCTGGACGGCCGTTTAACCCACTAACAAACCCAGCCACTCCCTGCTCGCACACTGGGGGAGAAGATGTGATTTGACTCATTACTGCATCTGGTGGACCTTGTGGAGGAAGAGGAATAGCCATTGCTTTTATTAAACTTTGTTATACATGTGTTTCACCCTGAATAGATTACTCATTTCCTGATGTTGCCCATATTCAAATAGGATGTTCTGGGCTTGATTCTAATGGGTTTAAACCTTTGAGCTCCCTAGAAGCATGACAACCACCATAATTAATAATGATAGTTCATAGACTTCTAGTAAGAAGTTTTTCCACTAAAGTAAAGAAAGAATATATTTTTTGGTTCCCGAACAACGATGTGCTTAGACACGGAGAATTTTTGTTATCTATAAATGAAATGTATTCGGATCTTCACTTTCGTTCTGTCAGTAGTCCATTGATTTACTTAGCCCACACACTGTTCAAAGTTTTGGCATATCGGGCCGATATTTCAGCGTAACGGAGCTGTTTTGGCCCTTGACTAACCACAACCTTGACAGAGATTATTCATTCATGTAAAGGGTATGTTTCGGTGAAATTTCGGCTTACGGCTTCGTGAAACGGTTTCGGAGAAATTTCGGCGTCAAGTGAAGAAACGTTACACACTTAAAAAATAATAAATGTATTTAATACATTTTAACTAGTACCTAAATTGGTATTAAAAAATAAAATATAATAGAACTAGTATTCAATTTAACTACAACTTATAGAATTATACTTAAACTGCTGAGCAAAACGATTATACAAGATATATAGTACCTAAGTTAACTAGAGCTTAAAAAAAATTGTAACCATTTTACTTGGAGATAATTTTTTTTTATACATATCAATTAAAAAAATTGTACCTATATAACTTGAAAATGTTGTTCAAATTTTATGCAATGTAGCATTAGACATGTTTGCGAGATATATATTTTATCATTTGAACAATGTTATTTGTATTAGATAGTGTTATTTATGAACTTAATTGATCATCTTCTTATTATTTAGATTTTTATATAACTATTTTTAAAAAAATTGAATATCCTAACTAGCACAACAGTGCATATCAGCCGAAACCCATACCATTAATGATACCTAGTCAAAAAATGACCTTTTGAAACATTGGCAGTTTGATGGGGACTCCAAGTCAAGAACAAAGAAGAGATTTGTTATATTTATTATTTAGAATTTTTATTATGTTTAATATAAAAGTAGGTGATATGATTTATGTATTTTATTTATTAGTGAGGATTTAGGACATTAATTAGTAATTAAGAATTATTAATAAAGGTATTTTAGTTGCTTAGGACTTTTATTATTTCCCAAGTAATGTTAGGGTTTTGAGTCTCTTTAAATAGTGATGTAATCCCCACAAGTCATTTAGATTACATACTATAGATTATTGAAATTGATCATACCATAGAGGTAATTTATCTATCTTGTGTTTATACGTGGAGTTGATACACTTGAGAGATACTAGTGGTTTAAACGTAGAGTTTAAATCCTAGTTTATTTTTCGTTAATCCTTCATTCTGAATATGTCCTACTTCATTTTTGGTATCAGAGTTCAAGGTTTCTCCATTAATTTTTAAGTTTTTGGGAGATCTTGGGTTTTCAAAAAAAAAAAAAATGACGACCGAAATTATTGTTCATCACCGGAGTTATCGTTCATCGCCGGAGTTATTGTTCATCGCCGCAATACTGTTCATCTCGGTTGTTCACTGAAAAAAAAGGAAGAGGAGAAGGTCGCTGCTGTGGTTGTTTTGCTGTTGGTGTGTTGTCCTTTAGGGAACAAGAGGAAAGTAACCCTAATCTCTAAATTATAAATATCTTACCAAAATTATTGTTTACTCTCCCATAGTTTCATCTAATATTTCAGTTCTAGCTCATAGTTTACAAAACTTTCACTTATACACTTTCATCCTTTTTAAATCAGCCCTACACCGTCTACATCATACTTTAGCCCTTATTTTCTATTTCATTTCAGTTAGGCCCTTAAGTTATCAAATTTATTTATTTAATAACCCATTGTCCCAAACATCCAATATCTCAAGCCACTAAAGAATTGATTGCCGAAGCAAAAGAGTATATTTGGTTTCTTGACTGTAAGTGACCGAATTTGCTACCTTATTAATACACGTGGTCATAGATATTTGAAACACAAGCAGGAAGAACTTAGATGGGATATGGTTGATTCACAATATTACCTTGGAAAATTGGAACGTCGATATCAAGTTGAACAAAGAAAAGCTGAAGAAAGGAAACGTCAACAAGTTAAAGCAATAAAACTTCAAAAGGCTACACATGAAGTGATTTCTATATGTTCTTCTTTAAAAGATCACATCTCTTTATTAAAAGATGACATATCTTCTATAAAAAAAGACCTTGTTAACTTGCAGGCACATCTTAAAGCAGATCAAGAGAAGAAAAAGAGGATGTTCCAAATTTTGGGGTTACAAATAGTTGTGGCGTCCATGGAAATTCTTGAAGTTCCAAAAGTTGAACCGAGATTATGTATGAGGAACAAATTGAGGAAACATCTAACGTTTTTTTGAGTTGTTCGTTACCGAAAAAGAGGACGATTCGAGAAGTTGGTCCAATCCAAGTTGACATTGTTGACTTCGTTGTTCTAGAAAACTTATTTTCAGCACCTTTGAATATAAAAGTGATTCTCTCATCAATTCTTTTCCAAAAAAATTTGAGCCTTACCGCGTGCTGATGTTGTCAAAGGTGTTCCAAAATGTTTTTCTGTTGCAGAGGAGTTCATTGCTTATTCTCTCATATTATAGAACTCAAGGTCGAATTTTCTCCAACAAGAGAAAAATGTTGGGAACTCCAAGTCAAGAACAAAGAAGAGATTTGTTATATTTATTATTTGGAGTTTTTATTATGTTTAATATAAAAATAGTTGATGTGATTTATGTATTTTATTTATTAGTGGGGATTTAAGACATTAATTAGGGATTAGGAATTATTAATAAGGGTATTTTAGTCGTATAGTACTTTATTATTATCCGAGTAATATTAGGGTCTTGAGTCTCTTTAAATAGTTATGTAATCCCCATAAGTTATTTAGACTACAGACTATAGATTATTGAAATTAATCTTTTATTCATACCGTTGAGGTATCCTACCGTAGATGTATTTTATCTATCTTGGTGTTGATACGTGGAGTTTAAATCCTAATCCTTCACTCTAAATTTGTCCTGCATCACAGTTACTATGATTTTGAACCATGCTCACACATGTTCGAACACTTTCGTATACACGGAGAATTCTAGTATTGTATTCATCATTAGTCCAATCCTTTGTAGGAGCATAAGAAACAGGGTTGCCTCAGTTAGGTGTCGCACTGCGTGTCAGGTGCGCAGGTGCAGCAATTGGGTTATCCTGCTGTTGCAACCATCATCTTACCACCTATAAACCACCTTTGCACAGTAGTCACCAAATCCATTCTCTGGTCAACTCTTCAAATGTACAGAACCCAGATCTACATCTCACCATTGTCAGAGAAGGAGTCCTGATCTCATATCTGCTTTCCAAAATGCCTAGATCTTGTCGAACAAGAAACCAGAGAAGAGAAGAAGATATCAAAGCTGGTGTAGTTATCTTTGCCGCTGACCACCACGGTCGGTTTTGTCTTTGTGCGTTGCAGCTTCGTCGTCTTTACCATCTATCTGTTGTTGTGAGCTGTTTGATGTGTGTTGTATTCTTGTGAATAAATGAATGTTATACCCTTTCACCCCTGGACCTTAAAATACAGCCCCTAGAAGTTTACTGAGAAGGGAAAGCCCCTCTCCTCCCTCGCCCTCGCCCCCTCCCCCTCCCCCTCCCCCTCGTCCCCTGCCATTTGTTATTTGCCTGCCCCTTGCTTGAGGTCTACATATACTGATTATTGTTATGTTCTCTTCCTTTTTCTAAGGAAAAAAGTTGGATTTGTTTATCATCAAGAGAAGAGTAGAGTACCTGTATCCTCGCTTCCTAGGTAGGAGCTTACCTATAATAACAAAATTGCCAAATGGATCTGTTTATCACAAAGCCTCACCTGCACAGGTACCTGCGTAGTGTCGATCACACATGCACATTCAACTTAGTGTTCAGACTTATGTGCCTTCCAGAACCATGCATGGGAATGAATGCTACTTTCTCACCATGGAAAATGCAACAAGAAAGCAGGCTGGATTGCGGGATTGACAGACCCGGAAAGCGCTGGTTGGCAGACAGGATATGCTAGAAGTTTACTGAGAAGGGAAAGCTCCTCTTCTCCCTTCCCCTCCCCCCATATGTTGTTTTACCTAGTTGAGAGGTCTACATATCATTACTGTTGTTACCTTCTCTATCTGGAGGGAAAAAACTCATTAACTTCAATTTATTACGCTGCTACTCCCCTGGATATTGCAGGCTGAATAATATTAGGTCTCAATTGTATTAAATTTCTCTTTCTAATCTATAACTTCTAGAAGATCTAAAATAATAGATTTCCCCCTAAAATACAAGATTTTCCTTCATGGCAAATCAGTTTCAGAATAATGTTTCAAGAACAATGTTGGGCTCAGACTATATATTTGGATATAGTTACAAAGAAGATTTTATTAATCTTTCATGACTCTTAATAGTTACTTTGTTGTCACAGGTTACTGTTCCATGCGGAAATCCTACAGAATTTTCAATAATTGGTTCTGGCGGGGTCGAACACCTTTTGCAGGTAGAGAACAGCTCAGAAGATAGTGCAAGGTGAGTTCCAGTAGAATGTACGCTGTATAAAAGATACTACATTCGATGATGATTCTTATTCTCTTTTAAAGTTGCTATGATATCCAACACATGCACATGAAAGAGCACCATGCAGCTAATAAGCATGGACTGGCCACTGGCATGCATGTGATACATATATTAGAAGAGATTGGCATGCTGCATATGTAAGTTTGTAGAAATATAAATATACATACAATAAAGCGAAGCATGACATAAATAATATTTAAATTTTTTCTGTAATCACATGAATCACCTTATGCGATATTATTAATTGAGGAAGGATACAAATGATGATTTAACTTCTTGATTGATCTTCAAGTTCCAATCCTTTAATCCTCCACGTTTCTTTGAATCCACGGATCACACGTTCGCTACTCAAGTGTGCAGCGCTCTAAAGGTGATCCACCAAGAATATATTGATTGAAGAAGTAAATTTAGGGTCTACAAAACCTTGGATTGCCTAATTCTCTCTCTCCTAACTCCTTAGGTTTTAGAGAATACTAGCAAGAGTTGCATTAGTTCCAATCTATCATAAGAGTTCTCCTTATATAAACTAGACATCTTCCTAAACTTTTTAGGACTTGGGGTTTTAATTTAATTCCTAAACTATTTAGAAACTAAATAATTTATAATAATAATAATAATAAAACTCCTTATTAATTTATAATTAGTATTTCTAAAATACTTAATTATAAATATTAAGTTATTTAATTTATTCCACCAATAAATTAAATATACTTAACTTATTATTACTAAGCTAATTACTTATAAAATTATATTTAGTGTGACCCTTTAGGTTCAATATTAAGTCAATAGTAGAATAAATAAATTATAACCATTCTAATATTATTTATAATGAATTAAACTTTTTTAATTCAAATATAAATAAATAATATTTATTCTACATCATGATTGATACCTATTCAATAAATAGTTACTGTACAATTCAATCCTTCCACCATACAGTGTCTTAATCAAATAAAAAACATTAAATTACTGTCAATTTTTTTTATTTGATCATATGCATTTCAATTCAAAAATGCACAATTGTAGTTAATGTAAATTAGAAATTGCTTTCTAATTTCCATTCACCCTGGCCAGAGATTTTTGAGTCGTCACTTATCGAATCACATTGGAGATTCTCTCCCTTTATTGGAAGTGGTAGATACTTATCATTCACCTACCTCCATGTACACTTTATTATACCCGAACATACCCTTTAATATACCCAAAGAGTCTTAAGGAATATGAGTATATGACAAAGTATAACTTGGAATACACAAGATACTATGATGATCTCAAGTCCAAAGATCACTTGTATTATTATCACTATAAGAACTCCTATTGACAGACAAGTCAAAGTCCATTAGGTGTTCCTTAAGTGAATCACGTTCAGTGAATTTATTCTCCAATAAGCACCTACATACTTGCTTTAGTGTCTCCACATAAATGATTATGCGATCAAATCATTATTTTCAACAGAGCAAACATAGTATGTACTAATCTATCTGGAATCAGTAACCCCACATTGTTGATCCAACGATTAGGAACACTTTAGTTTTGAGCTATCTAGAATTATCATGAACTCTTTATGATTCTAAAAGTATTGCTCCAAGACTATGGGTTTATCACATTTATTTAATTCAACCAATTAAACATGGATAAAGAATGTCTTTTATTAAATAAATTCTTTTATTAATAAATGAACAAGATTATAAAGTAAATGCTTATCACATCCAATGTTATTGGCTTGAGGGCATATTACTTTCAACATACTGACATGGAAAAGTTATTATGTATAGGTTTATATGTATGTATGTATACATATATATTATATTTGTTTTTTGGAATGTGTGTTTTTGTGTGTGTGTATACAAGTAAACAAATAGAGCATCGATATGGTTCAGTTCTAATAAGGTTGTTATAAAGACCTTTAAGTCTATGCTTCCCAGTCTTTTGAGAGTGAGTTGGTTTTGTTTATCAGAGAATTGGGCTTAAATTTGAATAAATGTGTCAAGAGATCAGGGTAATTTGAAATGCTAGTAGAATTTTTTGATGTGGTTGTCGATGAAGTAAATGCTCTGATTCACTCAAGAAAATGAGAAAAAAGGGGGAGGGGCACTAAATTCTTTGGTTGTAATAAAACAATAGTTGGTTAGGAAGGTAATATATAAAACAAGAATGAACGAGGTTTTTGATAAGAGACATCATATTGTTACGCAATGAGTTTTTGCCAGTGATGAAATATAAAAAAATGCAATATTATTTTATCACAAATTAGTTTTTGTGTTATAGAATACTAGGACATTTGTGTGAGGTGTGTGCGACTGTGAGTTCACTGTGGTACTGGTACACCAGCCAGCTGTCCTCTTAGCCTAATCAAGCAATAGACAAGGGAATGTGCTGGTGGCCTTTAGGTACCTTGTGATCTGGCCAGAGTACCCAGCAGGTTGATCGCCCAGTTTTCTTTTCTTTTGTTTTAACTTCCTTTGCTGCTTTCCCCCACCTCGGCGATTGGGACCAGTTTTCTTATATTTGAATAGTTTCTTGTATTAGTTAATTTCCTGTCTGGGTTTATATACACACTCCAAGTTCTTAATGATTGATAACCTAACAGATTATTGAGCTGGTCTACCTCTGTCTTTTCTTTACTAGTCAAATAATGGATAAATAATAAGCAAAAGAATAAAAGGTGCATGAAGGATCAGCAGTTCTGCACCCAAAAATGCCAGCAGTCCCCTCTTCTATCTCCCTTCTTTTTCCTCCACTCATTTATATGCCAGTTCAAGCGCATCGTCTCTCGTCTTTTCCTCTCTCCTCTCTCACTCTCCTCTCCTCTCCTCGTTCCTTTATTTTGCCTCTTTCATCTCTCTACAGTACTATTTTATCCGCGTGAATGTATTTTTGTTTGTTTACAGTTTACACACTTTTCCTCTCATTTCTCCTCTCCCTCTCTCCTTTTTCCTATTTCTTTCCTTTCTTCTCTCTTAGAATCTAGATACACTATTTCTTCTTTCTCTTTCGTTAGGAGAGACTGGTATTATTTATTTGATATGGAGGGCGAGCACCCGTTTTTTCAAGAACATTATTGTCAAATTGTGAATTGTATTGTGTATCACCAAATTGTGAATCATGTATTGTATGGTGAGTCGTATTGGAAGATTTGGAAACTAATGCAAAACACAATAACTACAGATTTATACATATAGAGAACTCAATTTATAGGACAAAAAATATACTAGTTTCAAGTTTAACTTTTGAGACTTTGAGATTGAGTAGTCAAGTAAAGCCTAGAAACAAAATTTAAATTATAGTTTAAAGTCTCTAAACTGTAGGCTTAAGTAATTGTTAATATTGTTCAAGTAATATTTATAAAGGAACAATACGGTTATTTTTTAAACAATGTATGTATAAATATCAAAGTGAAATTAAGCCCTAAACTGCTAATTGGAGTAAAAGTCAACTCCAAAGCTATGTATTTATGTCTCCATGTGAGAAAGAGACTTGAAGAAAAGAAGGTGGAGACAAAGTCTTTAGAAGAAGATATGAAACTCTTAGGTAGCATTTAAAGGCTTACTAATTAGAATGAGTTTACCACTTCCGCTTGAGACAAAAAGGTTATGTGTTGTTTTAACGCTTATTATGTCCATCTCTAACTTAAGGATGTATTGTTACCATTGTAAGATAGTTCTCACTTAAGATAAAGTAGCAATGTTGTATCGAGTTTCTTTTAAATTGCATCGTATGTAAGATGCGTATTGGGTATCGTAAGATAATTACAAATGCCAAGAATAAAAAGAGTAAGCAACATAATCTAGTGCTATACATTTTCTTTCATCAACCTACGCCCTTCCTCCTACTACCTCTTCCTCCTGCTACCAAGGTGTTGGTTCCTGCCACATTCTTGTTGTATCTGATACACCGACTGCTGGACTGAAAACCAGGATTTCAACAGTGCTCTAAAAATCCCCGCCTAGGCCCTCTTAATCCTTGCCTAGGCGCTAGGCAGGTACTCTACCGCCTAGATTTGGCTAGGTGTCTAGGTCACCGCCTAAGCGCGGAATTAGACCTGTACCGTATTGATTAAATAAAATTTCGAAACTTTACAATACTTGAAATGAATTTGTTAAAGCCTTTAAAGATTGTTCTTTTGGTAATTTTTCATGTAAAATTTAAAAAAATTACATCTGCAATATGCTTTGTATGGTATAACAAGTATATACAATAGAAAAATAAATAAATGAGATTGCCTAAGAAAACGCCTAGTCCGGCTAGGCACCGCCTAGGCTCTAGGCGCCCCCCTAGGTCCGCTTAGCGATTTTTAGAACACTGGGTTATTGGCTATAAATAAATTGGAAATAATGCAGCAAGGGGTGTAACCTAGTTAGTTGAAAAACACTTGCATAGGGTGTGATTTCACTCCCACCAGCTGGACTTGAAGCAATCCTTCTTTGTCCTCCCTCATTTTTGTTAGCAGATGATGATTAATAAAATTACAATAAAAGGGCAGAGAAGTATCATTCATTAATAAGGTAAATGTTGTGATAGCTGTAATTCTACATAAACACCTGTATCCATACAGGACATAAAAACTGCAACTCCTTTTTAGGGGAAGCTAGAGATGCCAGTCAAGTTAACTACTGGTGGAGTACATGGTTTTGACGGATTTTGCTCATGTTTCAATTGGATGAAGCAACAACTTTTTATGTGATTTTGTCTTGGGCATTTTTGTAATTTTACCTTACCTCCTTTTTGTAGGTCAAGAGACGCAATTGTTTTAACCTTGAGATTATTTATCAGAAGGGTAAGTCTTTGGTAGTCCAAGTTATTGTTTTCACATGATATATGATCGGCGTGGGCAACTGTGTTATTTTATATTTATTTACTTGCAACATAGGAAATAATATGTTGTATTCCCCCTTCCCTTTTCAGTTTGATCCTTTTACATCTAAAATGTAAAACACAGAACTATAAAACTGTCTAAAATCTATTAAGAGATTCACTTACATGTGGAATCCTTTTTTGGTCATCAATAGAATTGTGGACTTGGGGGGATTTGTCAAGGGGTTTTGATTGGATATGCATGCAGTAACAGTAAAGATGCTAGGATACTAGAGTGTGAACATCTGTTAAATATTAATTCCGGATAGAAAGGTATGCCGCGGTCTATTGACAACACAGAACACAGAAAATCGGAACTTTCATCAGTTTTATGTGCTTGCCCTTGAGGTGGTGGGGTTGACATGGTTGTTTCTCGATACATCTAATGGGGAGCTGCAGGATCCACCTCTTCAAGTAATTAGAAATCCTGCTATTGTGATTCCAATTTACTTAAATTCAGCTACTTCCACATGTCAGAAATCCTTGAATTCTTCCGTCCCTAACTTTGTTCATGTGAACCATCTCCCATTTACTTAACAGAATGAAGGGATAATTACGTAATGTTGAAGAGCTAGGAATGGGAATCATCTGGAAAGTTTTGATTCCAAAATTATGGTAAATGTAGTCCACAGTTGCCTTGTACAGTATAATAGCATGCAAACTTTTATACAACTGTAACTAGATTGGGCGAAAAAGGGGAAACAAGGATTCGATGGTTTGGCAAATCTGAAAAATGGTTACTCGAGTACGGCGGGGATTCGGTATATATTTAAATATCAAATAAATTTATTTATATTGTATTATATATATAAACCCATAAATATATATGGTAAATGATCCATAACAACTGTTTGGTATGGATCAATTTTGGACAAATAGATCTATGACCATCAATTAAATTAATCAACGACCATGATCTAAAATCAGAACTCGTCATCCGCTACTATTAGTAGCGGCATCCACTATTAACAGTAGCGGATGACGAATGGACAAAGTTGCCCCTGAATTCATAAATTTTAATTACAAAACTGTCACCATCTGCTACTAATAGTACCTGATGCAAATCAGAAGCCTTAAAAAGCAAAAAAATTAAACCTTCAGATGCAAAACAAAGGTTTTGGGTTTAGTGTTTAAGGTATAGAAAGTCAACTAAGATGCAAAAAAAAATTGCATATGCAAATGCAAAACAAAGGTTTAGGGTTTAGGCTATAGGGTTAATGGTATAGAAAAATAATCATCTAAATCAAACATTAAGTGAATTATAATGAACAAAAGTTTATGTATACTATAGGAAAATAAAATTTTGATTAACATGTGCTACTAATATTAGTGGATGGTTTACATTTGCTGATAGGGATCGATCTGTGAGACGTCGTCGGTGTGGATAATTCACTATTTAATTATTTATTTATCAGCTGTCTATTTATTTAGTTTGTTGGACTTTTTTTCTGGTTTATTTCAGTATTAGGTTTTTTATTTAAAGGCCAAATTGTTATTGGGCTTAGGATCATTAGAATTTATTTTCTTATAAATATGCTTGTAAGTCATGTCAGACTTTAACACTTGGATATTGAAATTATCCTAATTATTGGTTGTGATCAATACTTTTCCTCACTGCGGTTGGGAAACCCTAGGGGTAGTGGTTCTTCTGCTATTGGATTACCCTAGTTTTTTAATTTTATTTATTGATTTACTACTTCCAATTAATTATTTGTTCAGCAATTTCCGTCCTACATCATCTGCTACTATTAGTAGCGGATAGTGGCAAATTTGTAATTAATTTCACTGAGATCAAGGGTTTTTTTGTAATCTTGTTTTTCGCTACTATTTAATAGCGGATGACGGGATCTAATTTTAAATATTGGCCGTTGATTAATCTAATGAATGACTACAAATCTATTTGTCAAAAAAATCCATAGCATCATTCCCCAATATATATATATATACACACATGTTAGTAGATATTCTAGAAGAATTCTAGGATATTTTTATATTCCATGATTTGGGGAATTGCATAATTAGGGGGATTGCATAAATAAGGGATGATTGATTTACTTTCCAAATATACTGCAACTCTAAGCCTATAATCGCTAGTGTACATTGTTAAAGATAATATAATACAACTTCCCATTTCTCTTTCTCAATATGGTACCAAAGCGTAGGTTCCATATTGCTGCGGATCCTAATATTTTTTCCCAACTTAAAAAAATAATTAAAAAATACTGTAGCAAATTGTTGTTCATCGGTATTGTAGTAGATCACTGTTCACCGACACTGCAACAGAACACTGTTCATCGCTACTGTAGCAGGGGTGGTCTTCATCACTGGGGCAGAAGTAATGTTTCTCTAGAAGGTGGATTAGATTCTGATGAAGGTTTTTTTTGAGTAGATGAACCTTTGAAATTGTTTTATTTTTATTTTTAGATGTTCTTGTGTTAAGAATTGGATTGTATTCGCTTTTTGGGTTGAGTTTTTGATATGTGCAAGATGACAAACTAAAGCAGGCGAGACGTCTACGGTAATGGTTCCGAAAAGTTGTCCGATGGTTACCGAGGTGGTTTCCTCATCTAATCGCCTTACTGACAAAAGTTAGAGTGTCTCAATAAATATCCACAATGGCGGAAAATTGTACGCTTAGCTTTGATTGGAAGAGAACAGGTGAATCATTTGGCACAAACATGGCCCTCTACAATTTCACAAGAAGAATGGAAGTTGACAAACACTCGTATTTTGTATAAGTTGTTTAATTCTATGGATGATCAGATTGTAGATTTGGTCACTCGTATTGATACAGTCAAGGGATTATGGGATTATTTGGAGTTTCTTTATTCTGGTAAAAATAACCTTGCACGTATCTGTCTCTCAATTTTTTTTTAAGGTCACGGGATGGACGGTCAATGACTAAATATTTTGCGGATTATAAGAAAATGTATGAAGAGATGAATACTTTGCGCCCTATCACCAATGATGTAACAAAAATGCAAGCTCAACGGGTTTAATTGGCGGTCATGGGATTTCTTGGTTCTCTAGGTCCAAAATTTGAATCAGTTCGCTCACAACTTTTTAGTAGTTTTGAGATGCCCTCACTCACTGATGCTTTTGTGAGGGTTCTACGGGTATCTCATGAAGGCTCTTTTCCTCATGGGTCTTCTAAGAAGGTTGCACTTTTTACTACCCATGGTAGAGGAACAATGCGAGGTGCTTCAGATGCTTTTCGAGGAGGGGGTCGTATTGGTGATTGTTGGAGTGGTCATGAGTGTGGGAATACTCATGGAGGCAGAGGGATTAGCCGGGGACAGAGTTCAAACAGTTCTAGTTCAGGTCAAATTGTATGTTTTCATTGCGGTGAGCTTGGCCATATTCAGCGATACTATCGACATCAACAAGGGCGATCCTCTCATAGGCAACCACGGTATGCTAATGTTGTTACTGGATCCGAGTATGGAGTTCAACCAGGGGCTGCCCAAAACACTGCAGAGAAAACAGGGACCATGAGTGCTGAGGAGTATGCACAATAAACTCAATATCAAGCTTCTCATCACCCATCATTCTCTTCTACTGCTACTTTTGTCCAAACAGGTAATGCCAGTGCTTGCCTCACTACTTCTCATCCCTGGGTAATTTATTATGGGGCTTCCGGTCATATGACAGGTACTTCTAGTAATCTTTCTTCCTTTCGAAAAGTCTCAACCATTCAGTGTCACTCTAGCAGATGGGTCCATCGTCAATGTTAAAGGCATTAGCACTGTTCCCTTGAGCCCTTCTCTCTCTCTCTTGAATCTACCTTGTTTCTTCCCGCACTTTGTCTTATTTCTGTTAGCAAATTTACACATTTTTAATTGCTCAGTAACCTTTTATCTTGATTTTTGTGTTTTTAAGGATCTTACGTCGAAGAAAATGATAGGTAGAGGCTGTGTAACAGGGGGCCTATAATCTGTTTGACGAGTCTTCGTTTAGAGTACCAAAATCAGTTGTATCTGCTGTTGTATCACCTTTTCAAGTTCACTACCGCTTAGGACATCCTTCTTTATCTAATTTAAATAAGTTGATTCCCAACTTTCAATTCGTGTCTAGCTTAGATTGTGAGTCATGTCAGTTTAGGAAGCATTATCGGGTGACTTACCCATCTAGAGTCAATAAGAGGTTTGCGAACCCATTTGATATAGTTCATTATGATGTTTGGGGTCCTTGTCTTGTAACATCTCAACTGGGATTTAAATATTTTGTTACTTTTGTGAATGATTATTCGAGGGTTGAATGGCACTTCTGTCTCTCCAAGTTGCCACACACTTTTAAAGTCGTCCTTAAAGTAATTTTTTGTCAATTAGGTCGTTAAAATGACAGAAAAATGACGAAATGAACTAATTGACGAAAAATGTCACTTTAGAGACGAAAAGGTCACTTTAAGGACCTAATTGACGAAAAATGAACTTTAGAGGCGTCTTTAAAAGTGGATGGTAACTTGGAGGGACAGAAGTGCTATTCAGCCATTATTCGAGGGTTACTTGCTTTATATAATGAAAAATCGTTTTGAGGAGTTCCCTAATTTCACTAATTTTGTTCGTGAAGTTGTTACTCAATTCGGTATTCAAATTTATATTTTAAGAAGTGACAGTGCACTTCAATATTTTTCTTCTCCATTCACTACATTTATGGCACAAAATGTTATGGTTCATCAATCCTCTTGCCTATGCACGTTCCTAAAATTTTTTGGCCAGATGCGGTTCTTATCGCTTGTTATTTAATTAACCACATGCCATCCTCTGTTTTGAATGAGAACATTCCTCGTCTGGTTCTTTTTCCATCTCAGTTACTTTTTTCACTATCACCAAAGATATTTGGACATATCAGTTTTGTTCGAGATCACCGTCCTCATGTATCTAAATTGGATCTTAAAGCTTTGAAGTGTATGTTTATTGGACTCAAAAAGGCTATAGATGTTACTCTCCTGAACTCCATCAGTATTTTGGTAGTGCTGATATCACTTTCTTTGAGGCCACACCGTTTCACTTTCAATCTGAGTCGCGTACAAATTTGGATGAGGACATCTCTACTTATGTCATACAACATGTTCCTCCTTCCATGTCTTTACCTCAACGTACACAAGACATTCAGTATGTATATTCTAGTCGACCTTGAACAGATACAGTCCCTCCCGCCCCATCGGTTGATGCCACCATTTCATCATCTTGACTTAGATAAGCCTATTGCCCTTCGAAAAAGTAAGCGCACTTGTACCCAACATCTTATTTCTGCGTCCTTGTCCTATTATGGCTTATCTTCTTCTTATCCTACTTATTTATCTACTATTTCATCTTATTCTAAAGGCGACAATGGTGAAGGAAATGACGCCTTAGAGAAAAATAGTACATGGGACTTAGTTGTGCTACCTCCTCACACATCTATAGTAGAGTGCAAATGGGTTTACACAGTCAAAGTGAATCTTGAATCTTGATGAATCTCTTGGTCGCTTACAAGCTCTATTAGTTGCCAAAGGGTATGCTCAGATTTATGGTGTCGAGTATTCTGAGACATTTTCTCACGTTGCAAAAATGGCTTATGTACGTCTGTTGATTTCTCTTAGCTGCTTCCTATCACCGGCCATTACATCAGTTAGATGTTAATAATGCATTTCTCCATGGCAATTTACATGAGGTTGTGTACATGCAGCAATCTCCAGGGTTCGTTGTTCAGGGGGAGTCTGGTTTGGTATGTAAGCTAAAGAAATCTTTGTATGGATTGAAACACTCTCCACAGACATGGTTTGACAAATTTACATAGGTGGTTATTGAGTTTGGTCTAACCAGGTGTGTTAGTGTTCATTCGATGTTTCATTGGGAGACTTCAGCGGGGCGAATCATACTCGTTGTGTATGTTGATGATATTGTAATTACATGTGATGACAGAGAACGTATTAGTGCCTTAAAGTTCTTAATGCAAAAGTTTGACACTTCAGGATTTGGGAAAACTGCGATATTTTTTTGGGATTGAAGTGGCTCAATCAAGAAAGGGGTATATTCTTGTCCAAGAGAAAGTATACCTTAGATCTTTTGGAGGAGACTGGCTTATTAGGATGTCAACCAACTAATACACCCATGGATACTAGTCAGAAGTTAACAACAGAAGGAGACCTCTTGGAAAACGAGACAGGTATAAGAGACTTGTTGGCAAGCTCAGTTACCTTACAATCACATGACCAGATATTACCTTCCCTATTAGCGTGGTTAGTCAGTTTTTACCCTTTCCTAAGTCCTCACATTGGGATGCAGTTATGAGGATATTGAAGTATCTCAAGGGTGCTCCAGGTCGTGGATTAGTATTTCGTGATCATTGACATAATAGAGTGGAAGGGTTCTCAGATGCAGATTGGGCATGGTCTCCATCTGACAAGAGATCTACTATAGGGTATTGTGTATTTGTTGGAGGAAATCTCGTGGTATGAAAGAGTAAGAAGCAAATTGTTGTGTCTAGGTCCAATGTAGAATCAGAATATAGAGCAATGACCCATGTTTCTTGTGAATTGATTTGGTTTAAGCATTTGTTAACTGAAATGGGATTCAACAAGTTCGTACCTATGCAACTTTGGTGTGATAACGAGGCAGCTCTTCATATTGCTTTTAATCCAGTAATTCATGAAAGAACTAAACACATTGAAGTTGATTGTCTCTTTGTTCCAAGTCATGTCAAGACTGGCGACCAACTTGCTGATGTGTTTACCGAAGCCTTGGGAGTTACTAGAATTACATATATAATATATTTATAACAAGCTAGGCGTGATTGATATACATGCTCTAGCTTAAGGGGGAGTGTTGGTAGATATTTTAGAAGTATTCTAGGATATTATCATATTTTATTATTTGGGGATTACATGATTATTGGGATTGCATACATGATTAGGGGGATTGCATAAATAAGGGATGATTGATTTACTTTCCAAATGTTGTGCAGCTCTAAGCCTATATATAGGCTCTATTGTACATTGTTAATGATAATAGAATACTTCTTCCCTTTTCTCTTTCTCAACAATACACACTTTAAGAATGCCAATACCAATATTAATGATAAAAAGTAAAAACATTAAAGAACACAAATATTAAATGATAAGCAAACATATAAATATTTATTTGATGATAAAGTGAGATGAATAAGAGAACAAAAATCGTAGTGTAGAAAAGGTACGGTAGTGAAGAAGAGAGGATAAGAGAGATGAAGTGGTAACTGTGAAATACTGAAATTGAAGAGATCGTAGAGTCTCAGATGTGGAAGAGTCTGCCTTGTTGTCTAAAAGCACAGTTTGGAATTTTGGGTTATTTTCACTTGATATGAGACCTAGACAGAGAGATACTCCATCCGTTCCAAAATTTTAGAATCAATTTGCGAAATCCTAAAATTCAAAATTAATATGATTTTTTAAGTTTTGAAAGCAACATATATGGCAACTAGTAGTTCTTTTTAAATATTTTACAATAGTTATAGTTGTTTGTACTAAGATCCAATAAATTTATAATTATTTTTTATTTTAGGATTTTGCAAGTTGACTTGAAAGGTCCAAATGCATCTCCTCCAAATCGCTTAAACTAATCCCTTGTACACGAAATTAAATTGGGATATCTTTTTGGGTCAAAATTTGCTGATTCAAGTTTGATTGGAATGCCTAGTGAATCATTGTTCAATCATTCCAAATGAGTCCACCACAATCCGGACTTTCCGGTTTGCTCTCAAACAGTAAAGTCCTTGTTGCATAGGGAGAAATAGTGTCTTCTAGTGGTGCAAGTAGAAGTTTATGCACAAATATATGTTATGGAACTTATTTTAAATTGGTTTGATAGCTTGCCCCATAAATGAGGATTCAACAACAAACAGTTGTATTTTTTCTTTAGCTAGATTACGGGTATAGAAACTTTTGGGTGGATAAAGATGAGCTGTGTGAACAACGTTTCTTCTGTTAATTATGTGTTTAGATTAAATCATAGTTCAAAGTTGCGGTAGCGGTCTATGTTTCAGAAGGTCATTTTTTGACTCGGTTTCGGTATTGGTATTGGACGATATGCACCGTTGGCTAGTTAGGAACTTTGATGTGATAAAAATTAGTAATTGCAAGTGCACAATGTCAAATTGAAGAACTGACAAGTACAGTTCGAACCCACAGAGATCAGAGACTAGATTAATTTTAATGTATTTTTAATATCTATTTCATGCGAATTAGAAATAAAGATTGAGAATCGATTAACTATAATTAAACTAATTAGAATATGAAAATTAATAATAAGGAAGCAATCTAGGAATCTGAATCCATTAAACAATAAACATAATAAGTAATCAAATCTCTTCTATTTTTATTACTCAAATTACGCCATTGGTTTGATGCATAATTCGGAAAATAAATCAAGCTCAATTAAAATTAACTATAGTTTTGAGCTCCCTTCCCTTTAATTTAATAATTTTATAATTAACGTGGACAATCATAAAATATGAAAATTTAAGGATCAACTATAATCCATTAAAATTTCTTCGAGCAAACATGGATT
The DNA here is from genome assembly GCA_020205605.1 of Panax ginseng. Taxonomy (NCBI): domain Eukaryota; kingdom Viridiplantae; phylum Streptophyta; class Magnoliopsida; order Apiales; family Araliaceae; genus Panax; species Panax ginseng. The sequence goes on from CM035140.1 coordinate 56,603,332, forward strand.
ATGAAAAACTCATATATTTACAATAATCTATCATAATCTCTTAATTAATTTAAAATCACATAAGAACTATAAAACGAAGGTATTTTAACAATGGACGAAATCAATAACATTAAAAGGATAAATAATAGAAGTGATGAAAAATATTATCATGAATATTGATTTAATTTCATCTTCTTCCTAGATTAAAGAAATTAACTAGACATAAAAATAAATAAACATATTAAAATAAAGAAGAAGATTAAAAATAAATAAAAAAACTCTCTTTATTAACGATCATCCAACGCATACTCCTACCTCTAACATAAACTAATACATAAAAAATATGTTTTATCTAATTCCTCAATCTCTTGCTAATCCTATATTTATAGGCATCAAGACTCAATTAATTACTTCTAGGAATCAACTTCGTAGTGACAATCAACTTCCTTCAAAGAGCTCTTTTTGATAAAATTTCATTTCCTTCGTTGGATTTGACTTGCATACCAAGATTATTTCACCTCCTTCCTTCTCCTGTAGGAATCTTTTTAGCTCATTCTTTGCATGAATAAGAACATATTAAATATTGTTTGATCACCAAGATATTAACTTTATTGTAATAAAATATTAAATCCTACAAAATAAAATAAAACATATTAATTAAAAACTAATATAATTAAAATGACAAAATTAGGGATAATAAAACGTATGAATTATGTGACTATCAAGCTTGAAAAACAGTAAAAAAATTGTGAAAAATTCTAAATAATAAAACCAAGAAGATAAATTAAGTAAGTTGAACAAGCTCACACCTGCACCTTCCTACCATCTTTCTTAGCTAATACAGAAGAAGCAAAAAGAAGAAAATAAGATGAAGATAAGAAAAAGATGTAATCATCAAACACAACTCTCTTGTCACTCATGCTTTGCTATTTTTCAATGCTAACATTGTCAGTCACTAATAATAGCATCAGAAAACAATATACGCAAATCTAAATCAGCCCCAACTAAACTTGAGCTGAACCCATATTTGCAGTCCAATCCCACAAGTTTGCCTTTGAAAGCTACGATTTTTCTATTGTAAACCCTTTTCATTTCATCATACCTTACAATTCTGTTGTTCCCAATCATTTGATTCACTAAAATATCTTCAATTTCGAACATTGAGCAAGTTCCAAAGTCAGTTTTTGCCCTAGACTTACATCTTTGGGATGGCAACAGAGACCCAAATGATGATGATAAAGAAGCTGCGTAAGTATCCAAGTAATTAACAACAGTGTTGTAAGTTTAGGAGGGTACATGGAGGCAAAGATGATGGCAGGTTTCTTCATTAGTGCTAAGCATTGGGTTGAATTAAAGATATCAAGATTTGATAAAATTTGGGAGGAAAAAAATTAGAATAAGAAGCATAATTTAAGGGTCTCTGAGGTAGAAAGTAAAAAGGTTTAAGGAGAGGATAAAGTGGGATTGGAAGAAGACAACGAGTGGGAAAGGAGGGAAAAAAAGAAGGTGTCTGAAGATGGTGGGATGATGAGAAAGAAAAAGAGAAGAGAGAGAGAGAGAGAGAGAGTGATTTTCATGATTGGTCTTTGTTTTATTGTGTATTTACTATAGTGGGACAATTTATCCCTCAAAATATGTATGTGGCTCTCACAAGTGTGTGCAATCTGTTAAAAAATTGGGAATTCCGGTTGTTTCTGTTTAATTTTACTAAGATTAAAAGATTTAAAAAGTTCATGGACTAGACGTGCAGGAAAAAAGTTTGGAGACCAAACGTAAAATTGGCACTAAGTTCGGGGACGACTGAAGGGGGCATCCCTTAATAAAATATGTATATTTACGTCTTGACTTGTCATAAGATAATAATAATCAAACAAATATTCATAAATAAATATTATATATACATAGTAACTTATAAATAATAATAAAAAAAATATGCATATGTATATATTAACTTACCATAAAACAATAATAATTTGCTGAGGAACTTGAAGAGGATGACGATGATGATGTAGAGGAGTAGGAGTAGGAGAAGGATTGATTTATAACTATTTACCTTTTTCTTTTCTTTTCTTTCTTTTAATGTATTTACGTACTTTTTAGATTGTATTAAGAATTTATTGTTTAATTACTATGCAATATAGTATTAGACAACAATGTGAGATATTTGTATTATCATTTGGACAATATTATGTACTAGATGGTGTTTTTGTGTTTACCCAACAGATCCATCTTGTTATTTTTATTATTTAGGTTATTTTTCATAATTTTTAGTGAAAATTTTGAACTTCCTAACTATTATAATGGTGTGTCGCTTGAAACCGAAACGAGTAATAAAGAAACCTTTCCAGAACCTAAGCCACTATAGGGACTTTGAACCATGGATTAAACCCTTTCTAGGCTTCCTCTACGGGAAAAAATTGAGTATTTCAATTTTTAGTACTTGTCTTCAGGTAGCATTTTGGCCGAGGATCCTCAAGTCCTTAAAGAAACTGACAAAGTTTGATTAAGCTTTGATTGGCAAAAGAGTAAGAGTATATGTGTTGGAAAAATGCAGAAAACTCATATAAGGTTTCTCGGTAAGCATCTGTTCTGTGCGCACATGCAGGGGTGGATCTATATACAGGGCAACATAGGCAGCTGCCCCTGCTGAAATTTTTATTTTATAGGTATATGAGCATGGCATTTATGTAAATTAATAAATTCAAAGGGACAGAATGAAAGAGTTAAACTTGGAATGGCAAAATAATTTTCATAAACCAATTCTAAGTATAAGATGAAATTTTATTAGTACAAAATTCGTTTATACTTAGAAATTAATTAATAGTTTTGTTTGAATATAGAAAGTGAGCATTGGGGAATCATTCACAATGAACTATGACAAGTAACCGAAATAAGTATCTAAATTGTATCTAAATGTTTTTTATTTGAAATTCCTTTTTTAGTTTGGATTATGAATATTTATTTTAATTTGTAAACATTATTATGATTAGTTCAAGTTTTTTTATTTAATTTGAACAAAAAAAAAGAGTAATTCACCTCTGTTGGAAAAAATTCTTGGATTCCGCCCCTGCGTACATGTTTGGGACCTCAAAAGCCAAGGCAACGTGTGATAATCATGAACAGGGCCAGCCGGCTGACATTGAAGATACAAAGTTCAATTTCTTGATATCTGTAGAATTGTGCCGGACATTTCTCTTTTTTAGTTATGCAAAAACACTCCAAGCATATGTTCAAATAAAAGTGCAACTTAAGTTAGTTTGACACAGTCTTCCAATGGATTTAAAATATTTTCTCTCATGGTTCCTGTTACCCATTACTGTTTTAAGTTTAACTCCAATTCTTCTTGCAGGCTGGGGAGAAAAAAAAAGGGAAAAATAAATTATTCTTTAACAAGTAAGGCGCCCGTGTTCTCCACAATGCAGAAAAATATTTTTTGTATAGTGTTTGTATTACTAGGGGATGAGGGTGTCTTATATCTTGTGTACAATCACTATAAAACTACCGCAAGGAGAAATCAGCTCCAGTATGTAAATTTTGTTTGCGGTTGAATTGAATTATTCATCTCTATGTATGTGTGTCCTGGTCTTCTCATACGTAAGGGTGAAGTGAGTCACTTTTATGATCATGTGGAAATATCAATGTTCTTGTTTATTAAGTTCAATCAAAATGAGAAAAATTAATGCCAAGTTCTATTAGAGTGTAATGACTATAGGATTGAATTTGTTTTTTAAAGCAAAAACTAGAAATTCTTAAAGTTAGTTGCAAACATATTATTTAGTCTCTGATAACAATTGAAACGAGAGTATAATTATATTGTAATACTCTAAACACAGATTTGAACGGATAAATGTGAATAGTTAGTATTGTACTAACATGAGCATAGATAAATTTTTTGAATCTACAGAAAAGATAAAAACTCTTTAGAGTTTTTAATAATACTTGTGAAAACTAGTTAATCGAAAAATCCTAAGATAGCATATTTATATTTATGAGTATTGCGATAATTTTGTGCTGAATTATAATTATGAAACATATTAATACATGGGATTAAATAGAATTATAAGAGAATTAACTTATTATAAATCTTTTCAAAAGAGTTACCACTAATATTTATCTGGCAACTAAAAAGATATTACAAACATTTACAATATATATTATTTTCCCATATATATATAGTTCCAACTTCCAAGTAACTTTCCTATAAGATTAAATATAAAAGCGGTAATAAAAATTAAACTATTGAATTTTTCTAAAGAGAATAGACTATACAAAATATATTAACTCTCGATAAATACTAAAATAAATGAAAATCTCATTTTCAAAAATATTTTTCACCTCATCATTCAACTCTGCCACCACAAGTCCATAATCACTGCCATGAATGACAAAAATAGAAATGATAAGAAGGCTCTACTACTATACCACCAATCTACAGTGCCACCAACAAGCACTACCACAAACAACATAGCACCACTAGATCCACCTCCTTACAAGGCTACAACCACCACCAGAATCACCGTCATGCCCCAGAATCCTAGAGAGTCATGGTTAACCCATAAACTCCATCGTACCACCGGTATACCACTAAATCTACAATCATCGCTAACATGGACCACATCATCATAACCACTAACACCTCTGTAGCCCAACCATCATCTCCATTATGTTTCTCTTCGGTGGAAAGAACACACAAAGAGAGAGAAAGATGGCGGAAGGAAAGTGGATGGAGAATTACTGAATACTCTTTTTCTTTCTTCCAGAAATATATATAGCCTCTCAAAATGATGTCATTTTGGAAGGCTATTAGAGAAATAACATAATATTGTTATTTAGGATAGTTTTATATTTATCAAGTAGTTAGAATATTATTTTTGAATTACCATAATATTGTTATTTTTGAATATTATTTTTGAATTACCATAATTATCTCTTGAATTACCATAATAACATAATTATTTTCATTTCTAAACTGAGCATCCTATTTAAAGGAGAATGACACGATACTATTTAAGAAAAATAATCACGGATACAGTAAAAATTTTGACGAAATCACGGGCGTTTGGCTGAAAAAAAGTTTTGATTTTACTATGCAGCACTATGTTACACTATGAAGTACTATACAACACTATGCAGTACTATACAAACAATAAAATATAATATATTTTATTTTACATAAAAAACAAAACTTATATATATATATACTCCCTTTTTTCCACACGTGACCATTTATTCATATATATATATATATATATATATATATATATATATATATATATATATATATATTAAAATAAAATTGAGATAACTTTCTACCAACTATTTTGAAAAATGAGTAGGTGGGGGTCCATATTATAAGCCAAATTTACAACAAATACTTCATAAAAAAAATCCCTCTATTTATCTCAATTCACTTGGCTTCACTAAACACATTTTTAATAACATTTATTCATCATTAATATTATAACTCGCAATATTAACAACTAGATCATTCCCAGAAAAGAGGGGGTTTCCGATAAAGATTTCTCCTTATTAGCGAGCATTTAGGTGACCAAATCCCTGTCCTCGACAGAACTTTCTAGACATCGTCAATAATACAAATAATAATATGAATAACTTTATCGTGTCAATTATTGATTTTATAAATTGCAATAATTGAGTATAACTGAGTGACTTCTCACGTAAGCATCAATAATCAAAAATACTGTACAATACCGTGTGTTACTATGCAACCACACGTAGTACTGTACTTTTATCACCGGGTATTTCAACAGTTAACGGTAAAACTTTTGCCGTTATTTTTAGAAAAAGTTATTTCTGTCGTTTTCTAACTCCGACAGTAATTCCGTTGTGGGGTCCACCAATGACTGTGTCGTCGTACGAATATTCCCTGATAAACGAATATTCCCCAACCAAACTTTAATATTTTACTAAATAGAATAACCCTTAACTTTACGAACAACTTGCTTCCTTTGTAAAATTTTCACATATCACCCTTAACTTTAACATCTTATCAATTTAAACATTTACTAAATAGAATAATAATTATAAGAAAATTGAATACTTTCATTTCATAAAATTCGGGGTCTTACAATCTCCCCTCCTTATGAAATTTTGCCCTCGAAATTTATGTACCTGGTAGTTCGAAGAGATGAGAATACCTTGCGTTCTTTTCGGATTGTACCTTCCCGATTATTTCCTCTGTATCATGATTTTCCCATTGTTCATCTCCTGTATTTTAGATATTATTCTAGAATACAGCTTCAAAATAAAGATTAATTGACATATCATAATTTGTCAACTTAAGTAAGAAAATTCAGCTTAGGTAGGACACACACTAGCGAAGGATATTACTCGTCTCTCCCCTCCTAGTTCTAATCCCGGATCTCCACCAGAGATCATATCCCTAAGCTCTGATACCATTTGTGACGCCCCCAAAATAGGTATACACAACCCATCTTGGGTCGTCAGATACACGGTACATAATTCAAATACAAACTTCATTTATACAACTGTCGTGCAAAATACGGCAACACATAAGCTGTGAGTTTTAATACAAATATTATCTCGTAGACAATATCCAAACTCAAATTATTACAATGCCATATAAAATATAGCAACAAATATTTCAAGACCCAAAAGAAGAACGAGAAGATTACTATCCTCTTCATTCTAATGAGGTGCCCTTTTGACGCTTTCAAAGTCGGGTTCTCCTCACCCTATTGTTGTTTACCAAAATCAATTATTAAGCGACGTATAAAATACGCCACTCCCATTTTAGGTCCTCAATACAATTATATATTTTCATGCTTTTTTATAATGTATCGAGAAACTTCCACAGACTCGGACCATCACACTATTTCCCTGTTATCCCCGCTCAACCCAGCTACACTCTTACTACCTAAAAGGAATTGTGAAGCAAAAGGGTGAGCACAAATAGCCCAATAAAGAATATTATAACTAAGATAATATAGAACAAATTATCCTTAGTCCTCAACAGGGAAAAAATCTGATACAATAAAATACACAACAAGTTTTAGATCAATAACTGCAACGGAAACAACAATTCATTAGAAGAGTCAAGTAGAACATAATGTCTATTATCTCCTCCAAATTAAAAGTCCATCATTAATATTTTATCCCCGTAATATCCATCAATAGTTCTTTTTGTACCCAAGACAAAGAGAACTTTCATCACCTGTCTACAGTACCTGAACCATTAAAGATTATAGTTAAATTCACAATTCATATTTATAATCAGGTAAATCAACAGTCCATCTTTGCACTATGAGCCAGAGACATACAACTATAAAACCAATAATCAACAGTCCATCTTTGCACGTAAGCCAAATATATACAACTGTAAAACTAATAATCAACAATACATCTTTGCACGTAAGCCAAAGAGGAATTTTTTGCCACATCATTTGTCTGTAAAATAAATAATCCACATCACCGAATTATCCATGCACTACGGGCCAAGGATATTCGTTAATATCACATCCACGAATTATCCATGCACTACAGGCCAAAGATATTCGTTATTATCACCAATAGTCATGATCATGCCAAATAACAATTCATCTTTGCACCATTGGCCGAAGAGAACTCATGGTCATGATCATACCAACAACTGTCCATCAATGCACTACGGGCCAATGAGGGCACTTGTTATTATCACATCCACGAATTATCCATGCATATCGGTCAAGAATATTCATTATTATCACCAGTGGTCATGATCATGCCAAACAATAATTCATCTTTGCACCCTTGGCCGAAGAGAACCCATGATTATGATCATACCAACAACTGTCCATCAATGCACTACGTGCCAATGAGGACTTTTACCACATCATTTGTAACATTACATGTCATGATTTTACCGATACATAATTCCTGGTCATAATCATACCAATCACCAGTCCATCTATGCACTACAGGCCAAAGATGACTTTCATCACAATATAAGCATGAGGATGATGACAATAATATAATAATTCAATTAAATGAGATCAAGGATAAATATTAGAAATTTATAATTCAATTTATCTAGAGTTCAAGAATATGATAACTGCTTTGTGGAGTAAAATTCAAGAATAATATTCAGGTATCAAAAATAATTTGGACAAAAAAGAATCAATTTTTCGTCGTGAATAGGACCTCGTGAATAATACTTCATGAATAGTACCCCGCGAATAGTACTTTGTGAATAGTATCGTATATATGAATAGTACTGTACGTATAAATAGTACTGTACATATGAATAGTGCTGTATGTATGAATAATATTCATGAATAGTACTCCGACATGAAAAGTTTAAAATTTAACAAGAATGTTCAGAAAAATATCCTTGTGAAACGATACTAGATGAAGCGCAAATTTCAAGGATATTCTACTAATTTTAAGGAGTATAGAAGCAATACTTATCAACATGAGTGTAGAATTCGGAATCTGAAATGAAATAATATTACTTACATACTACATAGTATGGAAGAAAATATTATTTTTTACGAATATTGAAAAAAAATAATATCCCTTACAACTGTTGAACGAAAATAATATTTCTTACGAATATTGAACGAAGATAATATTCCTTACGAATATTGAACCAAAATAATATTTCTTATGAATATTGAACGGAAATAAATTTTTTTACGAATACGAAAAATAATATCGTAAGCGAATATGAAATAAATAATACCCTTTATCTCGAAAGGTGAGTAATTCTGACTGGTATAGCGGATATATTCTTGAAGAAAACTTTCACTATTTTCTACACTCAAAGCTTCTTTAAACTCAAAAGAAATACGCACAATATTATATAAGAAGAATTCTCTGATTTTGGTGTGATTTTTTTTTCTAAACTGAAAATCCTATTTATAGGAGAATGGCAGAATACTATTTAAGAAAAATATTCATGCATTTTATGGTGAAAATTTTCACCAAATCACAAGCGTTAATGATTTTTTTTTTTTTTACTACGCGAAGATTATGCAAACAATAAAATATAATATATATTCTATTTTACATAAAAACTTAATATATATATATATATATATATATATATATATATATATATATATATTTGATTCGGATCTTAAGTTCACCTTTATCCAACTCAATTGAAGCTCACTTTTTTATGATTTAACCCGGTGACGATTTTATTGTCATACAACCATCGCTCATACTTTTAGCGACACTATATGTTGTCTGTCGCTAAAATTATAGACGACAGTTGTATTATTGAACCGTCGTCGGGTCCGTCGCTAAAGGGGGGTGAGTTCGGGTGAGTTGGATAAGTGGTGAGCTTAAGATTCGGACTCTCTATATATATATATACACTCCCTTTTTTCCACCCATTTCCCACCCGTGACCATTCATTCATATATATTTATATATACAGGGTCCGGTTCCAGTCCGGACTCCCGGACTTTCTTAAAATACGGACCTTTTTTTTTTTGCTTTTTTTTAAAACAACTAAAAGAAAAGTTTAATATTTTATGGAACTGAAATTTTTCCAAAATACAGTATTTTGGATGTAATTTGGATACATATAATAAAACAGTCTGTATAGACTGTACAGACCTATTTTGTTATATGTATCCAAATCACGCCCAAAACACTGTATTATGGAAAAATTTCAGTTTCATAAAATATAAAACTTTTTTTTAGTTGTTTTTTTTTAAAAAAAAAAGCAAAAAATAAAATAAAAAATGGTCCGCATTTTAACAAGGTCCGGACTCCCGGACCTGATCCTCGCTGGTATATATATATATATATATATATATAAGTACTAAAATAAAATTGAGATAATTTTCTACTGACTATTTTGAAAAATGAATAGGTGGGGGTTTATTTAATAACCCAAATTTACAACAAAAACTTCATAAAAAATTTCTCTATTTATCTCAATTCACTTGACTTCACTAAACACATTTTCTATAACATTTATTCATCATTAATATTATAACTCGCAATATTAACAACTAGATCAAACCCAGGAAAGAGGGGGCCTTCCGATAAAAATTTTTTCTTATTGGCACGCAATTAGGTGACCAAACCCCTTTCGTCGACATAACTTTCTAGACATCGTTAATAATACAAATACTAATATGAATAACTTTATCGTTTCAATTATTGATTTAATAATATAAAATATTGTGTAGATGATACTGTGACAATAACTGAATCAATAATATGAGATACTATGCAGCAACCACTGTTGCAATAATTGAGTATAACTGAGTGAATTCTCACATAAGCATCAATAATCAAAGACTCTGTACAATACCGTGTGCTACTATGCAACCACGCGTATTACTGTACTTTTATCATCGGGTATTTCAACAGTTAACGGTAAAACTTTTGCCGTTATTTTTATAAAAAGTTATTTCTGTCGTTTTCTAACTCAGACAGTAATTTCGTTGTGGGGTCCACCAATGATTGTGTCGTCGTACGAATATTCCCTGATAAACGAATATTCCCCGACCAAACAAATATTTTATGACAACTTGCTTACTTTGAAAATTTTTCGCATATCACCCTTAACTTTAACCTTTTATCAATTTAACCATTTACTAAATAGAATAATAATTATAAGAAAATTGAACACTTTAATTTCATAAAATTCAGGGTCTTACAATCTCCCCTCCTTATAAAATTTTGCCCTCAAAATTTACTTATCTAGTAGTTCGAAGAGATAAGAATACCTTACTTTCTTTTCGAATTGTACCTTCCCGATTATTTCCTCTGTATCATGATTTTCCCATTGCTCATCTCCTGTATTTCAGATATCATTCTAGAATACAGCTTCAAAACAAAGGTTAATTGACATATCATAATTTGTCAACTTAAGTAAGAAAATTAAGCTTAGGTAGGACACACATTAGCGAAGGATATTACTCGTCTCTCTCCTCCTAGTTCTAATCCCGAATTTCCGCCAGAGATCATATCCCTAAGCTCTGATACCATTTGTGACGCCCCCAAGATAGGTATACACAACCCATCTTAGGTCGCCAGATACACGGTACATAATTCAAATACAAACTTCATTTATACAACTGTCGTGCAAAATTCGACAACACATAAACTGTGAGTTTTAATACAAATATTGTCTCATAGACAATATCCAAACTCAAATTATTACAATGCCTTATAAAATACAACAGCAAATATTTCAAGACCCCAAAGAAGAATGAGAAGATTACTATCCTCTTCATTCTAATGAGGTGCACTTTTGACGCTTTCAAAGTCGGGTTCTCCTCACCCTATTGTTGTTTACCAAAATCAATTATTAAGTGACGTATAAAATACGCCACACCCATCTTAGGTCCTCAATACAATTATATATTGTCATGCTATTTTATAATGTATTGAGAAACTTCCACAAACTCGGACCATCACACTATTTTCCTGTTATCCCCGCTCGACCCAACTACACTTTTACTACTAGAAAGGAATTGTGAAGGAAAAGGGTGAGCACAAATAGCCCAGTAAAGAATATTATGACTAAGATAATATAGAACAAATTATCCTTAGTCCTCAACAGGGAAAAATTTGATAGAATACAATAGACAACAAGTTTTAAATCAACAACTGTAGCGAAAACAATAATTCATTAGAAGAGTCAAGTATAACATAATGTCTACTATCTCCTCCAAATTAAAAGTCCATCATTAATATTTTTTCCCCGTAATATTTATCAACAGTTCTTTTTGTACTCAAGACAAAGAGAACTTTCATCACCTGTCTTCACCTGAACCACTAAAGATTATAGTTAAATTCACAATTCATATTTATAATCAGGTAAATCAATAGTCCATCTTTGCACTACGAGCCAAAGACATACAACTTTAAAAACCAATAATCAACAGTCCATCTTTGCACGTAAGCCAAAGATATACAATTGTAAAACCAATAATCAACAATCCATCTTTGCACGTAAGCCAAAGAGGATTTTTTTGTCACATCATTTGTCTGTAAAAAAAATAATCCACATCACCGAATTATCCATGCACTACGAGCCAATGATATTCGTTATTATCACCAATAGTCATGATAATGCCAAACACCAATTCATCTTTGTACCCTTGTCCGAAGAGAACCCATGGTCATGATCATACCAACAACTGTCCATCAATGCACTATGCCAATGAGGACATTTGTTATTATCACATCCACGAATTATTCATGCATTACGGGCCAAAGATATTCGTTATTATCACATCCACGAATTATCTATGTGCTACGGGCCAAGATTTATAAACAATAGATGTAATAAAAGTTTCTCCAAACGTAGTCTCAACAGATAAGTTAAGGTCTAATTTCTCCGGAGTCAAGTTCAAACATTGAGCACAAGCAGTAGAGATAAAAGAATGGGTAGAACCGGTATCTAATAAGGTATAAACTTCGCAAGAGTTAATAATTAGCTTACCCGTGATCACCTCGTTCTGGTTCCTCGCGTTTTGGGCAGTCACGACAAACGCCCTTCCAGGAACCACCGACTTTAACTTGTCTGGGACAACCTTTGGAGTCACCATCCCCATTGGACTTGGTTTCGCTACAATACAATCTCTAGCTATATGACCTTCCTTTCCACAGTTATAACACACCTTGGATTATTATGGGCAGTTTTGGCTGATGTGTCCCTCTTTCCCGCATTTATAACAAACGACCGATGATCGTTCTCCTCCCCTAGAAACAGTTGATGTTTGTGCTGATGTCTTCACGTTATCATTGTTGTACCTTCTCTTTTTGAAATGTCCCCCTGACTCGCTTCTTCTATCATCATGTCCACGATTACCACCAGAGTGGTTACCACTCTTATCCGAATGTTTTCCTCCCTGCTGGTTGTCATTGCTCTGATGACTGCTGCCACCAGTATGACCCTGGTTGTGGTCCCTTGGTTGAACATACTCATTATCTCGCTCTAATAATTGAGCCCTGTTTACAACATCTGAATATAAAAAAATTTATGAGAGATAAGATATTGTCGAATCTCGGGTTTTAGACCTCTCAGAAACATCCACGTCATTCGTTCCTCATTCTCTACCAGATGAGGTGCAAACCTGGATAACTATGTGAACTTCGCCTCGTACTGGGACACCGTCATGTTGTTTTGTTCCAGTTTGATAAACTCTACCTCCTTCATATGACGAATACTTTCAAGAAAGTACTTGTCAATGAACAGTTTTTGAAACGTTTCCCAAGACATATTGAGTGCGGCAGGCTGGGTACGCTTCACAGATTCCCACCAGTAATCTTCCTCACCACAGAACATAAAGGTGGTGAATGGAACATTCTGTTCCTCCGTGCATCCCAAGACATCAAATATCTTGGTAATTTGTTTAACCCACGTTTTCGCCTTGATCCGATTCGACTTTCCCACAAATTCTGGTGGTCCCAACTCTTTGAACTGCTTGGCTGTGACAAGTCGCGCATTACTATCATTTCCACCCGTATTTTGTACACGAGTCTCCCTCGTTTGATTTTGTATGAACTGCAAAAAGCTTCTAAACATTCCATCATTCATCATTTGTTTAGTAGTGTTGTTTACAGGAGGAATATTGCCTTCCTATTGCACGTTCTCCTGAGTGGTGATTAAAGGTGTCTCCACGGTCTCATTCACTCCATTGTTAATATTTCCAGCTGCCATTCTCAAATACTGTCACAAAACAAGGGTTAATTAAAGAAATTAACATGCCACATAATATCCTTATATTATGACCGACCAAACAAATAAGCTTAGGTATAACACACTAGCGAAGGATTACTCGTCTCTCCCCTCCTAGTTCTATTCCCCGATCTTCGCCAGAGACCATATCCCTTAGCTCTGAGACCAACTATGACGCCCCCAAAATAGGTATACATCACCCATTTTGAGTCGCCAAATACATGGTACAGAAATAAATACAACTTCATTAATACAATTGTCGTACAAAATATGACAACACATATACTGTGAGTTTAAATACAAATATTGTCTAAAAGACAGTATTCAAACTCAAAAGGAGTCCTCATTACAATTATTGATACACTATTTTATAAAAATAGTGAGGACGACTAAAACAACTTTCTAGAACCATCACTCCATACCCCGGCTAGTTCCTGTTATATTCTCACCTCCTGAGAAGAAAAATGGAACAAAAAAAAAAGGGTGAGCTCAACTAGCCCAGTAAAGAATATTATGACTAAGATAATGAACAATAATTTATCGTTAGTCTTCAACAAATCAGATAAAATATAATGGACAACCAGTTTTAGATCAATATTCATAGCGAAAATAATAATTCACTAGAAGAGTTAAGTAGAGAATGAAATTTACTATCATCTATGAATTTAAAAGTCCATCATCAATATTTTATCCCTGTAACATCAATTAATATACATCTTGAATCAAATATTCATCTTTGCAATGCCAAAGATATTCATTTGTATCACCAGTTGGTCATGTTCATCTCAACACCTGTTCATCTTTGCACTACGGGCCAAAGATATTCATCAGTTAATCATTCATCTTTGCACTACAGGCCAAAGATATTCATTAATATCATCATTTAGGATTGAGGATGATGAAAAATATTTTTAAGAAACGAATCCAGTGAGATAAAAGATAAAAGATTAGGGATTCGTACTTAAGTTTATCCAAGTTCAAAAATACTCCAAAATAAACCACAGTGGAGTAAAATTCAAGAATGAAGATCAAAACATGGATACAATCAAAGATAGTAACCATAATAGATATCTTGGACAAAGAAGAGAAAATTTTATTTTTCTATGAATAGTGCCGTATACGTGAATAGTGCCGTATACGTGAATAGTAACCCTGGCACAAAAAGGTAGAAATTACACAATAAAGTTCATATCAATATTTCGGCATAATGATTTTGAAGAAAATAATATCATTTACGAAGAAAATAGCATCCCTTACCTCAAAAGAACAGTACTTCCGGCTGAAATATCAGGTATAAGTCTGAAGGAAAGTTGCACTGAATACCAACTCACAAAGTATCTAAATACTCACAAAATACGCTCGATAATATAGAGAGAGAAAGCTTATGATTCTGGTGTGATTTTTAATTCTAACTAAGCACCCTATTTGTAAGAAAATGCTTAGAACGCCATAGCAGACTAACCTGCTACCTGATGGCTTTACCTGTTACTATTCACGCCCACCACTTTTGAAATAAAATTTTAGCACATTTCTCACCAACCAAAAGTGGGGCCCACCATCTTTTTAATAAAAATATTTATTTCTAAAACTTCAATAATTCATAATAAATAGCCCTTTTATGAGAAAAATACGAATTTTATGTCCATTCTATAGGAAATTAAATTCTCTACAACTTTGTAGATTTAAGTTTTTCCAAATTCTAAACGAAAAATGACCGAAATCCACATACGGACGATTTTTAATACCTCCATTCCGACAAAATACTGATAAAACACCTAAAAATTAATTCCTTCATTTATATCCACACAAAATAAATATTTCCCTATCCATCCACATAAAATAAATATTCTTTTATCATATAAATCAATAATTAATTCTTCACAAATAATATTACAGAATCACAATTATGACAACCAGGTCGTTCCCAAGAAAGAGTGGGCTTTCCGATAAGGATTTCTCTTTATTGGCACGCAATTAGGTGACCAAACCCCTTTCCTAGACAGAACTTCCTTAGAAATTGCCAATAATGCTATCTAACAATATTATTCAAATAATATGAATTATTGATCTGATAATGGAGATATGCAATGTTGTGACAATTATGGAACAACAATAATATAAAATATCAACGTAGCAATTATTGAATCAATAAAATAAAATATTGAACAATAATTATCGTAATAATTATTGAGTAGTGTCTTTCACGTAAGAATCAATAATTCAAAATACTCGCGTGTAAATCTTTGTGCTTCTTTGTGCAACCATGCGTATTACTGTATTTTAACCACCGGGTATACCAACAGTGTTAATGGTAACAACTATACCATTATTTGTAGAAACTCAAACTTGTCATTTTTTTCATCCGACCATTTTCCGTTATGGGGCCCATAAATGGCTGCGTCGTCGTACGAATATTCCCCGACAACAAGAATATTCTATGACCAACCGAATATTCCCCGAAAAAATGAATATTTTATAACCACATGTTTATTTGGCAAAATTTGCACCTTTTAACCATAATCAAAGTATTATATCAAATTAACACCTTATTATTTCAAGATAATGAATAGAGAAAATTCAATTTTATTCATTAAAAAGTTGGGGTCTTACAACCTCCCCTCCTTATGAAATTTCGTCCTCGAAATTGACGTACGTACCTGGTGTTTCGAAAAGGTGAGGATACCTAGCAATAATTCACCAAATGGGACAAAAAGGGTATAATGGTAATTTGGTTATTAATTTAATGGCATTCTTGTAAACTTGGCAAACCCTTAGGGTTTGACCCTTAGGGTTTAATCACTAGGGTTTAACCCTAAGGTTTTCCAAAATTGGATTTCTTAGATTTCATTTAGGGTTTGAAATAAAATAAAATAAAATATTAGTTTCCTAAAAATGTAATTTAGAATTTACTAATTAGTTTTCTAATTACATTACTTTAACAATTAGGGTTTAAGATCCCACAATTAGCATTAAGGCTTACAATTAGTAATTAGGATTTTATTCTAGAAAATTAGGTTTACTAATTTAGAAATTAGGATTTTTAACAATTAGGATTTTCAAATATGAATTAGGGTTTTCTCTCATTAACATTAAATCTAATACTACACAACATAAATCCTATAACACCAATACTACACAGTTTTGAACTCATAATTGAGTTTCAAAATCGGTTTTAACAAATTGATATAAGGTTTTAACATTAAACACCATAATTGACCAACACATATAGTATATATTTATAACACTGAAAAATAATATTATATTTAATATAATATTATTATTCTCAATCATAGCTCAAAATCCAAATTTTGGATTTCATATCCGATTCATCTTTCATATATAGCATTATTAATTAAGTTAAAATAATTAACTTAATAATCTGAACTAAAATTCATATAATAAAATAGTAATTATAATAATTACAATAATCATCTCATATATTATTTAAATAATATAAAAATCATATTTTCATAGAAAATAATTAATAAAGACATTTCTACTATAAAATTAATTATTATAAGAATATACTTTATAATGATTAATAATTCTAAAATAAAATTATTTGAAATTATTCAGGTAATAAATAAATTTTATTTATCACATATATACATACACATTACTTGGCACATATTCCCATCTTTAAAATAAAAGAAAAATTAATATGCAAATTTTTTAATTTATTTATATAGAAAATATCAGGTTATTACATTCACCCTCCCTTATAAGGATTTCGTCCTCGTAATCACCGTTTTAAAACTCATACATACTAGGGTACATAGCATACACATCGTCATTTCAAATAGATCTTGATCAGATTCGATCAAACCGATCTTTAACTATTCAACATAAAGCTTGTCTATCTGATTAAGCAGAAGTTCAATTTCTAAAAGAACTCAAATTCCTTCTTCAAAATTTCTTTATAAAATAATTTATATATATAGGAAAATCATATATATCAAAATATACAAGTTATCTGAATAATAATACAGAGTTGCATTCTCAAATTTGCCACCTTATATCTTTGGACCGTCATATTGAAGACTCTTGCGGTTGATTCTGTTGGTTTGTTTGTTGAAGTTGGTTCCGTTGTCACCGATGTCCCGCTGCTTTTCCCCGTAGTCATACTCCCTGCATCCATTCTCTTTTTCAGACAGTCCTTCACCTTATGTTCCGTTGATCCACATCTGAAACACCCTATGTTCATTCTTGGATTGGGGTAGTTGGAAAAGATATGTCCCTCCTGCCCACACTTGTAACACACAAACTTACCCTTAAGACACTCTCATGAGTAATTCTTTCCACAATTCCCACACTGCGCAACCTATTTCTTTCCACCTCCTGGCCTATTTTTGGTATTCTCAAAATTTTCTATTTTTCTTTTTCCAGTCCTACCCCCACTATTTCCTTCTCCGACTCTAGCTTGATTTGCTTCCCACCAAAAATTTGCCTCCCCTTTCATCGTATAGGTGACAAAAGCAGTCATCTTTTTGCCCCTCCGTTACTCTCTATTATTGTCACAAACACCTCTGTGGTCATTGATCCTCTAAATCCTGGCGGTTCGATTGCCTTGAAGTCTTTGAAGTTTGTCGATCGATTATCTGGCTGATTTCCCACGGATGGTAATCCATTCTGCATAGCTTGAGCGTCCATATTTATCAAATTTTTTGTCGGGTCTGGTTGTCCTCCAGTTTTGTTGATAGGTTCTTCTGCCTTTTGGTTTTGTTTATGTCTTGGTGGCATTATCTGATTAAATAAAATCATGTTCATCTAACTAATTTCATAATACTCTACACCGTATATCGTAGCACATACTGCTTTAAACATCTGATATCCCCTTTGTGACATAAAAGTCGGGAATCGCTGCCACAACTTATACAACAGTTGAGAATATTTCTTTACAACCACATACTTATCGTATACGCATCATACATATTCAAGTAACACTAATATCACTTATTTCATACGCCTTCACTAAGGATCAATTGCTTAGCATTCTATATATTCCTATTATCCTCAATAATTCTTTCACACATAACTATACCAAGTTCTTTAAACCTTCCACACATTATGAGTTTAAGAACTCACCACAAACATATGAGTTCAAGAACTCGAGCTTGACCTTATATTCTTTAACTATACTCTACATATCAGTTACACTATCATTTCTGGGTCCGGTACTACGCTTTTCCAATATAATCACCTCATTAGGGTTGCTTTCAAAGTGAGCCTCTATTTCAGTTATTTACTTTGGTATTGGCTCAGTTATGGAGGTTGACTCCATCTTTATGATCTGAGGGTATCCTAATCCTTTCCCACCTAACATCTACACCAAAACTATCTTGATCAACACATAGTATATACACACAACAATTAATAATTTTATACAAGTTATCTTTTATTTTGTTTAACGATGAATTTATTCAATTCATCTCCTTTTAAACTCTAAATGAGTTGCTTATATTTTTAACGTTTCCCTCTGTCCTAAAGGTTATAGCCTAAGGTCTGTCCCACCTAAGGTTTCTAACCCTAAAGCTTTGATACCATGTTGTAACGCCCCCAAATTTAGGTACTTGAAACCCATACTCAGTGCTTCACGATACCATTTCTATGAGAGGAATAATACTAATAATAATAACAATAATATAAATATCAAACTTAATTTACATATATCAAAGTCTAATCCCAGGTACGCGACCTTTAAACATTCATTACATGATAATTAATAGATATCATTGTCTTAATAAAGTCAATCTATTACATAAGATAACATAAGATTATTCTGTTTGCTTTCCTTTTCCCTTGTTCTGGCCTGGACATTCCTGTTGATCATGCTTAGCTGAAAACATTTAAATTTAAAGCAAGAATGAGCATTTAATTGCCCAGCAAGTAATAGCAACAATAAATATAAGCTGAAAGGATTAAATGTTTTCTTTAAATAACACTTCTACAACGAATCAATAGTTGTGAAGTAAGCTGAACCAATAATAACAACATAACAATTATATATCAAAATTTTGAAACTATGTTCTGACTATAACTGGAGATTAGTCGATAGACTATGAACATTGTTTTTAATTTTCGCTAAGGTTTAGCAGAACTTCATCTGCAAACCGTCATAACTTACGGGCACGAGGGTGATCATCCCAATGCACCTTGTATTGATCAATACTACATGCAAGAACGATATTATCGTTCACTCTATCCACCTTAGGTGTACAAAAGTTTTCCCATGTTCAGGATGTTCATACTTAGTCGAGAATCCGAACCAAAACAATCTGGTTGGATACAATAAAGTTCTATCATGATCAACAATATTTCTAAATCTGTGTCTAGCTGGATCAAGTAGCTTAGACAATTTTTAATTAATGTATACATACCGGAAATCAATAGGTATGTATCAACATGTGATTAAATATAATGATTATCCAAGTGGGGACACTTGTATAACCATATTTAGAAACTAACGAACAGAATAAATATCTGAATTATAAAATAATACAATGATCGGATAATGTAAGAACTTGTATGAATACAAAGATTGGATACATAATCAATAACAATAGAGTTAATAATCTGGCACAATAATATGATTCTGAAAATTTCTTACTCATGTCCATTGCATAAAGGAAATGCAAAGTTAGGATACTTGCACAATATAAAGAATAGTTCAGATACTTGCCTGAGCTGCTGCTTATAATAACGCAACTTAGTTTTATCTTTTATACCGAAACCTATCATTAATAAGATCATTCGTTCGATTAGAAATACATATTATAACACATAGTACTGCTATTTGCAGTCAACACATAACCTAATCACATTATCACATATGTTTAAAAGTCATTGCATCACAAACCAATACGTATCTAATCAAATTATCTAAGTCCAAATCAAATTTCAAACATTCAAAATTGTACAAGCGACTTTATCGGGTAATTATTGAGTCTAAGACTCTATCGTGTAGTTCAAAATTCGCTTAGATATTTTAAATATCAGTCATATTATTTTTTTCATAGCCGTATAATAATTTTTAAATAATTATTATAATTTATCACGAATTTTCAAACACTGAAATCATTATTAAATGATTTAAATATTAATTAATTTTATTATCATTAATATTTAATTAATATTAAACTATTAATGAAACTATTGCCAAAATATTAAAGTTATTTATAATAACTTAAAATATTATTAAAGTATTAATATTACCCTTAAATGATTTTTAAAATATTTAAAATCATTTTTAAATAGTTACCATTAATATTAGAATATTAATTTCTTATTTAAAAGTCATTTATTATAACTTAAAATATTTTTAATTTATTTATTTCCTTTTTAAATGAGTTTTAATTCAATAAAACTATTTTTAAACTATTTATTTAATATAATTTTAAATAAACTTGATATCATTAATATTAAATTATTAATGAAATTTACCTTTAAATATCAAAAGCTATATTTTATAACTTCAAAATATTTTAAACTATTTATATTCATTTAAAATGATTTTTATAATATTATAATCATTTTTAACTAATTTATTTCATATAATTACTATATAAATCTAATATCATTAATATTTAATAATTAATAAAACTTATCTTAAAATATTAAAAGTTATGTTTTATAACTTAAAATATTATTAAATACCTTATTATTATTTAAAATGATTTTTAATACAATAAAATCATTTTTAATTAATTTATTTAATGCATTTATTAGATAAATTAAATATTATTAATATCCAAATAAATATTAATATTTATGAAAAATATGTCAAATTATTAAAAGTTAATTTTTATAACTTAAATTAATTTTTAAAACTATTTTTGTAATTTTTAGAATTTATTTACTATTTTTAAATGATTTTTAGAAATTAAATTAATTTATTTTACTAAGTCTGTCGCTAAAGCCCTTTGGCGACAGTAAGTGTCGCCTTAGGTGTTCTTGAGAAATCCAGAACCTTCATAGACAGTTTCGAGTGGGTAGGTTTGACCATCAATAAATCAGTGTGCAATGTATGGTTGGGCTAGCTAAAGATTTAATCTTGTAGAACTAGTGTAACTGTGACGCCCCCAAAATAGGTATACATCACCTATTCTGAGTCATTAAATACATGGTACAAAATACAAATAAAAACTTAATTATACAACTGTCATGTAAAATACGACAAAATATAAGCTGTGAGTTTTAATACAACATTGTCTTCTAAACAGTATTCAAACTCAAAATAAGTCCTCAATACATTTATTTTCACACTATTTCATAGAATAGTGACTACTAATGCTATCATCTGAACCGTCACTCCGTTCCCCAACTAGTCCCCGCTACGTTCTCATTTCCTGAAGAGAACAATGAAAGCAAAATGGTGAGCTCAACTAGCCCAGTAAGAAATATTATGACTAAGATAATGCAGAATAAATTATCATTAGCCTTCAACAGTGTTAAACTGATAAAATATAACAAACATCAAGTTTAACTGCAGCGGAACAAATAATCCATTAGAAGAGTCAAGTAGAGAATAAAATCAACTATCTTCTATGATTTAAAAGGTTTTTCATTACTTTTATCGTTGAGACTCAGCTTAATAAATAATCCACATCATCCCTGCACTTCGGCCAAGGATATTCATTAGTATCACGACCACAAATTATTCATGCACTACGGGCCAAGGATATTCGTGTATTCATCAATGGTCATGATAATGCGAACAACTGTCCATCAATGCACTACGGCCAATGAGGATTTTTACGACATCATTTGTAACATTACGGTCATGATTATACCGAATAATCCCTGGTCATAATCATACCAAGTCCATCTATGCACTATAGGCCACAGATGACTTTCAACATACTATAAACACGATGATGATGACAATTCAATAAAACAAGTTCAAGAATAAATTTTAAAGATTTATAAGTTAATTTATCTTGAACTCAATAACGTCCAAATTGTCAACATGATACTATTTTGTGGAGTAAAATTCAAGAATGCTCAGAAAGAATATTTCCATGAAAAGATACTGGATGAAGCGCAAATATCAAGGATATTCCACTAATTTCATGGAGTATAGAAGCCAAAACTTTAACCAACTGAGTATAATAGAATATATGAAACCACAAATGGATTTTTGCCGCCATGCGGTAATCCATGTAGATGCATTATTCGAGCAGTAATAATAAAGAATGGAACCAGTCATGCGTAATCTACACGCATGAGGATGTTCCAAGCGTAATAATAAAGAATGAAATAACAACAGAATTCACTGTGCATGCGATAGATCGCATGCAATAAAAAAAGTTATTCCAATGAGAATAATAAAGAATGGAATAATAGAAGAATTTCACCATGTATGCGGTGTGCTTGACATAGAGAAAAGTTATTCCAACATAATAATAAAGAAAGAAATAACAACCCTTACGAGTATTGAAAGAAAATAACTCTCTTTATGAATACGAAAGAATAATACCCCTTACGAGTACAACAAATAATATCCTTTACTGTAAAAAAAGAGTATTCCGACTGGTAGGGCGATGATATTTTTGAAGAAAACTTATATTGTTTTTCTACGCTCAAAGCTTCTAAAAACTCTAAAGAAATATGCTCAAGATTATAGAAGAAGAACTCTCTGAATTTCTGGTGTGATTTCAATTCTAACTAAACATCCTATTTATAGGAGAATTGAAAGGATACTATGCAATAAAATATAATATATTCTAAATATATATATATATATATATATATATATATTTTATTTAAAATCTAATAAAACAAATAACTTTATAAAAATATTCTGCTTTTATATAAAAAGATTTTACTATGCAAAATACTATATGAGACACTATGCATAATAAAATATAATATATTCTATTTATAGTCTTATAAAACAAATAACGTTATAAAAGTATTCTGTTTTATATAAAAAGATTTTACTATGCAAAATACTATGCATAATAGAATATAATATATTCTATTTATAGTCTAATAAAACAGATAACTTTATAAAAGTATTCTATTTTATATAAAAAACTTTTATGTTTTATTACATTAATAATACTAATAAAACAAAATTTATCATCATTATTATAATTCACAATATTAATTGACCAGGTCGTTCCTAGGAAAGAAGGGGCTTTCCAATAAGGATTTCTCCCCATTGGCGCGCAATTAGGTGACCAAACCTCTCCTTGACAGAATTTCTAGACATCCTTAATATTGCAAATAATAATATTAATAACTTTGTCATCTTAATTATTGATTTAATAATATATAAAATATTGACAATAATTGAATCAAATAACGTGAGATACTATGCAATAATTAATGTAGCAATAATTGAACAAAAGCGAAAGTGACTTCTCACGTAAGCATCAATAATCAATACTGTAGTGTCTGCTATTATGCAACCACGCCAGACATCGCATTTTTAACACCGAGTGTTTCAATAGTTAACGGTAAAACTTCTGCCATTATTTTTATAAAGTATTTTTGTCATTTTCTCAATCTGACAAAAATTCCGTTGTGGGGTCCACTAATGATTGTGCCATTGTACAAATATTCCTTGTTAAAACAAATATTCCCCGACCAATCGAATATTATATAACAACTTGCGTACTTTGCAAAATTTATAAATATTACCCATAACTATAATATTATATCAAATTCATTCCATAATATTCAAAAATTATATTTATAGAAATTTTATCTTTATTCATAAAAGTTGGGGTCTTACAACTTCCCCTTCTTATGAAATTTCGCATTCGAAATTAGGGTACGTACCTGGTATGTCGAAGAGGTAAGGATACCTTGATTTCATTTCAGATTCTAACTCCCAGGTCATTTCCTCAACATCGTGGTTCCTCCACAAAACTTTGACTTGAGGCATAACCTTGGAGTGTAGAACATGTTCCTTCTTATCCAAGATTTTAACAGGAACCTCTTCATACATTAAATCTTCCGCTATTTCGTCCGGTTCTAACTCAATAATGTGGTGCGGGTCTTTCACGTATTTATGTAACATAGATATGTGAAAAACGTTATGAACATGAGACATACTTGGCGGTAAAGCGAGTCTATAGGCCACAGTTCCTACTTGATTGAGGATTAAAAATGGGCCAATGAATCTAGGATTGAGCTTTCCTCTCTTTCCAAATCTCGTAACTCCTTTCCATGGAGCAACACGTAACAACACATGGTCTCCAATATCGAATTCCACGTCCTTTCGATGAAGATCAACATAACTCTTTTGTCGATCTTGTGAGGTTTTTATACATTGCCGGATCGTTTGAATCTTTTCCGTAGTCATACGTACCAACTCCGGTCCCAACAACGTTGCTTCACCCACCTCATCCCAGCATACTGGAGAACGACACATTCTTCCATACAACGCTTCGAATGGAGCCATGCCAATACTTGCTTGATAGCTATTATTGTAGGAAAACTACACCAATGGTAAGAACTTGTCCCAACTTCCCTTGAAGTCAAGGACACAGAGTCTTAATAAATCTTCAAGAGTTTGAATAGTCCTCTTTGATTGTCCGTCTGTCTGAGGATGATATGCCAAACTAAATAGTAAATCCTTGCCTATAGTTTTTTATAAACTAACCCAAAATCGTGAAGTGAATCTTGGGTCTCGATCAGAAACTATGGATACTGGCATACCATGCATTCTTACAATCTCGTTTATGTACATACGAGCAAGACGTTCAAGTGTATAAGTTTCTCGTATATGTAAAAAATGAGCAGACTTGGTCAATCTATCAACAATGACCCAAATCGCATCTATGCCTTGAGAAACCTTAGGAAGACCAGTAACGAAATCCATGGTAATGTGCTCCCACTTCCATTCTGGAATTTCAAGTGGTTGCAATGGACCTTTTGGTACTTGATGCTCCGCCTTAACTCGTTGACAAGTTAGACATCTTGAGATAAACATCGCTATCTCTCTCTTCATATTGCTCCACCAAAAATGTATGACGAAGATCACGATACATTTTGGTACTCCCAGGATGGATTGCAAACGGTGTGTTGTGCGCCTCCATCATGATTTTATACTTTAAATCAGGGTCATTAGGAACACAAAGTCTGGAGTTGACTCGAAGTATTACTTCTTCATCGATTCTTGCTTCCAAAATAGCACCTTCTTACACTTTCTTCTTCATATGCATCAGCTCCAGGTATGTAGTTTGAGCAGCTTTAACTTTATCGATTAAAGTCGGTTCTACTCATATATTCGCCATCATCACATGGGTCCCCGGAGTCTTTAACTCTATCTCCATCCTTTGCAAGTCACACAAAATGGGCCTTTGCGTTGACAATATCGTACTCGTACCCGCATATGATCTTCTACTCAATGCATCGGCTACCACGTTCGCTTTTCCAGGATGGTATGATCATAATCTTTCAACAGTTCAAGTCAACGTCGTTGTCGCATGTTGAGTTCCTTTTGAGTGAAGAAATATTTGAGGCTTTTATGATCCGTAAAGATCTCCACTTTCTCCCCATACAAGTAATGCCTCCAAATTTTTAGTGCGAAGACAACAGCTGTCAACTATAGATCATGAGTAGGATAATTCCTCTCATATTCTTTGAGTTGTCAAGAGGCATAGGCTATGACTTTCCCATGTTTCATGAGAACACATCCTAATCCTTTGCCCGATGCATCACTGTAGATGACAAATCCCTCCGAGCCAGATGGTATTGTCAGAACAGGTGCTGAAATGAGTTTCCTCTTGAGTTCTTGAAAACTCTTCTCACATTCCGCGCTCCAACCAAATTTTATATCTTTTCGAGTCAGCTGAGTTAATGGAGTAGCTATTCGAGAAAACCCTTCTACGAATCTCAGATAATAACAAGCTAATCCGAGAAAGCTACGTACTTCGGTCACTGATTTAGGTTGCTCCCAGCTTTGAACATCTTCAATCTTTGTCGGGTCAATAGATATTCCATGACTTGATACTACGTGCCCAAGGAATGCTACTTCCTCAAGTCAGAACTCACATTTCTTTTGTAACATACCAGAATTTTAAATGTAATATTAAATATTTATTGATATTTAATGGATGTGATTATTGGTAAATGAATATTTGTTTACTTGATTTAATATTATTTGGAGAATTATTTGTTAAATAAATAATTGATGAATTAAGGAAATGATTATTATATTGATATTTCAATTTAATGATTAATTATTTGTATGGTATTATGTGATTAAAGGATTTGTTTAATTAATTGTGATTTGCATTAATTAAATTAAAATACGAAAGCTTGATTAAATATAGTGTGACAAATAACTATATTATAAGGAGTTATTAAAATAAATTAAAAAATGGTTTAATTTAGTTTTTACCAAACAAGGCTTAAGAATTTTAATTCTTTAAAATTTAAATGGTTTGCCAAACAAGCCTTATGACTTTTGGAATTTCTAAATTTTTAAAATAAATACAATTAAATAATAAATATAATATATTTATAATATATTCGTTGTATTGGTAACTGATAATAGTTATTATAATTATTAAGGCCATATCCGTTTTTTTTTACGCTTACTGTTCAGTTTGGTTTTACATACAATTTAGTTGTCTAGGATTATTACTGAGAGTTCAAAGAAATTGAGAGGAGAGTTTGGCAGAGAGAGTTGAGAGAATCGAGAGAGAAATTAAGAAATTTCCAGCAATTAGCAAGGATTATATTAGCAAATTAAAGGTATGTTCACAACTTTATTATATATATGTGTGTTCATATATGAATTTACTGGCATAGTTTTGGCTTATGTTACGTGAATCAAATTGATGAATTGTGGATATATAGTTGGTAATTGTGGTTATACATGTTTGTAATGCTAGAGTTTATGTTCAAACAAACAAAAATCGCATGCTAATTTTTCGCTCGATGAAGAATTAGTAGGAAGAAAATTTGATGTGTATGTATTATTTTTGTATGCTTAGGTAAGTACCAATTTAGATGGTCAATTCTTATATTAAACTGTAAATTGAGGCTTGCATATGTTAGTTCAATGAGATATGAGTATAACGTAATTTGAATGAAGTAAATTGGACAAGAATTGAAATCACAATGTTCAATTTTTGTGAAGGAACTCGAAAATGGAGTTTTTGTATGAAAACTTGAATTTGGAGAAATTAAGATAGTTTTAGTTAGTGTTAAATTGGGCTAATTGGTTGTAAATGTGAGCAATCATGTGTGTGATAGTTGTATATTTATTATACGTGTTAATATTCTTTCATTTATTGGGTGAAATTTGTGTTTGTTGGGCTAAAATTAAACTCTTTGTTCATAGCCTTCTCTGCATCTGTCGAACAACAAGACAACAATTTCTTGTAAGTGCTCAGCAAAAATGGCATAGCAATTTTGCTGGATCCCAAGCCTTTATATGGCCTTGCAAATTGCCATACATACCTGTTTGAGATTTCGACTTCTATTATTACAATGAGACTTGGGGAAACATCCTAGCATGGTCTGAAATTATGTTAGCATGTTAAATGAGTAATGTTAAGGTTAACATAACATAGTGAGTTGTGGTTAGTATGATCAAAGTTGCAAAAATGATTAGTAAATCGAAAACGCGTTATGTGGTAATTTAGTATACATATTGAAAGTTAGACAAGTGTTGTGAAGTAAAACACTTAGAGTTTCTGAAATGTGAATGGTAATGAGCATGTTATGATATGTTAGCATGTCGAATAGGTATTATGGTTCTAAAATTATGTGTAGGTGATCATGAATTTAATTTTATAGCTTACGCTCAAGGCAAGTTTTCTAACTCTACACTTTTGTTGAGTTAGTTCTATTATTATAAATGCATACTTTTGATTGAGCAAGTTTTTATCTCAACTGTTATTTCATTGTGAAATTTTTCTAACTCTATATTTTCGTTAAGTTAGTTCTATTATTATAAATGCATACTTTTGATTGAGCAAGTTTTTATCTCAACTGTTATTGAATAAGTAAATTGTTCCTAAAATCCATTTGAGCAAACTCAAACTCTAGTGTTATTGAAAATTCTCAATTGATTGATTCATTCTAACTTGTTTACAGTTAAGCAAGTTTCTTAAAGTTCAGGAATTTCATTTATAATATTATAAAACTTGAACCTAGCTTATTTTACTGTTCAAGCAAAGGTTAACCATTTTATTCATTCTATTGAATACTTATGCGCTATAGTTATTTCAAGCATGAGTTAGAAATGTAGAATCAGTTCAATTATGATTCTCAAATGTTTTAAGTTATGATGTTATTAAACAACTGTTGTATTATTCAAGCATTGTTGATTCAACTAGTTCCCTAGTTGATGATAATTAAACTTCAATTACCCTTGAAAGCTTATCCAAACCAAACTTTCTTTGGTGTGGACTTGTACGCTAAATACTGAGATGAACAACCCTATGTTTAGGGGTTTACGCTTAGCGTTGAAATGGTTGTGCACAATACATTGTTGCGAAGGATTGATCTCCCCTAAGTATGTGGAGTCCTTATAGTCATATATTTGTTAAAGTTAAAGTTGAAAGATTACTTATAACTGTGGACATGGTTCATGGTCATTTGACCCTCAGTATTATATTAAGAATGTTAATAGAACATATCATTCAGGTTCTATTGAGCCTATGAGTTGGCAAGTATTGAAATGTTAATAGAACATATTATTCAGTTCTATTGAGCCTATTATTTGGCAAATGTTGTAAAGATATTTATTCGTATCTCAAGTGAGCTTTGTTTGCTCACTCTTGCATATTTATACATTATTGCAGCTATGGTTGAGAAGGTAGATAAACCTACAACTAGCAAAGGAAATGGAAAAATGTACAAGTGATGAAGACTTGTAATTTTGTTTTATCGTTATGATGATAGACTTTTAATAATGATGTGATGTAATAATTTAATTTCTGCACTTGAATGATTGTATTAAAGGTTAGAGAACTTGGGGGATAATGTTTTTATTAAAGCAATCCTGTATGGGCAGGTTTTTATTATTCAATTTATTATGATTGGGTAGTTAGATATGAATGTTTTGATTACGTGAACACCAAATCTTGAGGTAGTGAAGTACCGGGATTTAGGGGTGTCACAAGTTGGTATCAAAGCTTTAGGTTATGAACCTTAGGTGGGGAAAAGCCTTAGGAAGTAACCTTTGAAAAGATAGTGGTGATTAACTCTTATCGAGTTTTAAGGAAGAAATAATAAAACACTTATGTGATTGTGTGTTTATACTTATGTGCTCGTGAGTGTCGAGTAGTAATGATTAATAATTGAAACTTAAAATTTTGTTGTTAGGATGACTATGTCGGAGAATCCAGTCAGGCTAGGGAGGATGGACCTCAGATGCCTATAGAGGAGGAGCCTCGAGACATTCATAGTTATTTGGGAACAACTCGCCACGGAGTCGACCCGTTGGTCGCGATGGTTGAAGATGAGGATGATGATGTGGAGGCGGATGAGGAGGATCCCGTTGAGTTACCACGGGAGGATGAGGATGAGCGAGGACGAGGGAGGAGACTCCACTAACCTCGATGCATTTGCTCGAATGTATGATGAAGTCTACGACCATAACGTGGAACTTGAGGATACTGATCGAGGTGCAGAGAGATAGTAGTTGAACAACAATGCTGCAATGACAGAAAGATGATGAGATCCAAGATCGTGAGGAACAATCGACTAATGTCGAGGAGAAGCTAGAAAACGGTGAAGGAGAGAAAGAACAATTGATCGAGGAGGTCGATGAATTGAAGAATAAGCTAAGGGAAGAAGCTAAGAAGAGGACAAGAGCCGAGGACGCATATGAGGTAATGTTTCAAAGAGACGGGATAGCAGTAAAAGACTCACATACAAAGAGAATGAAGATGGAAGAGATGAATAGAGTATTCAACACCGTTGTTAATCGAGCTCAGGATCGGGTCATGGGATATCCTATTCAGTTCGAGATGTTGCCGTCGTACGTATTAGATCGCAGAACAATGTTTCGAGTCGTGGAGGAAGAACATAGTAAGGCTAAGTAGTATCTTAGTATAACATCGTAGTTGTTATGCGATTAATAAATGTTAAATAAATTATAAGTCTCAAGTGTTATGTAACCTATGGGATATGAGGATGATGTTGTCTTGAAACTTTTGTAGTTCAGGAAGTAATGTAAATAGCATTAATTCTATTGTTTTATGTTTTCAAAGAGGTTATGAATAAATAAAAGTTGTTATTTTATTCAAAGTGTTATGTGATTTGTGGTTATTTCTTTTGTGGAAGCAAGTTAAGTAGAAATTACTTAAAAGAGTTGAGTAATAATCTAATGGGTGTATTTTTAAACAAAAAATGCCTCCCAGACGTCAACCACCATGACAGAGAACCACCGAAGGAACCAACAATAACGACAGTGTTGATGTTAACCCAGTTCAACAATTAGTGAAGTTACTGACAGGAGCATTGCAGAATCAACCACAGAACCAAGGAACAACGTTTAAGGAGTTCAAGGTGGTTGGACCACCTGAATTTCGAGGGTCAGTGAATCCAGTCGAGGCACAGACTCGGATTATGGAGATAGAAAAGGTGTTCGATGTTGCTAGGGTAGGAGATGATTAGAAGACTGCTTTCGCAACATTCATGTTGAAAGCAGAGGCTAGTTATTGGTGGCAGACTAATAAAACTCGAGAAGGACTAGGGATGATGACCTGTGATAGGTTTAAGGAGATATTCTTCGAGACCTATTTTCCCGAGAGTTGAAGGGTAAATTTGGAAGTACAATTTTGGAGGCTGAGGCGAGGAGCGATGGCGGTATCGAGTATGCCGCTAAATTCAACGAGTTAGCGAGGTTTTGCCTTATCAAGTCAAGACGAGACGAGCATAAAGGTGAAGAGATTTGAGAAGGGGTGAAGCCCCTGGTTGTACAGTAGGGTTTCCCTATTTCAATTGAAGACTTTAGCAGCAATGATGGAGAAAGCAATACTCGCTGAAGGTGGAGGCGAGGCAGTGACAAAGTTCAATCAGGAACAGAAGAAGAAGAAGAATGAGGTGGAAATTAAGAATGGAGATAGTAGTGGTGGAAACAATAACAACAACAACTTGAAGAGGAAGTAGAATGGAAACGTGGGTGCTGGAAACCAGCAGGGTAACCAGCAGAACAAGAAGTTTGAAGCATGTGCTACATGCGGGAAGTTTCACAAGGGTGCGTGCTTGATGGGGAAACAAGTATGCTTCAATTGTGGCCAAGAGGGTCACATCGCCCCAAATTGCACACAACCTAAGAAGAATGTGTGCTTCATGTGCGGATCCAAGGATCACTTTTCTCATGAATGCCCTAAGAAGAAGGATGGGGTGACAACCAGAAGCAATGGAGGTACATCATCAAACAAACCCACAGCTAGAACCTTCAACATGACTATGCAAGATGTTGTGCAATCAAAAGATGTCGTGTCAGGTATTATCCCAATCAATGATATTGATGCTTATGTATTATTTGATTCGGGTGCTACTTGCTCGTTTATCTCTGATGAATTTGCTAAGGGGTTAGAATTGACTAGAGAAGAACTGAATTTCCCTTTGAACATAGAAATTGCGAATAAAGAGATAATCCCTGTTAGATTCGTATACAAGAACTGTAGGGTGAACATTAAGGAGAATATCCTAATGGTAGATTTGATTCCGATTAGACTAGGAGAGTTTGATGTAATTTTGGGAATGGATTGGCTGTTCAAATATGGAGCGGTAATTGATTGCCAAAAGAAGTGTGTAAACCTTATGACCCCGTCAAAGGTAGTGTTCTTTGGTAGCAAGTCACCTAGACAAATGAAATGTCTAACGATTATGCAGGCCAAGAAATTGTTGAGTCAAGGCTGTGTGGGCTATTTAGCTTACATAATCGATACTCAGAAAAAGAATGTGAAACTGGAAGAGTACTAGTTGTGAGGGAATTTGAGGATGTGTTTCCAGAAGATTTGCCAGGACTTTCGCCTGACAGAGAGATTGAGTTTGTGATCGACTTAGTGCCGGGGACAACACCGATATCGAAGGCCCGTCTGAGAATGGCTCAGTAGAAATGAAGGGCCGATGGATGCGAGTTGCAAGAATTGTTAGACAAGAAGTATATTCAACCAAGCGTATCACCGTGGGGAGCGCCAGTGTTATTCGTGAAGAAGAAGGATGGATCAATGCGTCTTTGCATTGATTATAGAGAATTAAACAAGGTCACTATTAAAAACAAATATCCATTACCCAGAATAGATGACTTATTTGATCAGTTGAAGGGTGCTAAATACTTTTCAAAAATAGATTTGAGAAGTGGGTATCACCATTTAAAAGTGAGGAAGGAGGATATACCACGAACAACATTCAGAACTCGGTATGGACATTACGAGTTTCTGGTGATGTCTTTTGGTTTAACCAATGCACCTTCTGCATTCATGGATTTGATGAATAAGGTGTTTAAACCATTCTTAGACAAGTTTGTAGTGGTATTCATCGACAACATTCTAGTGTATTCCAAAACTCAAGAAGAACACGTGGAACACTTATGTTTAACAGTGGAAACACTAAGAAAGGAAAAGTTGTACGCGAAATTCTCTAAGTGCGAATTTTGGCTAGACCGTGTGCAATTTCTTGGACACGTGATTGACAGAGATGGGATTTCCGTGGATCCATCAAAGTGGAAGTTGTAATCAATTGGGAACAACCAAGAACACCGTCAGAAGTGAGGAGTTTCTTTGGGAATTTGGTGGGTTATTACTGCACGATTTATTCAAGATTTTTCTAAGATAGCCACTCCATTAACAAATTTGACCAGGAAAACTGTGAAATTTGTTTGGACGGAGAAATGTGAAGAAAGTTTCCAGGATTTGAAGAAGAAATTAAGTATGGCACCTGTGTTGTCATTACCAGATAGTACATATAACTTTGTGGTGTATAGTGACGCCTCACATAAAGGGTTGTGATGTGTTCTTGTGCAGAACGGAAAAGTAATTGCGTATGCATCAAGACAACTGAAGGATAATGAGAAAGGTTATCCGACTCATGATTTGGAATTGGCTGCAGTAGTGTTTTCTCTCAAGATATGGAGACACTATCTCTATGGAGAGAAATGTGAAATCTACACAGATCATAAAAGTCTGAAGTATATTTTCACACAGAAGGACCTGAATATGCGACAAAGGAGATGGATGGAATTGATAAAGGATTACAATTGTGAGATCTTTTATCACCCAGGCAAAGCGAATGTGGTTACAGATGCTTTGAGCAGGAAAGGTCGGGAGAAGTTGATGCTGATAACTACTCAGGAGGAGCTTATTTCAAAGATTGACAAAGCTAGAGTTGGAAATCAAATTTCCAAAGGAATCCGATGAACGACTATTCCAGATAGATACCAGTCCAACTTTGGTGGACAAAGTGAAGAGTGCTCAACTACAAGATAAAGAATGCGAAACGATCACAGAGAAAGTGGTTGAGGGTAGCGATGTAAAATACAAGATCGACACAGAAGGACTACTACAATTCGAGGAATGAATTTGGGTTCCAGCAGTGCTAGAGCTTAAAGACAAAATCTTGACCGAAGCACACAACACAAGATATTTTATTCATCCAGGAAGTACAAAGATGTATCAAGATTTGCGGCGTCATTTTTGGTGGCCGAATATGAAAAGAGACGTTGCAGAATGCGTTACAAAATGTTTGACGTGTCAGAAAGTGAAAGCTGAACATCAACGACCAAGCGGGTTACTTCAACCGTTGGAAATACCAGAATGGAAATGGGAGCATATCACAATGGATTTTGTGGTAGGACTTCCAACGACTCAGAAAGGTTACGATGCGATGTGGGTAATAGTGGACAGATTGACAAAATCTACACACTTTTTGCTAATAAAGATTAGATTTAATCTTGATCAGCTAGCAAAATTGTACGTTAAAGAGATCGTGTCAAGACATGGTGTTCCAGTGTCAATTGTGTCAGATAGAGATCCAAGGTTCACATCAAACTTCTGGAAGTGACTACAAGAATGTATGGGAACACAATTGCGAATGAGTACAGCATACCACCCGCAAACCGACGGGTAAAGTGAACGAACAATCCAAACGTTGGAAGATATGCTGAGAGCATGCATCATGGATTTCAAAGGAAGCTGGGATGAACATTTACCGTTGGAAGAATTTGCCTACAATACTTGAGCGATTACCACTGCGAGCATCGGCATGCCACCTTACGAGGCATTATACGCGAGAAAGTGCGAACTCCATTATCTTTGGGATGAAGTCGGTGAGCGCCATTTGTTAGGACCAAAACTGGGACAACAAACTGCTGAAGTTGTCAAACTCATCAGGACAAGATTGGTAGCAGCCCAAGACCGACAGAAAGAGTATGCCGATCAACATAGGCAGAATCGCGAATTTGAAGTAGGAAATTTTATTTTCCTAAAAATTTCTCCTTGGAAGGGGAAAATTCGTTTTGGCAAGAAAGGAAAGCTCAACCCAAGATTTATTGGACCGTTTGAGATACTACGAAGAGTGGGGGAAGTGGCTTATGAGGTAGCTCTACCTCCAGAATTGGAAAACATTTATAATATTTTTCACATTTCGGTATTACGACCGTATAAACCCGATTACAGGCACATGATCGAGTACGAACCATTGCAATTCGATAAAGATTTGTGTTATAAGAAGTTCCTATCCAGATAGTCGACATGAAAGAACAAGTGCTCAGAAATAAAGTGATACCTTCTGTGAAGGTGATATGGAGAAACCACAATGTCGAAGAGGCAATGTGGGAACTTGAAGCTGAAATGATGAAAAGTTACCCTGATTGTTTAATCTATGTCTTCGATTCTGGGGACAGAATCTTTATAAGTAGGGAAGAATGTGACGATTTGATTGTTTGAATGGTGATTCTGAGGACAGAATCCTTTTAAAGAGGAAATGATGTAACATTTCAGAATTATAAATGTAATATTAAATATTTATTGATATTTAATGGATGTGATTATCGGTAAATGAATATTTGTTTAATTGATTTAATATTATTTGGAGAATTATTTGTTAAATAAATAATTGATGAATTAAGGAAATGATTATTATATTGATATTTCAATTTAATGATTAATTATTTGTATGGTGTTATGTGATTAAAGGATTTGTTTAATTAATTGTGATTTGCATTAATTAAATTAAAATATGAAAACTTGATTAAATATAGTGTGACAAATAACTATATTATAAGGAGTTATTAAAATAAATTAAAAAAGGGTTTAATTTAGTTTTTACCAAACAAGGCTTAAGAATTTTAATTCTTTAAAATTTAAATGGTTTGCCAAACAAGCCTTATGGCTTTTGGAATTTCTAGATTTTTAAAATAAATATAATTAAATAATAAATATAATATATTTATAATATATACGTTGTATTGGTAACTAATAATAGTTATTATTATTATTAAGGCCATATCCGTTTTTTTCTTTACGCTTACTGTTCAGTTTGGTTTTACGTACAATTTAGTTGTCTAGGATTATTACTGAGAGTTCAAAGAAATTGAGAAGAGAGTTTGACAGAGAGAGTTGAGAGAATTGAGAGAGAAATTAAGAAATTTCCAGCAATTAGCAAGGATTATATTAGCAAATTAAAGGTATGTTCACAACTTTGTATTATATATATGTGTTCATATATGAATTTATGGCATAGTTTTGGCTTATGTTCTGTGAATCAAATTGATGAATTGTGGATATATAGTTGGTAATTGTGGTTATACATGTTTGTAATGCTAGAGTTTATGTTCAAACAAGAAATCGCATGCTAATTTTCGTTTAGTGACAGTAGGAAGAAAATTTGACAGTGTATGTATTCTTTGTATGGCTTAGGTAAGTACCAATTTAGATGGTCAATTCTTATATTAAACTGTAAATTGAGGCTTGCATATGTTAGTTCAATGAGATATGAGTATAACGTAATTTGAATGAAGTAAATTGCACAAGAATTGAAATCACAGTGTTCAATTTTGTGAAGGAACTCGAAAATGGAGTTTTTATATGAAAACTTGAATTTGGAGAAATTAAAATAGTTTTAGTTAGTGTTAAATTGTGCTAATTGGTTGTAAATGTGAGCAATCATGTTTATGATAGTTGTATATTTATTATACGTGTTAATATTACTGTGATTGGGTGAAATTTGTGTTTGTTGGGCTAAAGTCGGCTACTATTCATAGCCTTCTCTGCGTCTATTCGAACACTTAAACAATGCCTTGGCAAGTGTTAAGGCAAAAAAATGGCGCGGCATGACTTGGTCCCAAGCCTTTGTATGGCGCAAATTGTGCCATACCTACAGTTTGAGATTCGATTACGCTATTATAGCAGACTTGGGGGAAACATCCTAGCATGATCTGAAATTATGTTAGCATGTTAAATGAGTAATGTTAAGGTTAACATAACATAGTGAGTTGTGGTTAGTATGATCAAAGTTGTAAAAATGATTAGTAAATCGAAAACGCGTTATGTGGCAATTTAGTATACATAATGAAAGTTAGACAAGTGTGAAGTAAAACACTTAGAGTTTCTGAAATGTGAATGGTAATGAACATGTTATGATATGTTAGCATGTCTAATAGGTATTGTGGTTCTAAAATTATGTGTAGGTGATCATGCGTTTAATTTTATAGCTTACGTTCAAGGCAAGTTTTCTAACTCTACACTTTCGTTGAGTTAGTTCTATTATTATAAATGCATACTTTTGATTGAGCAAGTTTTTATCTCAACTGTTATTTCATTGTGCAAGTTTTCTAACTCTACATTTTTGTTGAGTTAGTTCTATTATTATAAATGCATACTTTTGATTGAGCAAGTTTTTATCTCAACTGTTATTGAATAAGTAAATTGTTCCTAAAATCCATTTGAGCAAACTCAAACTCTAGTGTTATTGGAAATTCTCAATTGATTGATTCGTTCTAACTTGTTTACAGTTAAGCAAGTTTCTTAAAGTTCAAGAATTTCATTTATAATATTATAAAACTTGAACCTAGCTTATTTTATTGTTCAAGCAAATGTTAACCATTTTATTCATTCTATTGAATACTTATGCTCTATAGTTATTTCAATCATGAGTTAGATATGTAGAATCAGTTCAATTATGATTCTCAAATGTTTTAAGTTATGTTGTTATTAAACAACTGTTGTATTATTCAAGCATTGTTGATTCAACTAGTTCCCTAGTTGATGACCATTAAACTTCAATTACCCTTGAAAGATTATCCAAACCAAACTTTCTTTGGTGCAGACTTGTACTCTAAATACTGAGATAAACAACCCTATGTTTAGGAGTTTACGCTTAGCGTTGAAATGGTTGTGCACAATACATTGTATGAAGGATTGATCCCCCTAAGTACGTGGAGTCCTTATAGTCATATGACTGTTAAAGTTAAAGTTGAAAGATTACTTATAACTGTGGACATGGTTCATGGTCATTTGACCCTCAGTAGTATATTTAAGAATGTTAATAGAACATATCATTCAGTTCTATTGAGCCTATGAGTTGGCAAGTATTGAAATGTTAATAGAACATATTATTCAGTTCTATTGAGCCTATTATTTGGCAAATGTTGTAAAGATATTTATTCTTATCTCAAGTGAGCTTTGTTTGCTCACTCTTGCATATTTATACATTATTGCAGCTATGGTTGAGAAGGTAGATAAACCTACTACTAGCAAGGGAAAGGGAAAAATGTACAAGTGATGAAAACTTGTAATTTTGTTTTATCATTATGATGATAGACTTTTAATAATGATGTGATGTAATAATTTACTTTCCGCACTTGAATGATTGTATTAAAGGTTAGAGAACTTGGGAGATAATGTTTTTATTAAAGCAATCCTGTATGGGCAGGTTTTTATTATTCAATTTATTATGATTGGGTAGTTAGATATGAATGTTTTGATTACGTGAACACCAAATCTTGAGGTAGTGAAGTACCGGGATTTGGGGGTGTCACATCTTCAACTTGGCATAAAGCTTGTTTTCACGAAGCTTTTGGAGTATCAGCCTCAAGTGCTGCTCATGATCTTCACGACTTTTGGAATATATGAGGATGTCATCAATAAAGACGACCACAAAGTGATCCAAATATTCCTTGAATACTCGGTTCATCATATCCATGAAGGCAGCAGGAGCATTAGTCAATCCAAAAGACATGACTAAAAATTCATAGTGCCCGTACCGAGTTCTGAATGCAATCTTTGGAATATCCTCAGTTTTAACCTTCAGCTGATGATATCTAGAACGAAGATCGATCTTTGAAAAGAATTGTGCTCCTTGAAACTGGTCAAATAGGTCATCAATGCGAGGTAACGGATACCTATTCTTGATGGTGACATGGTTCAATTCCCGGTAGTCAATACAAAGTCGCATACTCCCATCTTTCTTCTTCACGAATAGAATAGGAGCACCCCAAGGAGATGTACTAGGACGAATGAAACCAATTTCTAACCATTCCTACAATTGGGTCTTTAACTCCCGAAGTTCAATAGGAGCCATTCGATATGGGGCTTTGGAAATGGGTTTTGTACCGGGTTCCAGGTCGATACAAAATTCAATTTCACGCTCTGGGGGTAGGCCAAGAAGTTCTTCAGGGAATACGTCAGGAGATTTATTAACAATAGAAATATCATTCAAATCTGACGTATTTTTGTTTAAATCTGTGACATGAGCTAAGAAAGCTTGACATCCGTTTTTCAATAAACGAATAGCTTTATGGCTTGAGATGACAGTGATTGATTTTAATGGTTTGGTTGCTTGAATTCAAATAATAGGTTGGTTAGGAATATAAAAATGAACAACCTTACGAAAATAATCATTTTTTGCATGATGAGTAGTTAACTAATCAATCCCTAGAATCACATCAAATGCAAGTATTTTTAATGAAATAAGATCGACAGGTAATGTGAGGGTACCGATTTGAACCAAACAAGACTTATAAACAGTGGATGTAATGAAGGTTTCTCCCAACGGAGTTTCCATATATAAGTTAAAGTCTAATTTCTCCGGAATCAAATTTAATCGTTGAGCGCAAGTAGGAGAAATAAAAGAATGGGTAGAACCGGTATCAAATAAGGTATAGACTTCGCTAGAGTTTATGATAAGCTTACCCGTGATGACCTTGTTCGGGTTCCTTGCTTTTTGGGAGGTCACGACAAAAGCTCTCCCTTGAACTACTAGTTTTGACTTGTCTGGGACGGTATTTTGTGTCACCGTTCCAACTGGACTTGTCTTCGGTGCACGACAAAATCGGGCTAGGTGACCTTCTCTTCTATAATTATAACACGCTTTGGATGGCATCGCACAGCTTAGACTGATATGTCCCTCCCCTCCACATTTGAAGCATATGATAGGTGGTCGTTCTCCTTCCTTAACCACGGGTGCTGATGCTGACGTCTTTCCATCATTGTTGAATTTCCTCTTCTTGAAATGTCCATTCTTATTGTCTTGGCCATGATTACCATCGAAATGGTTACCATTCAGGCATGTTGATTCCCTCCACGTCTGTTGTCACCGCTTCGATGACTGCTACCACTGGTATTATCATTTTGTCGGCTGCTTTCTCTTGGTTGCATTGACTCGTTATCACGCTCCAATAACTGAGCCCTATTTACAACATCTGAATACAAACACAATTTATGAGAAATTAGATATTGACGTATCTTGGGGTTCAAACCTCTTAGAAACATCCGCGTCATTCTTTCCTCATTATCAACCAAGTGAGACGCAAACCAGGACAACTCGGCAAACTTAGCTTCGTACTGCGACACGGTCATATTGTTCTGCTCCAACTTGATGAACTCCACCTATTTCATGTGACGAATACTTTCGGGAAAGTACTTGTCATTGAATAGTTCTTGAAACTTCTCCCAAGACATCTTCAGTGCGGCAGGTTGAATACGCTTTATCGATTCCCACCAGTAATCTGCCTCTCCTCGCAACATAAAGGTGGCAAAGGAAACCTTTTGTTCCTCAGAGCATCCCAAGACATCAAATATCTTGGTGATCTGCTTTATCAACGTCTCTGCCTTAAGTGGTTTTGGCTCTCCAATAAACTCCGATGGTCCCAGCTCCTTGAACTGTTTAGCTATGACCGTCCGAGAGTTTCCAGTGTTTCCACCTATATTTTGGACAGGAGCCGCTCTCGCCTGATGTTGCATAAATTTCATAAAGCCTCTGAACATTCCATCATTCATCATTTGGTCAGTGTTGTTGTTTGCATGAGAATTGTCGCCTTCATGATGCACATTTTCCTGATTATTGATATGTGGAGACTCAACGGTCTCCTGTGCTCCATTGCTATTCTCAACATTCTCGAATGTCATTTTCAGATACTACCACAAAACAAGGGTTAGTTATCATATCACATATTATCCCTATACTCTGACTAACCAATTAAATACCAAATAAACTTAGGTAGGTCATACTAGCGAAGAAATTCCCCGTCTCTCCCCTTCTAGTTCTTGTCTCACATCTCAGCCAGGGATCATATCCCTAAGCTTTGATACCAACTGTGACGCCCCTAAAATAGGTATACATCACATATTCTGAGTCGTCAAATACATGGTACAAAATACAAATAAAAACTTAATTATACAACTGTCATGTAAAATACGACAAAACATAAGCTGTGAGTTTTAATACAACATTGTCTTCTAAATAGTATTCAAACTCAAAATAAGTCCTCAATCCATTTATTTTCACACTATTTCATAGAATAGTGAGGACTACTAATGCTATCATCTGAACCATCACTCCGTTCCCCGACTAGTCCCCGCTACGTTCTCATTTCCTGAAGAGAACAATGAAAGCAAAAGGGTGAGCTCAACTAGCCCAGTAAGAAATATTATGACTAAGATAATGTAGAATAAATTATCATTAGCCTTCAACAGTGTTAAACTGATAAAATATAACAAACATCAAGTTTAAGCTGCGGAATGAACAAGCAATCCATTAGAAGAGTCAAGTAGAGAATAAAATCTACTATCTTCTATAATTTAAAAAGGTTTTCATTACTTTTATCTCTCAAACTAAACTTAAATAAATAATCCACATCATCCCTGCACTTCGGCCAAGGATATTCATTAGTATTACGACCACAAATTATCCATGCACTACGGGCCAAGGATTTTCGTGTATTCATCAATGGTCAAGATCATGCCAACAACTGTCCATCAATGCACTACGGCCAATGAGGATTTTTACCACATCATTTGTAACATTACGATCATGATTATACCGAATAATCCCTGGTCATAATCATACCAAGTCCATCTATGCACTACAGGCCATAGATGACTTTCAACATATTATAAACATGAGGATGATGACAATTCAATAAAACAAGTTCAAGAATAAATTTTAAAGATTTATAAGTTAATTTATCTTGAACTCAA
This sequence comes from Panax ginseng, assembly GCA_020205605.1. NCBI lineage: Eukaryota > Viridiplantae > Streptophyta > Magnoliopsida > Apiales > Araliaceae > Panax > Panax ginseng. Next base: position 56,645,383 of record CM035140.1, read on the forward strand.
TAACGTCCAAATTGTCAACATGATACTGTTTTGTGGAGTAAAATTCAAGAATGCTCAGAAAGAATATTTCCATGAAAAGATACTGGATGAAGCGCAAATATCAAGGATATTCCACTAATTTCATGGAGTATAGAAGCCAAAATATTAACCAACTGAGTATAATAGAATATATGAAACCGCAAATGGATTTTTACCGCCATGCGGTAATTCACATAGACAGATTATTCCAACAGAATAATAAAGAATGGAACTAGGTCATGCGTAACCCGCACAGACAGGATATTCCAATAGAATAATAAAGAATGGAACTAGGTAATGCGTAATCCGCATGCATGAGGATGTTCCAATGAGAATAATAAAAATGGAATAACAACATAATTCACGGTGCATGTGATAGATCAGATGCAGAAAAGTTATTCCAGCAAGAATAATAAAGAATGGAATAATGAAGAATTTCACCATGTATGCGGTACTTCGCATAGACAGGTTATTACAACATAATAATAAAGAAAGGAATAACAACCCTTACGAGTATTGAAAGAAAATAACTCTCTTCATGAATACGGAAGAATAATACCCCTTACGAGTACAACAAATAATATCCCTTACCGTAAAAGAAGAGTATTTCGACTAATAGGGCGAGGATATTCTTGAAGAAAACTTATATTATTTTTCTACGCTCAAAGCTTCTGAAAACTCTAAAGAAATACGCTCAAGATTATAGAAGAAGAATTCTCTGAATTTCTGGTGTAATTTCAATTCTAACTAAGCATCCTATTTATAGGAGAATTGAAATGATACTATGCAATAAAATATAATATATTCTAAATATATATATATATATATTATTGAAAATCTAATAAAATAAATAACTTTATAAAAGTATTCTGTTTTATATAAAAAAATTTTACTATGCAAAATACTATGCAGGCACTATGCAACACTATGCATAATAAAATATAATATATTCTATTTATAGTCTAATAAAACAAATAACTTTATAAAAGTATTACATTTTATATAAAAAGATTTTACTATGCAAAATACTATGCATAATAGAATATAATATATTCTATTTATAGTCGAATAAAGCAGATAAAAACTTTTCTGTTTTATTATATTAATAATACTAATAAAACAAAATTTAACATCATTATTATAATTCACAATATTAATCGACGTGTCGTTCCCGGAAAGAGGGGCTTTCAATAAGGATTTCTCCCCCATTGGCGCTTGATTAGGTGACCAAACCTCTCCTCGCAGAACTTCTGAGACATCGTTAATATTGCAAATAATAATATTAATAAATTTGTCATCTCAATTATTGATTTAATAATATATAAAATATTGACAATAATTGAATCAAATAACGTGAGATACTGTCACGCAAAGAATTAATCGTGAGCAATAATTGAACAAAACTGAGTGACGTCTCACGTAAGCATCAATAATCAATACCGTATGCTACTATGCAACCACGCGTATTACATCATCACAATCAAAAGTTATTAAGCTTTGAACTAGCTGTCAGAACGTGTTCATCATATTCTTGTCGCCTGCGAATTTTCGGATCATGGTCGGTCGGCGCCCTTTTGTGGCCTCATTATATCAATCGATTCATGTTATAGTTGTGTTAGACGTCGGGACTTTTAGACTAACTAACATAGTACATGATTGACACAGTATCCAAGTCTAGACATCATAAGTCAGAAAGATCTAAGCTATTGAAAAAGTTGTCAAAACTATTCTTCATTTTCTAGGTTACCCAAAAATGAAGAACAGTTCGTGCAAGCATATTTGGGCTTCCACAACTTTCAATCCATGTGATTATTTTGTGATATATCGATTCCAGGTTGTAGACAACATGTTAGACTACCGATCCATTACATAAAACCAATAAAACAACACCACCACAAAAAGATCTAGTCCGATCAAAGTCTGTCAGAGACAGCGTTCATATGTTTTCTAGGTTACCCAGAAACAGAAAACGTGATCGTTTTACCTACTTTGACCAAACACCATACTCACTCAGTTTGATGATTAAGAGATTTTAAGGCATAATAGTGTAGTCCATATAACATACAACAATCTTATTACCATAACAGAATCAAAACAGCTAACATGAGAAAGATCTGTAGACATGAACTTCTTGTCAGAACGTTCTGGGTAGCATCTGGGTTACCCATATTAGCTTGGTCATGGTCGGTCAACCGACTTTGACCATCAATAACTTTCACTCTACAACAGATCTGACTCTGAATCAAGTTCCAGATTCAAGATCTCATAGCATACTACGACTACAAACTTTCAAAACACAAAAATCATTTATGATCACTGAGATCTGAGGTCAGACATTCATTGTCAGACAACAAAAATAAAATTTTCCAAATTTTTTGAAACTTCAAATCCGAGCCTCTAGATGTTATGGATCTAACATCTAGCAACCCAGATCATCAATATATACTACATACAACATGTAACATGTTTTAACATAAAAATCTAGCATCTAACATGGCCTTCAAGATCAGATTTTTAAATTAGGGTTTTGTACCTCTCTATAAAAAATCTTGAATCTTAGCTTCTAATTTGTTATTGAAAGTCGTGGGGCTTGATTTGGGGACTGAAATGCCTTGTATTTTCGGAGGTTTGGTAGAGAGAAAAGTTGTTTGAGAGTTAGATGGCCAAATGAGCAATTTTGGTAGCTTTCTTTCTCTTAAATCTATATGTACAACGTGTATGCAATGTATTGGATGATCACATGGCTGAGATTAGGAGTGCTATAGCTCATAGCTAGGTTAGGGTGACTTGTCAAAATTTGATAAGATTTCCTAGCAATAATTGACCAAATGGGACAAAAAGGGTATAATGGTAATTTGGTTATTAATTTAATGTCATTCTTGTAAACTTGACAAACCCTTAGGGGTTTAACCCCTAGGGTTTAACCCTAAGGTTTTCCAAAATTAGATTTCTTAGATTTCATTTAGGGTTTGAAATAAAATATTAGTTTCCTAAAAATGTAATTTAGAATTTACTAATTAGTTTTCTAATTACATTACTTTAACAATTAGGGTTTAAGATCCCACAATTAGCATTAAGGCTTACAATTAGTAATTAGGATTTTATTCTAGCAAATTAGGTTTACAAATTTAGAAATTAGGGTTTTTAACAATTAGGATTTTCAAATATTAATTAGGGTTTTCCCCCATTAACATTAAATCTAATACTACACAACATAAATCCTATAACACCAATACTACACAGTTTTGAACTCATAATTGAGTTTTAAAATCGGTTTTAACAAATTGATATAAGGTTTTGACATTAAACATCATAATTGACCAACACATATTATATATTTATAACACTGAAAAATAATATTATATTTAATATAATATTATTATTCTCATTCATAGCTCAAAATCCAAATTTTGGATTTCATATATCGATTTATCTTTCATATATAACATTATTAATTAAGTTAAAATAATTAACTTAATAATCGAACTAAAATTCATATAATAAAATAGTAATTATAATAATTCCAATAATCATCTCATATATTATTTATATACTATAAAATAATATTTTCATAGAAAATAATTAATAAAGACAGGATTCTATTATAAAATTAATTATTATAAGAATATACTTTATAATGATCAATAATTCTAAAATAAAATTATTTGAAATTATTCAGGTAATAAATAAATTTTATTTATCACATATACATACACATTACTTGGCACATATTCCCATCTTTAAAATAAAAGAAAAATTAATATACAAAATTTCTTATTTATTTTTATAGAAAATATCAGGTTATTACATTCACCCTCCCTTATAAGGATTTCGTCCCCGGAATCACCGTTTTAAAACTCATACATACTAGGGTACATAGCATACACATTGTCATTTCAAATAGATCTTGATCAGATTCGATCGAACTGATCTTTAACTATTCAACATAAAGATTGTCTATCTGATTAAACGGAAGTTCGATTTCTAAAAGATCTCAAATTCCTTCTTCAAATTTTTTTTATAAAATAATTTATTATATATAGAAAAATTGTGAGACCCCGAATTTTATGAAATAAAAGTATTCAATTTTTTTATTTTGGTAAATAATTAAATTGATAAAAGTTTAAAGTTAAGAGTAATATGTGATTATTATTTTTTTTTGCAAAGTAAGCAAGTTGATATAAAATATTCGTTGTGTCGAAGAATATTCGATTAGTCGAGGAATATTCTTTTTGTCAGGGAATATCCGTACGACGGTACAATCATTTGTGGACCCCATAACGGAATTATTGTCGGATTGAGAAAACGACAAAAATATTTTTTTGAAAATAATGGCGGAAGTTTTACCGTTAAAACTATTGAACTACTCAGTAGTAAAAAATGATGTCGTGTGTGGTTGCATAGTAAACACGGTATTGATTATTGATGTTTACGTGATAAGTCACTCAGTTTTGTTTTATTAGTATTATTAATGTAATAAAATAGAAAAGCTTTTTATATAAAATGAATACTTTTATAAAGTTATTCTATAAATAGAATATATTATATTTTATTATGCATAGTGTTTTGCATAGTAAAATCTTTTTATATAAAATAGAATACTTTTATAAAGTTATTCTATAAATAGAATATATTATATTTTATTATGCATATAGTGTTGCATATAGTACTGCGATAGTATTTTGCATAGTAAAATCTTTTATATAAAAATGAATACTTTTATAAAGTTATTCGTTTTATTAGATTATAAATAGAATATATTATATTTTATTTAAAAGATTTTGCTTTAAATATGGACCGTCTCGATTAAAAGTAAATCAATCTGGGACCGTTCATGAATTTAGTTACTATGCGATCCATTCTTTTATAAATAGAAGCTCATTCCTTCATTATTTCTTACGAATTCACCAGAAATTCTAGAGAGAGAAACTATAGAGAGTTCTTCTTCTATAATCTTGGCGTATTTCTTTAGAGTTTAAGAGAACTTTGGCGTAGTGCAAGTTTTCTTCGAGTATATCCTCGCCTACCAATTGGAACACTTTTCTTTTACGATGAAGGGATATTATTTGTTGTACTCGTAATGGGTATTCTTTCTTTCTTATTCGTGAAGAGAACTTACATTATTCCATTCTTTATTATTCATTGGAATAACTTTTGTATCTGTGAGGATACCCTATACTTGGTCAAATTCTTACATTATTTCATTCTTTATTATTACATTGGAACATCACATGCGTGCTTTTACGCATTTACATTTGGTTCTATTATTTATTATTACATTGGAATATCACATGCGTAGGCGTCACGCATGACTGGTTCCATTATTTATTATTCGTTGGAATATCACATGCATGCGTTTACGCATGACGACTGATTCCATTATTTATTATTACGTTGGAATAACCTATCATGCGGCTCATCGCATGCACTGGTGATTTCTTTTGTTATTCCATTCTTTATTATACTTAGTTGGTTAAAGTTTTGACTTCTATACTCCATGAAATTAGTGGAATATCCTTGATATTTGCGCTTCATCCAGTATCTTTTCAAGGAAATATTCTTCTGAGCATTCTTGAATTTTACTCCACAAAGTAGTATCATGTTGACAAATTGGACATTATTGAGTTCAGGATAAAGTAACTTATAAATCTTTAAAACTTATTCTTGAACTTGTTTTATTGAATTATTATGTCATTGTCATGATGAGTTATGTTGGTTATTATGTGAAAACATGAAAGTTTCTTAGAAATCACAAATGGCTGAAAATCAGATTTTGGTAAAAATGGAGTATGAAATTCAATTGACCATATCTCCTATTATATTTCGAATTTTTGAGTGTGGTCAAGTTCTAGAGTTAGATCTATGAGTTTTCTAACTTATCCAAGTGGAATCACTAGAAAGGTGTTGTATATTTTCGTGTGGACTGATTTTAGTAAAGGAGTCAAAATCTACAAATTGCCAAAAAACTACTGCCCAGAAGTTTAAAAGGGCATTTTTGGCCACTTAGCTTGTGAAATAAATTTCGGCCTTTCGACACATGAAAATATATGGTATAAAGTACCTCTTGTCCAAAAATGAGCTCATTCCGACTTAAAATGAGCAAGTTATGACTATTTCAATATTTAGGTTTTTTAGACGAAAAACGCTATAACCGGAGTTCTATAACTCCGATGACCATGAAATTTAAACTGGAAGCTCACGATAACATGTGTAAGATCCTGCCAAGATTTGGGAATTTCTGGAGTTAACCTTGAGGTAGCTAATTTCTTAAGGAATTAATTATAAATTGATTTTTAAAAAATAGTAAATGAATTTTAAAAATTAGAGAAAAATATATGTTCAATATGAGACTATATTACGCTTAATTCAGAAAAAAAAAAAATTTGGGACTGATTTGGTATTTTTCATGAAAATGATTTAGTTACGAACATATGAATTAAATATATTATGTGAAGTTGAAAAATTGGTAAATAGGATTTTATGGCTTGAAAATCCTATATAAGGTATATGCAGATTTTTGATGAGTAATTTGATTATTGGTGATGAAATCTTATGAGTATGACATTTTAAATGATTAAATGCATTATTTGGAAAAGTGTAAACACACTACAAAAAAAATAGGGCTTCAGCAACAACCGATTTTTGTTGCTAAAGGTGCCAAATTTCGTTGCTAAAGGTTTTTGGCAAGCGACTATCTTTGTCGTTCGTCTTTTCGTTCTTGTGAATGAGCGTTGCTAATTGTTCATAACAAACGTATTTTTTTCGTTGCCAAAAGTAATACATTTTGCAACGAAATTTGACTTTCGTACAGAGACATCGATCCTTTAGCAACAAAATATATTGTTGCAGAATAATTAAAATTTCGTTGCTAAAAACCCCATTTCGTTGCAAAAGCCTGCTAATTGGCAACGAAATGAACTCTCTTTTTTTGCAACGGCCATGCATTTTCGTTGCAATTGACACCATTTTGCAACGACATTTTTCGTTGCAGTAAATTATGAAAATTATTGTCTAAGCTTGCTTTCGTTGCGGAATGTAAACTTTTTAGCAACGATTTTCATTGCTGAATATATTATTTGGCAACGACATTATGCTGAATCAGCAACGAAAATATTTGTTGATGGTTATTTTTCAATAGCAACGAAAGTCGTCGATTAACAACGACATTATATGTTGCCGTTTCTTTATATGTGCAACGAAAGTTGATATGATTTGCAACGATAAAAAATGTTGCCTTTTATTTTAATATTAGCAACAATATCCTCTCCGTTGTTATTAAGTTAATTTTTTGTTGCCAAATATTAAATTTTTAATGTCATTAGCAACGAAAATTTGTTGTTAAATGTATAAAAAATTGTTGCTATATTAAAACTTATTCAATGCTTTGGTAACGAATTATATTGTTGCCAAATCAAAATTTGACATTCTTTTTGTGTACTTGGCTGGCTCAATGTCCCCATAGCAAATAATGGCAAAAATGCAAAAAACAAATATTATTAACTTAATAAAATCATCAACTACATAATCATTCATTATCTTTACAATTAACCATCTAAAGCTACCACAGTTCTTCAATCAAATATATCTACATATATAGAGAGAGTACACTTCATAATTTTGTCCCTTGTCTTCCGTAAACGTAGCAAGAAAATTTGATACCCAGTATTGTAAGGCAGATCGTAGAAGCAATCTTCCTGCACATATTTAAAAATAATAGCAAGTCAGAAAAATGAAACAAATAGGTCACCAGAGACACTTAATGCCAAAATCAATACACAAAGATAATAGAGTTGCTACGTGTTACTAATGTACACCGTATTGCTCATAAGCAGAAAAAGACAAATAGGCAATCACAATATCTTTTGCTACAAATCCAAATAGAAAAAGAACCTTCAGTGCGACTATATGATTGCTCTGTTACAAAAAAAAATTGGAATCTTAATCGGCCATTTCATGAATTAATTTCAGTAAACCTAGTGGTAAACATATTTTCTGTTACAAGACTTGTATATTATTATATGTTGACCTCAAGTCAGAATTCAGTCACATTCAACAACCACAAGCATCACACAATCTTAAATAACAATGTTTAGATTTCGATATAGAAAGGACAACAATTATGAAAAATTTGAGGCTATTAGTCAATGTGGAAAAATTTTTCTTGACGACAAATTTTCATACAGTATATGCCCCAAAGATGCTAGCTATAATCACAGACATTATAGATTTAATTACACATGAATTCGTATTGATTGTTATTATATTATTTATAATCCATGAACATGTCTATTAACTTAATTAAAAATTAATAAATAATAGACTTTCAGGACAAGATTTAGAAACAAACCAATACCACCTTTATTGTTCACCTGAACTGTTTAAACTTTTAAGCTACCTTGTGACAATATCAGAGTATCCTTTTGTTGTGATAAATACGTGATCTTCAGTCAAGCACTGGAATATTGCATGCTACAAGAGACAGTTGTCCAAAATTATATTGAAGCATCAGTAGCAAAGCCATCACAAACAAAAATGAACAAGCATACCTACTCCACCACGAAAATATATCGAGCATCTGTACCAAGTGTCTGCAACCGATACACATATTACCACTGCTATCCCTATTTGGTGTTCCTAAACTAGTTCCTAGCTCCAATATACTAATGACTTCAGTACAAACCAATAATGTGCTCCAGATTTTCAGAAGCATGCTGCATGGGAGATTTCAGAAAAAAAAACTTACAAAAATACCAGTAAAATCGATTCATAGGGTTGCTTCTCAGATGTAAGAAACGCCTGTAGTACCTACAGGCTACAGTTGCATGTAAATAGTAGGTACAATGACAAGGTTATTTTAAGCTTGAATCACTCATTTCGCTTTACATTTAATTACAACTGTATTAAAAGAATTTTTTTAAAATCAGAACAGAGCACAAACTGACCTCCTCCAACAGGTCACAAAGCTTTTCCATCTTGGATTCCATCAAAGCAATCTCTTTCCAATCTTCGTTTTGCTGCAGAGCTGCAGCAATACCATTTTGCTCTGACCTGCGTGAACCCTTGGGAAAATGCTTTTTATCCAACTTCTCAAGAGGTGTGTGCTGTACAAAGGAATTAAAACAGTAATACAGAGGTCTCAGAAAAAACTCAAGGAAATAGTGCTCTTTGAAAAACAACTGAAAGATGCATAATATATTTCCATAAACTGGAACCAAGATAGATATTTTTTTCTGAACAAGGTTACTTAATTCAGGCATTACAATTAACAAGTTCTGATTAATTAATTGTACCGCCAAAAGAACCTATAAAAAGTTACTGTAAGAAATGTTCATTAAAGACTAAGCCACTGAATATAAGAAGTTGTACTGCACTTACCTTGAAAAATTCTCTCTGCACGCTGCTGAAGAGTACCCACCATCTTTAGTCCTAGTGCTGCCAATGCCTACAAGGTAATAAAATAGTAATTGACAAATAATAATAGCAACAATAACCGTCTGATTTGCAAGGACAAAGAATGTAATACATAAGTAATGTTTCTTCCTCATCAAAGTAATTCCTCTTCTAAATTGTCAATAATCAATATAATGGAATTAATGAGGCAGAATTTTTGGATTATCAGCGGAATGCTTTAGACTAAATAGCAGTTTGATGTTACGAGTAATCATTGTAAAGCTAATCTAGAAATCAAGTACAGTAAAACTTTTAACCACTTCGGGCAACTTGAGAAAGACGTGTATGTCATCATATTAAATGTAACTACATGTTAATTTTCTTACAACAGCTAGTTTGCTAGATAAAATGGTAGCTTGCTGGACTTAAGTATCTCGTTAGCTTGAAGAAACTCAATTTATTTGATTAAACGAACCCCCCCCCCCCCCCCTAATTAACACTATCAATCGCCGAGGGAATGCAATAGGAAGAAAAGAAAGAGTGCTGATGGATAGATATAAAAGGCGCTATCCCAGGATGGATGAATGGGACAAGCCTAAATTTGTGCTTGTTTCAGCTCTGTTACCTGGATATTGCAATATATTGGGAACGTCAAAGTCAGACATGTCATTCTTGGTAAGGATCACATACCACAGACAATATGCCAAGTGTAGTGTCCAACGGATGAACAAAGGATCACATACGTTTTTTATTTAAACAAGTAAAGAGGATCACATACCTAATTCCCTCGATGTCCCATAATTTTTCCATCTTAAGAAGCAAATTTTCATAGAAACATAATATAGTCATATGTAAGGTTCAGACCATGACAAACTTTTCACCTCGTGGCGCAGTCACTACTGGTGCTTGTTCCCTAGAACTTCCTTTATGGATAACATGGATCTACACAGACACAGTATGCAAATAATGGCCCAGTAAACAGTTTAAGCGATAACCCCAAAGACAAACTTTATATAAACATAAATAGATGATAAGAAATATCTACCCCAGGGCTACGCAACACTTCTGAGAAATAAAATTGAAGCTTTCTAAATAATATATCTGAATTCCCAAAACAAAGCCTTCAACAAGTAGCGAATTATCTCCAACAGACATTCATATATTCTCTAATTTCTTCCCTTCTTTGAATCACTCCAAATAATTCAAATTAATTAGCCACCAAGTTTGAGCATCTCATAGACTTGTACACTTGTAAAGGCAAGGTAAGTCAAGATAACCTTCCATGACTAAAATTTTATTTTCATCTTTGTCAAACTTAGTAGCTGGATTCAATTCAAGAATAATCAAAAAGAAAAAGGATATTAGAGGTTTTTAACCCATAAGGCAAGCCAAAAGTGGTATTAGATGGTGCTTTCAACCCGTCATGCTTCAAATAAGATATACATGATTCAGGACAGAAGCTAGATATAAAAAGGCAAGGACATTTAAAGTAGAGAGGGTGCCTTATACTTCCATGCATGGAGCCTTCATGCATGGAAGGCATGAAAAGCATGGAAGGACAAGGATGAAGCTCAGTGATACATCTAGAATTTATGCATTTACAAAACAAATACAAAATTTTTATGCTACTCCTCAGAGAAGAAATTCTGCATCAACACCTGAAAACGAACAGAATTTCCATTTTCATTGTAATTAGAGCTCTTAATTATTAATTTTTTTCATTTTTTTTAGTCAAAAACTCAAAATATCAAGTGAAATAAACTGCAAACAACTAAGAAACATTTAGAATTTAGGCCTATACCTCCTTTAACCACTCAGGTCCAACCTCGATCAGCTCTTCAACCGTACTATAGTAATCAAGATCAATAGCAGTATGCTGAGCTGAAACATGTCCAGTCTCATGGTTTTCATTCCCCCATCCTTGCACCAAACCACTAGCCCATTGCTCTTCAAATTCAGTTGTTACCTGCAACAAAACAGTACTTTTCAGAAAAGAAGACATGCAGATTATATAAATCTTGAAATGCCAACAAATTATATAATAATGAATGCCTGATAGTTCAGAAAAAGGTCAAACTAATAGATTCTGAAGTTTTTAATTCTGATAGTTCTAACTACCCTCCACATATATAAGGCCCAGCTCGAATAATTTTTCGTCTTTCAGTAATTGGAATTTCCTCAAACACCTTGAATGTAAAATATTTTATATCCATCCTAATGGGGTATGTATACATAAACCCCCAATCAAATAGAAATTATTTAAAACGACTGGAATTGCATAAAACTACTACCACAAAAGTCCATGAAAACCATCAATCTTGAGATACAATTCAAACGAATTCTAGCTAAACACTTCTATACATACAAAAAATATTCATAACAAAAAAGTATGTTAAACATCCTAAAGTGCTTGAAGCCAACCAAAATAGAACCCATTTCAGAATCTACAAAACTCCTAAAGTAAAACTATACTTTGCCGATGGATTGGTCAGTGAGTTACCAGGTCCATGATAGTCTGGTCAAAATAAAATCAGTTATCTAAAATGACATTTTAGTAACACTTGCAACTTAGAGGTAAAAACACATATTCAAACAAAATATGCATACTACTCTGCTTGTGTACATGTAACACAAACATATTAAAACAAATACATACACAATTGAAAATTTGCGTATTGGCCAATCTGCCAGAGCTGCTATTGCTAATAGCCGAAGTAAGTAAATCGTACTTTAATAATTAAAAAGGTTTTACTTCACCTGCCATTTGGAAATTACAACTAATATTAGCAATAACAATCATCTAATTGAATTTAATAAAGAATTAAAATGTCGACATCAGATTTGAAAATACAAAATGATTTTCATGGTATTGATAAGCAAATATTAACAGAATTTAGTCTTTGTATACATATTATTGAGTGGATAGGGGTTTAAGAAGACTGGAACCTGGAGATTTGATTTAGAAAGTGGGCAATTATGTGATGTGGAAGAATCAATAGAGAAGAATCCATGGGGGAAGAAGAAGGCGTAGATGCAGCCTAAAATAACCCCGATCGCAATTGCAATGGCGATTTAAGATCCAAGCACTGATGATTGACTACTCTTCTCTTTACGACCCGCCATTCTTTTCTTCCCCCAAAATTTGAAAGCAAAGAGACTTTGTTCTCGCAGTTTCTCTAGG